>CM054945.1:15626609-15856452 GCA_029168755.2 Tillandsia fasciculata | reverse complement strand
ATCTTTAAATAAAAATCCCACCTTATACCAACCATGAAATACGACTGAGTCAAGTATTTCAATATGAGTTTCATCAACAATTTTTCAAACAAAAATTTGCTTTTCATTCATGGAGTTCTTTTTCTTTCATTTTCTCCATGTGGTGGTAGTTTTCACACTCCTCATTGGGATGTAACTCTTTCCACATCTTTTGAGCATTTCACATTTCATTGACTCCCCCTCAATTGGCTATCAATTATTTAATATATAAAGTATTCAACCAAACCATTGATCTCGAATTCATACTCGACTAAGCAATCAAATATGATAATGACTATACCAAGAGATCATTGAGAGAGAAATTGACTTTGATCACAGAAAAGATGGTTTAATTAACGTAAATGATCATTGCAACATTGAAACATTATGACATCAAAAACATAATAAATTTCTAAATGCATAAAAGGATGCAATTAAAGTCAATTATGATTTATGCTCAATTAGTGTGTCTATGTACAGAACATAGATAAAGAACAAAACAAAAACAAAACAAAAACAAAACCTAACCTAAGCAAAGGTTTCAAAAGAGTTTATTTCAAGGAAAGCATGCCAATTGCTTTACGCAAGTGAATAAAACGTTTTTGATCCAAAGGTTTTGTTAAGATATCAGCTAATTGATCCTCAGTTGAAATATATGACAGTTGAAGAATGTTTGATTCAACTAGCTCTCTAAGAAAATGATATCTAAGTTCAATATGTTTTGTTCTAGAGTGCAACACAGGGTTTTTGAAATGTTAATAGCACTAGTGTTGTCACATAAAATGGTTACCGAAGATGTTGAAATCCGGAAATCGCTCAACACGCTTTTCATCCAAATCAATTGGGTTGAACAACTTCCTGCAGAAATGTACTCCGCTTCGGCAGTCGAGAGTGCTATGCATTCTGCTTTTTACTGTGCCATGCAACAAGGCAATGGCCAAGATAGAAGCATGCACCACTCGTGCTTTTCCGGTCATCCACTGATCCAGCCCAATCGGCATCTGAGTATCCAACAATATCCAAAGTCGTTCCCATAGGATACCAAATTCCGAAATTGATTGTACCTTTGATATACCGGATGATCCGTTTCACCGCTTTCAGGTGAACCTCCTTCGGTGCTGATTGATATCTCGCACAAATCCCAACACTGAAGGATATATCCGGGCGACTAGCCGTGAGATATAGTAGACTTCCAATCATACTGCGATACAGTTTCTCGTCTACATTCTCACTTTGTGATTCACTTCCAAGTCCCTTATGGCTAGTTCCCATTGGAGTCGGAAAATCCTTAGAATTTTCAAGATCAAACTTTTTGACCAACTCCAGTGCATACTTGGATTGACACAAGTGAATTCCTTCATCGTTTTGTTTAACTTGTAATCCAAGAAAATAATTCAATTCGCCCATCATGGACATCTCAAATTCGCTTTCCATGGTCTCCGCGAATTTAGAAGCATCATTATCTCTTGTTGCTCCAAAACAATGTCATCGACATAGATTTGAGCAACTATGAAATTGTTTTGATAATGCTTCACAAAGAGAGTCCTGTCAGCTCCCCCTCGAGTGTAGCCCTTTTCCAAAAGGTGCTTTGTCAACCTTTCGTACCATGCTCGCGGTGCTTGTTTCAGACCGTAAAGAGCCTTTTTCAACGAAAAACATGGTTAGGTAGTTTATGATCCACAAAACCTTTCGGTTGAGCTACATAAACTTCCTCATTTAAAAATCCATTTAAAAAGGCGCTCTTAACGTCCATTTGAAATAATTTGATTTTAAAATGACAAGCAATCGCAAACAATATACGAATGGACTCGAGTCTAGCTACAGGGGCGAAGTTTCATCAAAGTCTATACCTTCTACTTGAGAGTAGCCTTGAGCAACTAACCTTGCTTTGTTCCTGATGATAGTACCTTCTTCGTTTTTCTTGTTCTTGAAGATCCATTTGGTACCTATCACATTGTGTTGCTTCGGAGGCTTCGTCATTCCCAGACTTTGTTTCGCTCGAATTGATGGAGCTCTTCCTGCATTGCTTTAATCCAGTAATCATCTTGGAGAGCTTCATCAACATTCCTTGGTTCGATTTGAGATACATAGCATGCAAATCCGCAAACCAATTGTCTCCGTGTTCTAACTCCTTCTTGTGGATCTCCAATGATGTTCGATTCAGGGTGATCCTTGGAGATGCGTAACGTTTGAGGTAGAGGAGTAGGCGGAGGTACACGAGATGATTCCTGCACATCAGATAAGCTTGAAGAACCGTTAGATGCATCAACATTATTATCGAAAGAATTGTTAGAAGAAGATGCATTAGCAGGTGTATCATCATCAAGAGAGATATCGAGGGTAGATTTTTCAGATTCAAAGTGAAAAGCTTCATCTACCTTAACATTTATCGATTCTACGATCGTCTTAGATTCTAAGTTAAAAACTCGATATGCTCTGCTGTTTGTAGAATAACCTAAGAAAATCCCTTCGTCACTTCGAGAGTCAAATTTTCCAAGATTCTCACGATCACGTAAAATAAAACACCGACTCCCAAAGATGCGAAAATATTTGATGTTAGGTTTTCTACAAAACCAAAGTTCATATGGTGTATTCAAAGTCCCCGGGCGCAAATACACTCGATTGATAACATAAACAGCAGTGTTCACCGCTTCAGCCCAAAAATATAAAGGTAAGTTCCGGCTGTGAAGCATAACACGTGCCATTCCTGTACGACCCTGTTTTTGCGCTCGACTACACCATTTTGTTGAGGTGTGTAAGGTGCGGAGAATTCATGTTTAATGCCATTAGAAGTGCAAAAATCAATGAATTTGGAATTTATGAATTCCCCACCTCTATCACTCCTAACTCGAGTAATCCTTTCATTCTTTTATCATAATACGATTGCAGATTTCGAGAAAAGAATCAAAGGTATCAGCTTTTTCTTTTAGAAATGCTACCCAAGTATATCTAGAAAAATCATCAACCAATAAGAAAATATACCATTTACCTCCCAGAGATGGTTGACGAGTTGGCCCCATTAAGTCCATATGCAAAAGTTCCAAAGGCCGTTTTGTACCTATGTGGTTCAAATTCTTGTGTGCAGTCCTAGACTGTTTTCCCTTTTGGCAACCGCCACACACAAGGTTTTGTTCAAAAGAAAGTTTCGGAACCCCCTTGACCACATCTTTATTTGAAATTCTAGCAAGTTCCTTAAAGTTTATGTGACCTAGCCTTTCATGCCAAAGTGTTTCATTTTTCAAAGATGCTAGGTTACATTTTTCAGAAATCTTAGAAGGAACTACATAACAGTTGTTTTCTGATCTAACCCCCTTTAAAAAGAAAGCATGGTTCATGTCAGTTACAGTGCATTTATCAGATGAAAAATTAACTGAATAACCACTATCACACAGTTGACTTATGCTTATGAGGTTAGTCTTAAGGCCATGAACAAATAATACATTATCTAGAACCGGGCCATCTGGAATAGCTACCGTTCCCTTTCCAACAATTTTGGAAGACCGACCATCTCCGAAAACAACAAGTCCTCCGGAGTTTTTCTCAAATGTTTGAAAACAGTTTTTATCACCGGTCATATGACGGGAACACCCGCTATCCAGGTACCAAGACGAACTATCATATGCATGCAAGGAAACATTGGTAGCAAGACAGGGAAAGATTTCACCTTTGCGCACCCAAACCTTTTTGGAATGCGTCGGTAATGGTCGTGAAGTTGATTTCCTAGGTGAGAGCGTCTTGCTTGAAGAATTGCTGCTCCTTGATGATGTCGTCTTGAGCGGTGTACTACCAAGGCTCTTTTCCTTCAATTTGGTTGGAGTTGTTTCCGAGGAATAGCCCTTTTGGTAGTCATTGCAAGATGTTCTTGAGGTGTGCGTTTGGCTCCAGTCTTGCAATTTCTTCTTATGTGCCCTGAAATGCCACAACGAAAACATACCTTGGTTCTTGTCGATTCCGAAGAGGATGTAGTAGGTTCGTTGTCGTTGCTTGTCGTGAACACCGGTGTCGGAGGAGGAGATACCGACTGAGGCACAAATACTGTACCACTCGAACTTGGAATGTCTCCAGTTTGAGTGTATCCGAGGCCGAACTTGTTTCTTTGACCGAGACCAAGAAGTCTGTCCAACTTACTCCTTCCAGAAGAAAATCTCTGTAAGTCATCCTTTAGTTGGCGTATGGTCTCTGTCATTTCCAATTTTTCCTGTCGGGCCTCGCCGTAGAGCTTCAAGAAGTAATTCGCTTTGTTCACCATATCCATATAATTCTTCTCGAATTGCTCATTGGACTCTTGAAGGGAAACATTTGTCTTAATCAGATTGTCCCTTTCCACTTCAAGATCGGTTGAGATAGAGGTTACTCTTTTTACTTCATCTTCAAGATCCTGTAATCTCTCTTTCAACCCCTTGTTTTGTTTAGCCAGTTTCTTTGAATCCCTCAAAAGTTGATGGTAGGCTAAAACAAAATCTTCACCTTCCGAATTATCTGATTCATCGTCCGTTGCAATCTTTTCCACAGTGGAGTTGGACAGTGAGTCGGATGTACTTGCCATTAAGCACATGAAGGATGAAGGTTTGGTGGACGCGTGGAAAGCTGTCGCGTTGTCTTCTTCATCACTTGACGATGACTCATTTGACGTGGAGTTGTCATCCCAAGTGACTGCTTGCATCGCTTTCTTCTTAGCCGGATTCTTGTTGGGACATTCCGTTGCTATGTGGCCGTAGCCTCGACATTTGAAACACTGAACTTGTCCCTCAGAACTTTTCTTATCCTTTGAGAAGTTCTCTTGGCTTCTTGACTTGTAGCTTGAAGAACCCTTGCCTTTCTTCGACTTTCCGAAGGATGGAGTTTTGCTTGAATTTCCCCTTCGAAAGTTGCGGCGAAACTTCCTTGTCAAGAGAGCGAGCTGCTTCTCAAAGTCCTCCATAGAAATGTTCTCGTCGTCGTCCGAGGAGGATGAATCCGCGTCTTCTTCTTTAGTTGATTTCAATGCGTAACCTGAAGACTTAGAAGAGGATGCCTTTCCAGAAGAATAGTTAGTAGGAAAAGTCATTTCATAAGTTTGTAAAGCACCTACTAATTCTTCTACACGCATTTCGTCCGGGTGTTTAATTGTTTCAATGGCTGCAACCTTCGGGCGAAATCGTTCAGGAAGAGTTCTTAGAATTTTTCTTACAACTTTAAATTCTGGAATCTTCTCTCCCAAGTTAGCACATGAGTTCACGATGTCTTGCAATCGTGTGTAATAGTCAGTGAAAGATTCATTCTCTGCCATAGAGATAGAGTCAAACTTGCTCGTAAGCATTTGCAGTTTCTGAATCTTCACTAGGTTAGTTCCCTCATGCGTAACTTGAAGAACATCCCAGATTTCTTTCGCAGTCTCACATGCCGAGACGCGAGAGAACTCAGTTTGTGACAAAGCATTAAATAGAGCATTAATCCCTTTGCCATTGTAAGAAGATAAGTCTATCTCTTCCTTGGTCCATTTCGACCTAGGTTTTAAGGTGCGAACATCATCTAAAATTTCAGTTGGATTAGACCATCCTAATTCAATTGATTGCCACACCCTTTCGTCGATGGAAATTAAAAAGGCTTTCATCCGTACTTTCCAGTACGCATAATTAGTTCCATCAAAGAAAGGGGGTCGATTGATGTTTCCACCTTCAACCATTGTTTACAACCCTATTCCCGCTCTGATACCACTTGTTGGGTTTAGGTTAATAAGGATCTAAATAGGGGAAAAAACACCTAGAGGGGGGTGAATAGGTGTAAACAATAAACACTCAAAAAATCATTGTGCGATAAAACCCAATGCGGAAAAATAAAAGAACACACAAGATTTTTACGTGGAAAAACTCCAAACCGGAGTAAAAAACCACGGGACCGATAACACGGCGAAATCCACTAGAATTAACACACGTACAAGGTGATATAACGTACTCACAGACGACTCAACCTTTTACCATACGCTCCTAGTAGATCTTCTCCGCTCGCTCCACGACGCTTCTCGAATCCACGATCCGCGCCCAACGCTGAATCCACAGCGTCCAACGTCGAGTCCACGACGTCCGACCGAATCCACGGTCTTCACCCAATGGCACGCTTCGAATCCACGAACGCACCTCGCTCCGAATCCACGAGAGCGATAACACCTTGAATCCACAAGGCCACGCGAGTCCACGCGCCGATTTTGGGATAAATCGTTGTTTGTTTGGGTGGTGATGATCCGCCGAATACTTAGATCAAGAGTAGATCGGAAATACCATCTAAGTATTCATTAGTTTGATTCAACTCAAGATATGAGTATGAAAACCTAGAATCAAACTAATCAATATAGATGAAGAACCATTAGAATAGATCTAATGATTTCCGTTCTTCTCTATATGTGGATCTAAGGCCGTATAAAATGATATTTGAAAATGACGGCTCTTTTTCCGATGCCCTAGAAATGAAATAGAAGGGCTATTTATAGGTTAGAAACCCTAGGAAGAATATTCGGATCAAAAACAAACTTTTCTGGAAAGTTTTACCGACGGCGATCCGGATTGCATAAGCCACGATCCGGATCGCAGACGCACAGAATGCAGTTTCCAGAAAATCGCCTGTTCGGGATCCGGATCATAATCCACGATCCGGATCGTTCATACATTTTCACAAAACACCCCATTCGGGATCCGGACTGCCCAAGCTATGATCCGGATTGCAGCAATGTATGAATGAACACCTTTCGGGATCCGGATTGAAAGTCCACGATCCGGATCCTGAACATGTCCCATGTTCAGTTTTTGATGAATATGCAATTAAAACCTCTTCCAAGTGTTTCTACACTATAAGAAGTATTCGGATCAACAAAATTATTTAGTTAAACGTACCTGATCCTTTTGAATTCTTCTTTCTTGAGATTGAGGTATATGATCCACAGTTTCTTCATCTTCAATCCTCAAGACTTAAACAATCACGAAATACGCCAACTCAAATTCCGTAACACCGCGCGGACTGGTGCCGCGCGGGGCTGCCAACAGGCACCGCCCGCGCGGGTTGGTACCGCGCTGGGCTGCCCGCAAGCAGCGCACCGCGCGGGCTGGTGCCGCGCGGGGATGCCTGCAGGCGGGCGCCCGTGCTGGCTGGTGCCGCGCGGGGCCGCCCGCAAGCAAGGCGCCGCGTGTACAGGTGCCTCGTGGGGCCGCCCGTAGGCAGGCCGCGCCGCGCGGGCTGGAGCCGCGCGGGGCTGCCCGCAGGCGGTGCGCGCCGCACGGGTTGGTGTGGTGCGGGGATTTTCGCCGCGCTGGTTTTGGCCTAGCCACCGTCGGGGTCCTAGGGCCGCGTCGGCGTTTCAGTTTCGAGTCAATGTTTGGTGTTTTTGGGTGTTAAATCTTAGTGTTACTAACACTTATTTATGGGGGGGACTTTTAGGTCCGAGAACTGTACAGGGGCACGAGACGAGTCTGAGTGTCCCAGTCAACGCACGCCAAGGTGGGTACCCCTTTCGACTTTGTTTTTGGTCTGGAACTGAGGGTAATTGGTAAGAGTAAAGTAATAGCATGTTGAGGAATGTTTAACCCATGTTTATGCTCAAGAATCATTATTATATTATTTATGGCGACTGAGGGTCGCGGTGCTCTATGTTATATTATACTATGGCTTACGATGCTCGAGGTTGCTGCACGCACACTAGCGGTTTGGCCACCGCAAGGGTATGCTTTTTCGAAAAAGTGGTACGTTGACCCGTGTACCCCACAAGGTGACGTAGTGGGGCCCCCGTAGGTGGAGGGTTAGAGGCGCCAAGGTGAGAGCGGTGCGGTTTGCCGAGGCAGGTGCTCGGTAGGGTTTGCCGAGGCAGGTGCTCGGTGTGGTTTGCCGAGGCAGGTGCTCGGTGGGGTTTGCCGAGGTAGGTGGTCGATGTGGTTTGCCGGGGGAGGTGCTTAGTTGGGTTATATAGGGGGGATTACCGTCGATTGCACGATGAGGAGGGGTGGATGCTCTAGTTCTCGCGGTTTGCTTTATTTACAGCCTTTCCTGCATCTCATACTTTACACCATATGTCACTGACTTCCCACATTGTGACAGGCTCAGTCAGGGGTGGGAGCTAGGGCGACGGTGAGGCCACGACGAGAGGATTGTTGGCCCTTCGAGGCTAAGACTATTTTTACTTTCCTTATGCTCGCTTTATTATCTGTTAGTAGCTATGTGAGTTTGATACATTTGTAGGGTGGATGTGGATGTTGGGATGATTTCATACTTCTGTGGATGATTGGTTACTTCATTATCTGTTAGCCGGCTGTTTTCAAACTACCGAAAAAGCATTGCGAAAATAACTTTGAAAAACATAGGTGTCGGGTGGGCACCGTTTTTAAAACCCTGTGGATTTATGGATTGCGAAAATGATTTTAAACATATAGGTGTCTTGTGGGCACCGTTTTAAAAACCTATGGATTTATCCTTTCAAAGTTAGTCGGCCACTTGATGCTTGTGCAATATTGTTGTATATACTCTTTTACTCGACTCTTGGACTAGTGTGGTTAAAGTGATTATTGTAGTCGTGACGCTGTGCATATACAAAGGAGACTCCGCCCGTTTGCGGAGTGAATTTGTATATGCGGCGGATCTGAGCACACATCGGGGGAAAGGGTATTCAAAAAAAAAAAAAAAATCTGCTTTTCTTCCGCCTATTTAAACCCCCGGGACGTGACAGATTAAGATGGTATCAGAGAAAAACAACTTTAACCACAGTAGTCGCTGTCCAACATCCACAGAGTACATTACCACTGGCTACTAACTAATGAAATGATCAGGGTATAGGTGCGTAGAGATGCGAGAGTGCGGGATTGTTGAGTAATTGTTTCTCGGTTTAGCTCGGGTGTTGTGCTGGTGTAGTCGTGTTGTTTTGGAGGTTGGGGTCGAGGCCGGCTGCCACCGGGTTCTTGATGGTTGCTGGGAATCAATGGACTAAGCAACCGGCACAGGACACGGTGGGACTACTGACGGTGTTCATGCACTTGGTGCGGCTGTTAACACAGCAGATTGTTGCGTCGGCTTTTGTTTTTCGAACCCCTTCCTCTGCCGACATCCTGGTCGTCGTTAGCAATGGTGACTGGTGGTGGTGTAATCCGCCGGTGTTTGTTAGGGTATCAGCTGTTTTGTCGGTCGTGGGTAATCAGGTAGCCTCCGGTCTAAGTTTGTACCTTTTAGGTCTGCTGGTTTTAGGTTACAGCAGATAGTCGGCCGATTCTTTTTGCATCTTGGGCAAAGTATGGGTGGGAATGAGGATTCCTCCCCTACGGTTGTTACCCATAGTTTGGCTTTTTACTGTAGTCACTGCGATGGTTGTAGAAATCGTCGTGGTGGGGTTTTGGGGTGCTCCTTTGGGTTAAAAAAAAAAGGAGACCACCGGGGCTAGTAAATCTGGTTCGTTTGGGCTCGATTTTGGTTAGAGAGGTCGTGTCTCGCTTCGCACAAGTGTGCGTAAGTGGCGACTTTTGTTGGGGGTTTAGCTTTTTGACGCTGGGTGGTGTCAGTTAGCTCTTTTAAGTGGGTTGTGGCGGTGTAGCTCTGGGTTGGGTTCCTGTGTTCTGCACAAGAGGGTCGGTTAGGTTGTCTTACTGGTGGGTTGGTGCGTGATCCCTCGAGTGCGCTTGGTAAACCTAGGCAACTTTATGACAAGGTTTTCCTCGCTGTATTCGTCGCATGTCCTTTTTCCGACCCGATAGGTTTCGGATGGGTAGTTTATTGTACCTGGAGGCCTTTGTTTTAGTGCGCTTTGAGCTTAGAATTTTCCTAGTTGGGAGTGTCACTGTTTGGTCTGGAGGTTTACAGCTCGGTTCGATGCCCGGTGCTTGGAGGGGCAACGGATTGGGACCGAGCGGTAGTGGTTAATCAGAGTGTCGCACCCCCTACGGTGCCAGGACGGAAGTAGGACCATATCTCTTGGTTTTTGTCGCCAGCTTCCCATGACCAAGGCATAGTCTTGAGGCTTAGTTTGGGTGCGTTTTGGATCGTTGATTAATTGGGGCAAGTGTGGGTCAACAGGATCTGTTGACTACTTGGAGCTCTGGCATTGGTCACTTTCGGCTAGAATGCCCTGCATGCAGCTTTTTCTGTGGGGTAGACCTTGTGATAGGTCTTAGAGCTGAAACCTAGCTTTAGTTTTGACCGTCGCCTCGGTAGGACGGACAGTCGGAGCGGACAACCCGAGATGGTGGTTATGCTCCGAGCTAGTGGCCCGTGTTGGTGACGGGTGGAAGTGGTCCGTGTTGGTGACGGGTGGGTTCGTTGTTTTCAGGGGAGATTTTTTTTCTTGTAGTTAGTGACCGAGCCTATTTTGTTGGCACATCTTGGAGCCTTGTGAGGGCGTTAGTGTGGGATTTTCCCTTGTCGTTGGGTTTTTTTTTAAGGGCTCATCGGTACGGGTTTGGTGGGGTTCGTCTTTCCTAACAAAAGGGGGTGCGCTCAGCCATGTCGTGGAGCTGTTGTTGAAGTAGCCGATTCTCCACAGTTGCCGGTGTCACGCCCCGGGTGTAAACCAGAACCCGGGCTCGTCCACAGATCCGTCGTGTACACGGAATTTTTCGTGTACACGAAGCGCTGGTAACCTGCTCAGATATAGATGATATAATAAAAGAGCATAAAACAGAGCTATACTACAACTAATACATCTCAGATAAAGCTGGAAAGTAAAAGTACAAAAGTAAACTCTCAATAATACAAGTGCCTCTCCTAGCTCACTAATCAAATACAACCAGCTGGCCGAAGCCAGACCCAAAAGAAAAGAAAAGTACGTGTATATGAGTGTATAGGGGTACATCAAGTAGCTAAACTGGTGCCTGGGTAGACCGCTATCTAATCCGCGATCCTCTTACCTCGGTTCGCTGAGGAGGGTCCCGCAACTCCCGCAGACGACTCTGCAAAACAAAGGAAAAGAGAAAAAGAGAAAACAGTGGGGGGGTGAGAACTACTATAAAACAGTAGCCTCCTCCTAGTGGGTAGACCTCAAACTCAGACATGCCCACTAGGACTATCAAAGGTGAAAAATAAAACAAAGGTGGTAAGCTGTAAATATGACTACTGATGATGGATAAAGCTACCACTACATGCCTCTAAGGTGCCAAGCTAAAAGTATAGCTAAATGTATGCATCAGAATATAAATGCCTGCCTGTCTAGACCCAATCGACACACCAGTAAGCACTGGTACTGCCTGCTCTGCTTGCCAAATCGGGTATGCCAGCCTACGCATAACACCGATAGGGGATAGGAGTCTCAAGGACTCGAAGTCTGTAAACCACACACTCCGGAGTGGCACTCGAGGGGAGTGACCCACACGAGTAAAGTGTCTCAGTAACAAGTATCAAAAATCAGCAGGACTGGATCATGACACTGATCTAAGTGGAAAAACCCATCCACTAAAAGAAGCCCAAATCCTCTCCCCCAATCTGATGCAATAACCACTGTCCGGTCAACCGCCCAAAGTCCGCGGTTGCCGCAATGCCCTGCCCTCACAGCCTGCCTGTCCCAAATCCCCCAAATGTCTGACAACACTATCCCAGCCCTTGCTCGAACCCGAGCGCACTATCCCCTAAATCTAGATAACTGGAGAAAGAAATATAAGCATGGTTTCTCCTAAGTCAGTTCCAGCATGATAGTGTAGCAGAAAAAGGTGGCCTAACTGAGTGACCATTCAAGCATGCAAAGTCCTTTATTTAATAACATGGTTTCAAGTATTCTAATTCTCACAAAATAGAGTTATGCCATTTAAATAAATTTTCACTTTACTAAGTTGCCACAAGTCAGTCTATGTATATGCATAAGAGGTCCCAATATATATATGCAACATAATATATTTTAGCAAAACTCCTTCCGAGGGGTTTAGGTGACTTATCTTTTGCAAGAATTAACATTTAATTAATACGTAATCCTCTTAGAGATGCAAGCGCTAACCATAAGTCCAATCTTTCAATTAAGCATACCATAATTATTTCACCGGTTTATTAGCAATGTAACATAGGGATAGCTCAAATAGGCCTAGTGGGGACATCACAAGTAGGAGGTTAACAACGGCACCCACCTCGAGCGCTAAATCCTGGTCCCGAAAGCGAAGTTCACGCCCGATCCAAAAATCACCACAACACTGCACCACATACCCCAAAGAACACACACAATTATCATTCAATGTTCCAACCCAAAATCTGTCCCAAAATACACAGTCCACAGTTTTGCCATTTTCACCTGCGAGATATGCCTGAAAAATTCCAAGAAAAATACTATCACGATCCTCGCGATGAACCGGTCGAAACGAGTACCTGCACGTTCACACCCGAGTTTCCTACGCTGAGATCCAAATTCGACAAGGGAACCACCCCGAAATAAGTCAATCGCAAAAACTGAAACACAAGGTTCTGTAAATAGAGACTTTTCACCTTCGGAGAAAATTCAAAAAATTCCAAGAAAATTTGGTGATATTCCTCGTGATGTTTAGATGCAAAACGCCTCTTGAATCACCCCATTCCGATGCCTGTGCGTGAAGATATTATCAAAATACCGCAGCGCTGTCCAAAACTCCGCGAAAGAAAAAGGGTCAAAAGAAAACTCCGAGAACTCCAAGATAACCTCGGAAAGAGGGAAAACTCAAAATAGTGAAATCAGAGTCCTACCAGTCGAGAATCCAACGGCATGAAAATCGCCTGAATCAGAGGTCGGGGTAAGCCGGGGGAGTCCGCGCACTGAAATGTGACGAAACGGGTCGCCAATGAACGAGCGTCGCGCCGCGCCGTAAAATCGAGAACCTCGGGATGCGTGCCACGAAAAATCCCAAGAATGGATTGAGGGGTGTAGCTCTGGTGGAGGAAGAAATGCCTAGAAGGAACCTCTGTGAAAAACTGCCCAGAAAAAGAGAAAACAGGCCCCGAAAACCCATATTTATAGGCAATTCCCACTAATGGGCCTTTGCGGATTCGGGCCCAACTTTCGGGCGCCCGAATCTGCAAAGGGGGTCGGACGAACCCCCGTCTGACCTGCTTGAAACGCCCCGGTGCTAACACGTGTCCCGCACAGCAAACAACTGTGCGGGGCGCGCCAGAAGCTGCCGCGTGGCCCGCCCGGATGGGGGACGCGTGTCCCGCACAGCAAACAGCTGTGCGGGGCCCGTCCCATGCCGACACGTGGCCCGACTGGGCAGTGGGTTTGACTGGCGCCCGCGAATGACCGAGCGCCACGCGTCCCACTACTGTTGCGGTCAGGCGAGTGGGCAGGCGCAGCCTGACCGCCTGCCAGGCACGCGCCTCGAGGCGCCAGCCCGCGCCTCCCGTGCGCCGCGCCTTGTCAGCCCTCCAATAGCCAGCCGCCACGTGTCCTTGCGCCGGGTCCATGCACCCGCGCGGGGGACTCCATGGACCGCGCACCCAGCTCCTGCCAACCACAGCTCGAAACGTGTCCTCCCGCCCAAATTCCCTGCACCGCCGCTCAAACCATGCACCCGCCGCTCGAATCCCGTGGACCGCGCACCGAAAGCCGCCCAATCCCAACCTGCCACGTGTCCCTGCGCCGGGCTCGTGCACCCAGCCGCGCCTCTCCATGGACTGAGTGCTGCGGACCGGCCAATGATGGGCCGCCACGTGGCAATCCGGCGGTCCACGGTTCCCCCCATGCACCAGAAACCACTAAAAACTTTCGGGAGTCCTTTTTGGGCATCCGGACTCAGAATTTAACAAGCAAATAGCCGTTTTCAAGTGTTTTTCCGCGCTGAATCCAATTACGACCTCCGTTGGGCCCAAAACCTTTTCTAAAATTTGGCAAATGCAGCCGAAGGCCAAACTGACAATAAATACCACAATGGATCCATCTGTGCCATCCCTTTGATACACTGTGGACCAGACACACCATCAACAGGTGTTTTATACATTGGATATTCACGGGAAAAACAAGGCATGGGAATCTGGACCATCACATCCTCCCCTACTAAAAAGTTTCGTCCTCGAAACAAAAGTCATACCTCACGCCGGGGCCTCGAACAAGTGGGGGTAGGCATCCCTCATCGCTGACTCCAGCTCCCAAGTAGCCTCGCGCTCGCTCTGGTTGCTCCACAGAACCTTCACATAAGGAATGGCCCGGCTGCGCAACTCTCTAACCTCACGATCTACAATCCGCAACGGCCGCTCGACATAGCTCAAGTCCTCAGCGATCTCCAGTGGGGCGAAATCAATAATGTGCGACGGGTCATGAACATACCTCCTCAGAGTAGATACATGAAACACATCGTGAACACCAGCAAGTCTGGGAGGGAGTGCAAGCCTGTAGGCAACTGGCCCTATGCGCTCCAACACCTCAAAAGGTCCAATATAACGAGGGCTCAGTTTCCCGCGAATCCCAAATCTCCGAATCCCCTTCAAAGGCGAGACTTTCAAAAAGACATGGTCGCCCACCTGAAACTCTAAGTCTCGCCGTCGGGTATCAGCATAACTCCTCTGTCGACTCTGGGCGGTCTCAAGGTGTCGTCGTATCAGTCTGACCTTCTCCTCTGCCTCTAACAGTAGATCAGGACCCAAAGTCTTCCTCTCACCCACGTCACTCCAATATAGGGGTGACCGACACTTGCGTCCATACAACGCTTCAAACGGAGCCATCTGGATGCTCGCTTGATAGCTGTTGTTGTACGCAAACTCAACCAATCCCAGGTGTCGGTACCACCCTCCTCCAAAGTCCAGGACGCATGCTCTCAACATATCCTCGAGGATCTGAATGGTGCGCTCTGACTGTCCATCGGTCTGTGGGTGGAATGCTGTACTAAAACGGAGCTGCGTCCCCAAGGCCGTCTGTAAACTCCTCCAGAAATGCGAGACAAACCTCGGGTCTCTATCTGATACAATGGAAACGGGTACCCCGTGTAATCTGACCACCTCAGCTAAGTACATCTGTGCCAGTCGCTCCAACGGCCAAGTCATCTGAACCGGTAAAAAGTGAGCGGACTTGGTGAGTCTGTCCACGACTACCCAGATCGCATCCGCTCCAGTCTGTGCTCTCGGCAACCCAGTGACAAAGTCCATAGTGATATGATCCCACTTCCATTCAGGGATTGGGAGACTCTGCAACTTGCCAGCAGGTACACGATGCTCAGCCTTTACTTGCTGACAAGTTAAGCAGTGTGCCACAAATCTCCCAATGTCTCTTTTCATACCACTCAACCAAAACTATGCCTTGAGGTCCTTATACATCTTAGTCCCACCAGGATGGATGGTATAAGGTGTATAATGGGCCTCCCGCAAGATCTGCTCTCGAATCTCTGAGTCCATAGGCACGCAAGCTCGGTCCCTGTACCGCAGTACTTTCGCAGCATCAACTGAAAAATTCCCTGTCACTCCAGCCTGAATCTGCTCTCGAATCCTCATCAAGTGGGGGTCCTCACTCTGTTTCTCTCGAATCCTGTCTAACAGAGTGGGCTGCACGACTAAGGACAAAAGTCTAGCAGAGACCCCAGGGGACACCACCTCCAGCTCTAACCGTCTCATCTGCTCAAGTAATGGCGCCTGGTCGGTGATCATCAAGGATAGGCTCTGTACTGCTCTCCTGCTCAGGGCATCAGCGACCACGTTGGCCTTGCCAGGATGGTAGAGTATGTCCACATCGTAGTCCTTTAACAGTTCCAACCATCTGCGCTGCCTCAAGTTGAGTTCCTTCTGTGTGAACAGGTACTTCAAGCTCTTGTGGTCGGTGTAAATCTCGCAGTGCTCCCCATACAGGTAATGGCGCCACAACTTCAGTGCGAAAATCACAGCAGCTAGCTCCAGGTCGTGGGTAGGGTAATTCTTTTCATAGTCCTTAAGTTGCCGTGAGGCATAAGCGATTACCCTACCCTCCTGCATCAGCACGCAACCAAGTCCACTGTGCGACGCATCACTGTAAATCACATATCCTTTCCCCATAACAGGGAGGGAAAGGATAGGAGCTGACATCAATCTGTTCTTTAATTCCTCAAAGCTCCTCTGGCAATCCTCACTCCAGATAAACTTAATTCCTTTATGCGTCAAACGAGTGAGGGGTGCGGAAAGTTTCGCAAAACCTTCCACAAATCGACGGTAATATCCGGCCAAGTCCATAAAACTGCGAACCTCTGCTACCGTCGTCGGTCGGGGCCAATCCCGGACTGCCTCAATCTTCGCCGGGTCCACCGCCACTCCTGCGGCTGAGATCACATGGCCCAAAAAGGCAACCTCTCGAAGCCAAAATTCGTACTTAGATAACTTGGCATACAACTTCTTCTCTCTTAGAAGTTGCAGCACGATCCTCAGGTGCTCCTCGTGCTCCATATCACTCCGAGAATAAACCAGGATGTCATCGATGAACACTACCACAAACCGATCCAGGTAAGGTCGAAAGATCCTGTTCATCAAATCCATAAATGCGGCAGGGGCATTAGTCAATCCAAAAGGCATGACGGTGAACTCATAATGTCCGTACCGTGTCCTGAATGCCGTCTTTGGGACGTCCTCGGTCTTCACCTGTAATTGGTGGTAACCAGACTGTAGATCAAACTTGAAGAAGACACAAGAACCTTGCAGCTAATCAAACAAATCATCAATGCGCGGCAAAGGGTACTTGTTCTTGATGGTCACTTTATTCAACTCTCGGTAATCCACACAAAGTCGAAGTGAACCATCCTTCTTCTTCATGAATAGCACCGGCGCTCCCCAAGGCGATACACTTGGCCTCACGAAACCCTTGTCCAGTAAATCCTGAAGTTGTGCCTTCAACTCTCGCAGCTCCGCCGGTGCCATTCGGTAGGGAGCCTTAGAGATTGGCGCAGTTCCTGGGACTACGTCAATCAAAAACTCGATCTCCCTATCCGGCGGCATGCTAGTCAGCTCTGGTGGAAACACATCCGGAAACTCATGGACAATAGGAATATCCGCGAGTCCCGGTGCCGCCATAGGCTCCTCAACTACACTAGCCAAAAAGGCCACGCATCCACTGCGCATCATCTGCCTCGCACGAGAAGTCGAAACTACTGAGGCGAAGAAAGCACTCTGGCACCCTCTGTACACAAACACCTCCTGGCCTGGCTCGCTAAAAGTCACAGTCCTCGCGGCACAATCTATAGTCACAAAATAGCGAGCCAGCCAATCCATCCCAAGTACCACATCAAAGTCTCGCAGCTGGGTCAGGACCATCAGGTCCGCTGGCAAGATCCACAACTCGATCTGCACAGGGCAAGACCAACAACACTCCTCTACATGCAAAGTATGATCCAGAATCTGTACCTCTAAGGCATGTGGCAACCGACCTAACTCTAGTCCATGGGATGATGCAAATGCTCTACTGATAAAAGAATGTGATGCACCGGTATCAAATAAAGTGCGAGCTCTACTGCTAGAAAGTAAAATGATACCTGCCACCACGTGGTCGGCTGCCAGGGAGTCCTCAACATGGGCATCATAGACCCGCCCGCTCTGCGCTGGTGGTCGGTAGTCTGCTGGGTGGGAGGAAGGAGCCCTGCTCGCTGGAGCATAGGGCCTCTGCTGGGGCGCAGAAGGAACAGATGCCGAGAAAGGAGCCGTCGAAGGCGCATAATGGCAAGTAGCTCGGACGTGGCCAGACTGTCCGCACCGATAACAGCGGTCAAACCTCAGGTCACAAGTATTAGAAGTATGCTGTCCCCGACAGAAAATGCACCTAACCGTAGTCTGGGGCTGCCTCGCCTGCTGCGACTGCTGCCTCTGCCACTGAGGCCCCTACTGCGGCGACTGCGACCTCTGCTGCTGCGAGTGCTGCTGCTGTCGTGGGTGCTACTGCTACTGCTGATGGTGTGGGGCCCTCTGGGATCCACCAGGCCCTCGCCGCTCCGAACGCCTGCGGCCTGAAAACTGAGGCGGCGGGGGTCGGAGCGGCCTCCAGGAACTGGCCTGTCCCCCATCCTCCTGCGCTGGTCGCTTTCTGTCAGAACCCTGAGCGACCAAGCCTCCACGTCTGGCGACGATGTGGTCTCCCCTCTCGACCCACTGTGCATGCTATGCCGCCTCCTCCAAGGTCTATAGCCTCTGCGCATGTACCAAGGTATAGATCTCTGGGCGCAGGCCCGACTTAAAGAGCTCCACCTGGTGCGGTCCATCCCTGGCGACATAGGGTACGCAGTTGAGCAACCGCGTGAACTCCTGGAAGTAGTCCAATGCTGTCCGGTCGCCCTGCTGAAGATTCTTCAAATTATCTTCTAGCTTTTTCTTCACGCTCGTGGAAAAGTACGTATCCAAAATTATCCTCCTGAACTCCGACCAGGGTAGCTGTCGGGTGATCTGAAACTCCAGGGGCTCTACCCGACGCCACCACGCATCTGCATCCCCGTCCAAGCAATGTATAGCCATGTGTACCCTATACCTCTGGTCGATGAAGAAGTCCCGAAACAACTTCTCCATTGCTGAAAGCCAAGTCCCGACCTCCCAAGACTGAGTACTCCGCCCCGAAAACCTAGGCGGTCCCCGCTAACAGAACTAGGTGAGTTTATCGGCAATCTCCTGCTCCTCCACTGGAGTCAATGGCCGGATCACTCCCTGAGCACTGCTGCTTGAAGATGGCGTCGCAGGCACTAGCGGTATAGTCGGCGGTATAACTGGTGGTACGGAGGCCTCAGCAGTAGTAGGGGGTGGGGCCCCCGCCTGAGCGAGCAGCTGCTCAATCCTCTGCTCCTGTCGGCGGTGACTCTCCGCCAGCTGGGCCACCATGGCCCTCAACTCGCTAATCTCTGAAGGCCCGGACTGCTCCGGCCCCTCCGGGGGTGTGGGAGTACCCCGGGTAGGAATCCGCCGCCTAGGAGGCATCCTGTCACACAAGGAACCACAGATCAGTAAACGAAACCACACTCAATCCAACCTAGCGAAAGTCAAAGGCATCCTCCTATTTCTGTAACCTTATGTTGTCTGCAGCCAACATAATAGTTCGCCAGAAATAGGACATGCCAATCCCTCTTCACTCTCTGGAAGAGTCAAACGAATACATCATTAAATTGCCGACTTTCGCATAATGCCGCATCACTCACGCCCTGTTTTCCTAGGGTCTGCCAAAAGCATAGGGTTTCCTAAGTCCCAACTGACCTATCCCTAAGCTCTGATACCAACTTAATCTGTCACGCCCCGGGTGTAAACCAGAACCCGGGCTCGTCCACAGATCCGCCGTGTACTCGGAATTTTCCGTGTACACGAAGCGCTGGTAACCTGCTCAGATATAGATGATATAATAAAAGAGCATAAAACAAAGCTATACTACAACTAATACATCTCAGATAAAGCTGGAAAGTAAAAGTACAAAAGTAAACTCTCAATAATACAAGTGTCTCTCCCAGCTCACTAATCAAATACAACCAGCTGGCCGAAGCCAGACCCAAAAGAAAAGAAAAGTACGAGTATCTGAGTGTATAGGGGTACATCAAGTAGTTAAACTGGTGTCTGGGTAGACCGCTATCTAATCCGCGATCCTCTTACCTCAGTCCGCTAAGGAGGGTCCCGCAACTCCCACAGACGACTCTGCAAAACAAAGGAAAAGAGAAAAAGAGAAAACAGTGGGGAGGGGGGGGGGGTGAGAACTACTATAAAACAGTAGCCTCCCCCTAGTGGGTAGACCTCAAACTCAGACATGCCCACTAGGACTATCAGAGGTGAAAATAAAACAAAGGTGGTAAGCTGTAAATATGATTACTGATGATGGATAAAGTTACCACTACATGCCTCTAAGGTGCCAAGCTAAAAGTATAGCTAAATATATGCATCGGAATATAAATGCTTGCCTGTCTAGACCCAATCGACACACCAGTAAGCACTGGTACTGCTTGCTCTGCCTGCAAATCGGTATGCCAGCCTACGCATAACACCGATAGGGGATGGGAGTCTCAAGGACTCGAAGTCTGTAAACCGCACACTCCGGAGTGGCACTCGAGGGGAGCGACCCACACGAGTAAAGTGCCTCAGTAACAAGTATCAAAAATCAGCAGGACTGGATCATGACACTGATCTAAGTGGAAAAACCCATCTACTAAAAGAAGCCCAAATCCTCTCCCCCAATCTGATGCAATAACCACTGTCCGGTCAACCGACCAAAGTCCGCGGTTGCCGCAATGCCCTGCCCTCACAGCCTGCCTGTCCCAAATACCCCAAATGTCTGACTACACTATCCGAGCCCTTGCTTGAACCCGAGCGCACTATCCCCTAAATCTAGATAACTGGAGAAAGAAATATAAGCATGGTTTCTCCTAAGTCAGTTCCAGCATGATAGTGTAGCAGAAAAAGGTGGCCTAACTGAGTGACCATTCAAGCATGCAAAGTCCTTTATTTAATAACATGGTTTCAAGTATTCTAATTCACACAAAATAGAAGTATGCCATTTAAATAAATTTCCACTTGACTAAGTTGCCACAAGTCTGTCTATGTATATGCATAAGAGGTCCCAATATATATATGCAACATAATATATTTTAGCAAAACTCTTTCCGATGGGTTTAGGTGACTTATCTTTTGCAAGAATTAACATTTAATTAATACTTGATCCTCTTAGAGATGCAAGCGCTAACCATAAGTCCAATCTTTCAATTAAGCATGTCATAATTATTTCACCGGTTTATTAGAAATGTAACATAGGGATAGCTCAAATAGGCCTAGTGGGGACATCACAAGTAGGAGGTTAACAACGGCACCCACCTCGAGCACTAAATCCTGGTCCCGAAAGCGAAGTCCACGCCCGATCCAAAAATCACCACAACACTGATCCACATACCCCAAAAAACACACACAATTATCATTCAATGTTCCAACCCAAAATCTGTCCCAAAATACATAGTCCACAGTTTTGCCATTTTCACCTGCGAGATATGCCCGAAAAATTCCAGCAAAAATACTATCACGATCCTCGCGACGAACCGGTCGAAACGAGTACCTGTACGTTCACACCCGAGTTTCCTACGCTGAGATCCAAATTCGACAAGGGAACCACCCCAAAATAAGTCAATCGTAAAAACTGAAACACAAGGTTCTGTAAACAGAGACTTTTCACCTTCGGGGAAAATTCAAAAAATTCCATGAAAATTTGGGGATATTCCTCGTGATGTGTAGATGCAAAACGTCTTTTGAATCACCCCAATCTAAAGCTTGTGCGCGAAGATATCATCAAAATACTGCAGCGCTGTCCAAAACTCCGTGAAGGAAAAAGGGTCAAAAGAAAACTCCGAGAACTCCAAGATAACCTCGGAAAAAGGCAAAACTTAAAACAGTGAAATCGGAGTCCTACCAGTCGAGAATCCATTGGCTCAAAAATCGCCTGAATCAGAGGTCGGGGTAAGCCGGGGGAGTCCGCGCACTGAAATGTGACGAAACGGGTCGCCGATGAACGAGCGTCGCGCCGCGCCGTAAAATCGAAAACCTCGGGATGCGTGCCACGAAAAATTCCAAGAATGCACTGAGGGGTGTAGCTCAGGTGGAGGAAGAAATGCCTAGAAAGAACCTCTATGAAAAACTGCCCAGAAGAAGAGAAAACGGGCCCCCAAAACCCATATTTATAGGCAATTCCCACTAATGGGCCTTTGCGGATTCGGGCCCAACTTTCAGGCGCCCGAATCCGCAAAGGGGGTCGGACGAACCCCCGTCTAACCCGCCCGAAATGCCCCAGTGCTGACACGTGTCCCGCACAGCAAACAGCTGTGCGGGGCGCGCCAGAAGCTGCCGCGTGGCCCGCCTGGATGGGGGACGCGTGTCCCGCACAGCAAACAGCTGTGCGGGGCTCGTCCCATGCCGACACGTGGCCCGACTGGGCAGTGGGTTTGACTGGCGCCCGCGAATGACCGGGCGCCTCGCGTCCCACTACTGTTGCGATCAGGCGCGTGTGCAGGCGCAGCCTGAGCGCCTGCCAGGCACGCGCCCCGAGGCGCCAGCCCGCACTCCCCGTGCGCCGCGCCTTGTGAGCCCTCCAATAGCCAGCCGCCACGTGTCCTTGCGTCGGGTCCATGCACCCGCGCGGGGGACTCCGTGGACCGCGCACCTAGCACCAGCCAACCACAACTCGAAACGTGTCCTCCCGCCCAAATTCCCTGCACCGCCGCTCAAACCATGCACCCGCCGCTCGAATCCCGTGGACCGCGCACCGAAAGCCGCCCAATCCCAACCTGCCACGTGTCCCTGCGCCGGGCTCGTGCACCCAGCCGCGCCGCTCCATGGACCGAGTGCTGCGGACCGGCCAATGATGGGCCGCCACGTGGCAATCCGGCGGTCCACGGTTTCCCCCCACTTGAAGCATTGGATTTGTACCTCCGAATTCTTCTTGTCCTTTGAAAAACTCTCTTGCTTTCTTGACTTAAAACCTGAAGTTCCGTTGCCTTTCTTAGACTTTACGAAGGATGAGGTTTTGCTTGAATTACCCCTTCGAAAGCTTCGGCGAAATTTTCTCGTCAAGAATGCAAGTTGCTTCTCGAAATCCTCCATTGATAGATTCTCATCATCGTCTGAGGAGGATGAATCCGCGTCTTCTTCCTTTGCTGATTTCAATGCAAAACCTGAAGACTTAGAAGAAGATGGCTTTCAAGAAGAATAGTTAGTAGAAAAAGTCATTTCATAAGTTTGAAGTGCACCAACTAATTCTTCTACTTTGATTTCGTCCGGGTGTTTATATAACTGTTTCAATGGCCGCAGCCTTAGGGCGAAATCTTTCAGGAAGAGTCCTTAAAATTTTTCTTACAACTTTAGATTCTAAAATTTTCTCTCCCAAGTTAGCACATGTGTTAACGATATCTTGCAATCGTGTATAATAATCTGTGAAAGATTCACTTTCTGCCATAAAAAATGAGTCCAATTTGCTCGTAAGCATTTGCAGTTTTTGAATCTTCACAAGGCTTGTTCCCTCATGTGTAACTTGTAGAACATCACAGATTTCTTTCGCGGTCTCACATGCCGAGACGCGAGAGAATTCAGTTTCCGACAAAGTATTAAATAAGACGTTAATTCCCTTGTCGTTGTAAGAAGATGCATCAATTTCTTCCTTGGTCCATTTTGACCTAGGTTTGATGGTGCGAACATCAGCAATAATTTTAGTAGGATTTGTCCATCCAAACTCGATTGATTGCCACACCCGTTCATCGATGGAAATTAAAAACGCTTTCATGCGTACTTTCCAATATGCATAGTTTGTTCCATCGAAGAACGGTGGTCTATTGATGTTTCCACCTTCAACCATTGTTTACAACCCTATTCCCGCTCTGATACCACTTGTGGGTTATGTTATATATGGATCTAAATAGAGGAAAAAATACCTAGAGGGGGGTGAATAGGTGTAAACAATAAACACTCAAAAATCTTTGCATAACAAAAAACCAATGCGAAAAAGTAAATAACACGCAGAGATTTTACGTGGAAAACTCCAATCCAGAAGTAAAAAACCACGGGACCGATCACACGGTGAAATCAACTAAGATTAAACACGTACAAAGGTGATATACCATACTCACACACGACTCAACCTTTTTCCATATGCTCCGAGTTGATCTTCTCCGCTCGCTCCGCAACGCGCCTCGAATCCATGATTTGCGTCCAACGCCGAATCCACAGCATCCAATGTCGAGTCCACGACGTCTAACCGAATCCACGGTCTCCACCAAGTAGTACGTATCGATCACACGAACGTACCTCGCTCCGAATCCACGAGAGCGGTAGCACCTTGAGTCCACAAGGCCACGCGAATCCACGCGCCGATTTTTTGACAAAATCGTTGTTTGTTGGTGGTGAAAATTCTCCGAATACTTAGATCAAAGATAGATCGGAAATACCATCTAAGTATTCATTAATTTGATTTTACAAGAGATATGAGCGTTGAAACCCTAGAATCAAATTAATCAATATAGATGAAGAAACATAGAATAAATCTAGTTATTTCCTTTCTTCTCTATAAGAATAAATCTAGTTATTTTCTTTCTTCTCTATATGTGGATTTTACTATTTTTTGGTCATTCTGGATTAACCCTAAAAGATGAATCAAAGGATTTATTTATAGGTTAGAAACTATTGGAAGAAGATAAGAATAAAAAACTACCTTATCTGGAAATTTTCGGATCGACGGTCCGAACTGGAGTAAGTAGGGTCCGGACTGTCGTCAATAAACAGAACTTTTCCAGAAAACCATGTTCGGGGTCCAGACTGAAAGATGAACGGTCCGGACTGTTCATGCGATTTCTGCAGAATCCATGTTCGGGGTCTGGACTGAACCAGGGATGGTCCGGACTGAAATTCCGCATGAACATACCTACGTTCGGGGTCCGGACTTGAATGCCCTGATCCGGATCCTGAACATATTACATATCAAATTTTTAATTTTTATGCAATTAAAAATCCATCTAAGTGTCTCTACACTATAAGAAGTATTTGGATCACCAAACTTATTTAGTTAAACGTATCTAATCCTTTTGAATTCTTCTTACTTGAGATTGAGGTATATGATTCAAATATCTTCATCTTCAATCTTCAAGACTTAACCACTTTCACGAAATACGCCAAAATAAAATCCTTAACAATCTAGATAGGCCATCTTTTATCGCTACACTATCATGTTGGAACTTGACTTAGGAGAAACCATGTTTGCTTCTTTTCTCCTTATTCGTTAGTCAGGTGATTCTTGTTGCTCGGGTTTGAGCAGGGGTTTGGGATAGTGTAGTCGAGACTTCGAGTCTGGGATAGGTTGGACTTGATTGTGGGTTGTGGGGTGTTGCGGCGACCGTGGACATTGGGCAGTTGACCGGATATGTACTTGTGCATCAAATTGGGTATCATATTTCTCTAGTGGACGGAGTTTTCCACTTATTGAGTACTATTGCATCTTATTGAGGACCGTGATTTTCTTTAGTGGATGGGTTTTCCCACTTAGATCAGAGTCGTGATCCAGTCCTACTATATTATGATCCTTCTGATACTTGTTACTGAGATACTTTACTCGTGTGGGTCACTCCCATCGAGTGCCACTCCGGAGTGTGCGATAGACAGGCTTTGAGTCCTTGAGACTCCTTCTTCCCATCGGTGTTATGCGTTGGCCAGCATACCCGATATGGCAGGAAGAGTAGGCAGTACCGGGTTCTATACCGGTTCATTTGATTGGGTTTATTCGAACAAATACTTTTGTTGTTGCACTCTTGCCTGGGGGCTGAGTGGAGTCTGATAGTTGTGATTAGACTAGTGTTAGTGTTGTTGGGAACCGTTTGGGGTTGACGGTGGTCCCGTATCATTGTGAGTATTTCGCCTGTTGTGCGAGATGTTGAGGATCTTGAGTCTATCCGTTCTGAGAGAGAGCGTGGATTTCGACTATAGCCTGCATGTGCCACTATTCGATAGCGAGTTAGTCCGTATGGACACCCTACGTAATTCCTGCCCGGCAGTGGGAGGTGGTTGTAGGTGGGCGCAGGCTTGACTGGACCAGATGTGGCAGTCAGCTCGATTGGGTCGATTGTGCACCTCGTGTGCAAGCGGTTGCATACATTTCATTGGTTTTCCCCATTTGAGCATTTAGATAGAGGCATGGTAGCTGTAGAGTTTTTCCAGCTTTCTTGTTCAGTTTTTATTGCATGGTTATCTTATGCCTCTAGTATACTTAGCGGGCATATCGTCGGGCCTGGTGGCGGTACCTACTGAGAACTCCCTTTTTGGTGTAGTTCTCACACCCGTTGGGGGTTTTCCCCCTCCTTTTTCTTTTCTTTCCTTTGTTTTGCAGAGTCTTAGCGGGTGTTGCTGATTCTGCTGTTGCTGTTTGAGGCGAGGGAGTCGCGAGATAGATCCCTACCCGTTTGTGGAGAGTAGCAGTGCCCCAACAGTGGAGATTTGTACACAGTCAGTACATTATTTTATTTCCACTTTTGAGAGATTATTGTATTTGAGGATTTTGTATGATTAATGGGAGATGGATATTGTATCTTTATTTCTAGTTGTACAGATGTTTGGTTTTCAGTTTTACAGCAGTTTTATTTTATAGCTCTGATATTTGTTTAGTTGTAGTCCATTTTCTTGCAGGATGCACGCTTCGCCTATGTGGGGTTTTATTTAGGCGGCGGATCTGTTGGCGAGCACGGGTCGCAGTTTTGACCCCGGGGCATGACATTTGATGATTTTTGGAGATCTCGACATCGGCAATTTCTGCGATTCGGCGCACTGCGACGTTCTTTCTTCGGAGGCCTTTTTCGTCGCATTTCGGTCCACGAGGTCCCCAGAGCTACCCCGAAGGAATTTTTTTGGATGATTTTTGCAGCATCGGTTTCACGAGAGGTAGGCCTTCAATTTCCGTGTTGATCACCTTGCTTCATTCTAAGTTTTTGGCACGGTTTACGAGGCATATTTGAACACCTTTCCTGCTGGTGGTTTTTCTAGACAGCGGAGGCTTGTCGGATTTTTATCTCTACGCTCGGGTATCGGATTTCAACATGTGAGGACTCGATTGACATCTACTCTTCGCGAGGATCGCCGTCGTATTTTTATTGAAATTTTTAGAGATTATCTCGCAGGTGGTAATTAAGCTTCTTTGGGACAGATTTTACAGCAACTTGTGTTTGTGAGAATTTTTGCTTATTGCAATGTTTGGACCATATCTTTGTACCCAGGAGGAGTTTTTGGGTGTTTTTGGACTCATTAGAATCATGGAAATCCGAGGATTGTCCCCGTTCAGTTTCAGCCTTTTTGGATCTTGGATTGACGCGCGCTTCTGGTGGGTTGCTTCGTCTCCAAAACCAGTGGACGGTTCTCTAACTCTATATTATTAGTGAGCATGCATTATGTGAGCAGTATTAGAAAGCATGTTGTATCAGATAGGATTTTCTAGTGTAGTGATTCTAATCATATTGATTATTACTTCCTATCTATATTGATTAAATGTTAGTATTGGACTTGACCTAGCACCCTGTCATATGTTGCATGTATAACCAGACAAGTAGAAAATCCTCACTTGGGCTAGGTTCATTTATGCTTTAGACATCCACACTGTACATTCTATTCCTGGACATAGTGTTTTCCTTGCCCGGGTAGTGGGCTGAGTGGTCGGGATTTCTCTTAGTGTGGGATGCATGTTACACTCGTGCTTGGGGCCAGAGTGGAGTCTGGTAGATGTAGCTGGTCTTATATCTGTGGCGGGAGCCATTGGGTAAACGGTAGTCCCGGGTTGTCGTATTTCTCTATTTTATTTGTCGTCACTATGTTAGTGACAGGGGTATACTAGTGATAGCAGGACCTAGAACCCAGACTGTTTTTGGACACATATAATTTTTATAAACTAATGTTTTTCCTTTCAAACTTCGAGAGGTCGCCGGAGTCTGTTCTTGTTTGATTTGGTTGAAGGCAATAGCCCTTCGGGGTTTGAAAAATAAAACTTATTTGAACTGATTTTATTAAAGAACTAAAATATATTAAATTGGGTTTCTCATATTAAAATAGTTTTCAGTAATAACTGCCATCTTTTATTACAAACTTCCTCACCCGAGAGAGTTTGGGTGACCTGGATTCTAGGGGCCGTTCCCTTATTTCGGGACGAAAGCTACAGGGGCTGTACCTGGAACCTATTCTTGTTTGATAGGGTTATAGGTGTTGGTCTCCCGGAACTTTCGGACCCTGGTTGGTTTCTTCCGCATGTTTTACCAAGGGAGTTGTTTTCCCGAACTGTAAGTGTTACGGAATTTGAGTTGGCGTATTTCGTGATTGTTTAAGTCTTGAGGATTGAAGATGAAGAAACTGTGGATCATTTACCTCAATCTCAAGAAAGAAGAATTCAAAAGGATCAGGTACGTTTAACTAAATAATTTTGTTGATCCGAATACTTCTTATAGTGTAGAAACACTTGGAAGAGGTTTTAATTGCATATTCATCAAAAACTGAACATGGGACATGTTCAGGATCCGGATCGTGGACTTTCAATCCGGATCCCGAAAGGTGTTCGTTCATACATTGCTGCAATCCGGATCATAGCTTGGGCAGTCCGGATCCCGAATGGGGTGTTTTGTGAAAATGTATGAACGATCCGGATCGTGGATTATGATCCGGATCCCGAACAGGCGATTTTCTGGAAACTGCATTCTGTGCGTCTGCGATCCGGATCGTGGCTTATGCAATCCGGATCGCCGTCGGTAAAACTTTCCAGAAAAGTTTGTTTTTGATCCGAATATTCTTCCTAGGGTTTCTAACCTATAAATAGCCCTTCTATTTCATTTCTAGGGCATCGGAAAAAGAGCCGTCATTTTCAAATATCATTTTATACGGCCTTAGATCCACATATAGAGAAGAACGGAAATCATTAGATCTATTTATGGTTCTTCATCTATATTGATTAGTTTGATTCTAGGTTTTCATACTCATATCTTGAGTTGAATCAAACTAATGAATACTTAGATGGTATTTCCGATCTACTCTTGATCTAAGTATTCGGCGGATCATCACCACCCAAACAAACAACGATTTACCCCAAAATCGGCGCGTGGACTCGCGTGGCCTTGTGGATTCAAGGTGCATCGCTCTCGTGGATTCGGAGCGAGGTGCGTTCGTGGATTCGAAGCGTGCCATTGGGTGAAGACCGTGGATTCGGTCGGACGTCGTGGACTCGACGTTGGACGCTGTGGATTCAGCGTTGGGCGCGGATCGTGGATTCGAGAAGCGTCGTGGAGCGAGCGGAGAAGATCGACTAGGGCGTATGGTAAAAGGTTGAGTCGTCTGTGAGTACGTTATATCACCTTGTACGTGTGTTAACTCTAGTGGATTTCGCCGTGTTATCGGTCCCGTGGTTTTTTACTCCGGTTTGGAGTTTTTCCACGTAAAAATCTTGTGTGTTCTTTTATTTTTCCGCATTGGGTTTTATCGCACAATGATTTTTTGAGTGTTTATTGTTTACACCTATTCACCCCCCTCTAGGTGTTTTTTCCCCTATTTAGATCCTTATTAACCTAAACCCAACAAGTGGTATCAGAGCGGGAATAGGGTTGTAAACAATGGTTGAAGGTGGAAACATCAATCGACCCCCTTTCTTTGATGGAACTAATTATGCGTACTGGAAAGTACGGATGAAAGCTTTCTTAATTTCCATCGACGAAAGGGTGTGGCAATCAATTGAATTAGGATGGTCTAATCCAACTGAAATTTTAGATGATGTTCGCACCTTAAAACCTAGGTCGAAATGGACCAAGGAAGAGATAGACTTATCTTCTTACAATGGCAAAGGGATTAATGCTCTATTTAATGCTTTGTCACAAACTGAGTTCTCTCGCGTCTCGGCATGTGAGACTGCGAAAGAAATCTGGGATGTTCTTCAAGTTACGCATGAGGGAACTAACCTAGTGAAGATTCAGAAACTGCAAATGCTCACGAGCAAGTTTGACTCTATCTCTATGGCAGAGAATGAATCCTTCACTGACTATTACACACGATTGCAAGACATCGTGAACTCATGTGCTAACTTGGGAGAGAAGATTCCAGAATTTAAAGTTGTAAGAAAAATTCTAAGAACTCTTCCTGAACGATTTCGCCCGAAGGTTGCAGCCATTGAAACAATTAAACACCCGGACGAAATGCGTGTAGAAGAATTAGTAGGTGCTTTACAAACTTATGAAATGACTTTTCCTACTAACTATTCTTCTGGAAAGGCATCCTCTTCTAAGTCTTCAGGTTACGCATTGAAATCAACTAAAGAAGAAGACGCGGATTCATCCTCCTCGGACGACGACGAGAACATTTCTATGGAGGACTTTGAGAAGCAGCTCGCTCTCTTGACAAGGAAGTTTCGCCGCAACTTTCGAAGGGGAAATTCAAGCAAAACTCCATCCTTCGGAAAGTCGAAGAAAGGCAAGGGTTCTTCAAGCTACAAGTCAAGAAGCCAAGAGAACTTCTCAAAGGATAAGAAAAGTTCTGAGGGACAAGTTCAGTGTTTCAAATGTCGAGGCTACGGCCACATAGCAACGGAATGTCCCAACAAGAATCCGGCTAAGAAGAAAGCGATGCAAGTAGTCACTTGGGATGACAACTCCACGTCAAATGAGTCATCGTCAAGTGATGAAGAAGACAACGCGACAGCTTTCCACGCGTCCACCAAATCTTCATCCTTCATGTGCTTAATGGCAAGTACATCCGACTCACTGTCCAACTCCACTGTGGAAAAGATTGCAACGGACGATGAATCAGATAATTCGGAAGGTGAAGATTTTGTTTTAGCCTACCATAAGCTTTTGAGGGATTCAAAGAAACTGGCTAAACAAAACAAGGGGTTGAAAGAGAGATTACAGGATCTTGAAGATGAAGTAAAAAGAGTAACCTCTATCTCAACCGATCTTGAAGTGGAAAGGGACAATCTGATTAAGACAAATGTTTCCCTTCAAGAGTCCAATGAGCATTTCGAGAAGAATTATATGGATATGGTGAACAAAGCGAATTACTTCTTGAAGCTCAACGGCGAGGCCCGACAGGAAAAATTGGAAATGACAGAGACCATACGCCAACTAAAGGATGACTTACAGAGATTTTCTTCTGGAAGGAGTAAGTTGGACAGACTTCTTGGTCTCGGTCAAAGAAACAAGTTCGGCCTCGGATACACTCAAACTGGAGACATTCCAAGTTCGAGTGGTACGGTATTTGTGCCTCAGTCGGTATCTCCTCCTCCGACACCGGTGTTCACGACAAGCAACGACAACGAACCTACTACATCCTCTTCGGAATCGACAAGAACCAAGGTATGTTTTCGTTGTGGCATTTCAGGGCACATAAGAAGAAACTGCAAGACTGGAGCCAAACGCACACCTCAAGCACATCTTGCAATGACTACCAAAAGGGCTATTCCTCGGAAAACAACTCCAATCAAATTGACGGAAAAGAGCCTTGGTAGTACACCGCTCAAGACGACATCATCAAGGAGCAGCAATTCTTCAAGCAAGACGCTCTCACCTAGGAAATCAACTTCACGACCATTACCGACGCATTCCAAAAAGGTTTGGGTGCGCAAAGGTGAAATCTTTCCCTGTCTTGCTACCAATGTTTCCTTGCATGCATATGATAGTTCGTCTTGGTACCTGGATAGCGGGTGTTCCCGTCATATGACCGGTGATAAAAACTGTTTTCAAACATTTGAGAAAAACTCCGGAGGACTTGTTGTTTTCGGAGATGGTCGGTCTTCCAAAATTGTTGGAAAGGGAACGGTAGCTATTCCAGATGGCCCGGTTCTAGATAATGTATTATTTGTTCATGGCCTTAAGACTAACCTCATAAGCATAAGTCAACTGTGTGATAGTGGTTATTCAGTTAATTTTTCATCTGATAAATGCACTGTAACTGACTTGAACCATGCTTTCTTTTTAAAGGGGGTTAGATCAGAAAACAATTGTTATGTAGTTCCTTCTAAAATTTCTGAAAAATGTAACCTAGCATCTTTGAAAAATGAAACACTTTGGCATGAAAGGCTAGGTCACATAAACTTTAAGGAACTTTCTAGAATTTCAAATAAAGATGTGGTCAAGGGGGTTCCGAAACTTTCTTTTGAACAAAACCTTGTGTGTGGCGGTTGCCAAAAGGGAAAACAGTCTAGGACTGCACACAAGAATTTGAACCACATAGGTACAAAACGGCCTTTGGAACTTTTGCATATGGACTTAATGGGGCCAACTCGTCAACCATCTCTGGGAGGTAAATGGTATATTTTCTTATTGGTTGATGATTTTTCTAGATATACTTGGGTAGCCTTCTTAAAAGAAAAAGCTGATACCTTTGATTCTTTTCTCGAAATCTGCAATCGTATTATGATAGAAAAGAATGAAAGGATTACTCGAGTTAGGAGTGATAGAGGTGGTGAATTCATAAATTCCAAATTCATTGATTTTTGTGTTTCTAATGGCATTAAACATGAATTCTCCGCACCTTACACACCTGTGAGGTCCGGAATCCCCGGCGTAGGAGTTGCTGGTTGTTGGGCAGCTTTTAGTGGCCGTTGGGAGTGTTGGTGCGCGTGTCGGGCCCAAGAAATGAATTTGTGATGCAATTTGGGATTTGCTTGCATCACTGGAGGCCGCGTGCGTTGGGTTGCGGCGGGATTTGGACACAAGTGGTGGACTTCGGGCTTAATGGAGACCCCGTGGGATTTGGATGACCCGTCGGGTGTTTAGAAGTGATTTCGCGCGATTCTGATGTCAAAATTAGACTCCGGGGAAGTCCGGATAAAAGTTACCTCTCCGGTCGCCTTCGGGAATTTTTAGAGTTGAAATTGGACAAATGGACTTTAAAAATGGACCCGGCGCGAAAATCGGATTGAGTGGGCATTCGACAAATTTTCGGATGAGAATTTGGAGAAACGGACATCGTTTTTGGATTCAGAGCGCGAAATCGCTAAGAATTGACTATTTATTTGTTGGTTTGGAGCCCGGAATAAGTGCGCGTTTTTCGAGGCAAGTGGCGCGAAAATCGAGGTGACGGCACGGATCCCGAGGCGGCTCGAGGCGCGCGGCGCGCGGTACGGAGCGCAGCAGGCGCGCCTGGGGAACGCGCGCCTGCGCGGTCAAGCAGGGGCCGCCACGTGGCGGCCCCCAATTGGCGCCCGCACGGGCGGGGGGCGCGCCCGTGTGGCGCCCCGTGTCCCGCGCCTGCGCGGGGCACGGTGTCACGCGCCCGTGTGGCGCGTGACGACCGCGCGCCGCGTGGCGCGCGGTGACTCGCCACTGGCAGCGGGGGCGCGCGATGCGCCTGGTGCGCGCCCTGCGTGTGGACCGGCCGGTTGAGGGGGCTCCCATTGGTGGGCCACCGTGGACCCGGGGCTCCGTGGACCACCTCTTCTCCCCCCTTTTCTTCTTCTTCTTCTTTCTCCGCCCCGAGCTCCATTTTCTCCTCCGTTTCTTTTCTTCCTTCTTCCCCGAGCGGAGAGGGAGTGAGGAGGAGATTTGGGGTGGCGCGGTGGCGAGTGGTGAACCTCGTGGAGCGTGCGCGGGTCCCGTTGGGAGCGTTTCGGCGACGGCGGCGCCAACGTGTAGGTCCCGTTTGCTTGTTTTTCTGTATTTTTTGTACAGTTTTTGGAGCGTTATTTTAGACTGTAATTGCCCCCACTGTGCACCGTTTTGCGTGCGGACCCCGTTTTGCGGGCGGATCCTGGCACCGTGCACCGTTTGGCGTGCGGACTCCGGCACTGTGCACCGTTTTGCGTGCGGACCCCGTTTTGCGGGCGGATCCTGGCACCGTGCACCGTTTTGCGTGCGGACTCCGGCACTGTGCACCGTTTGCGTGCGGACCCCGTTTTGCGGCGGATCCTGGCACCGTGCACGTTTGCGTGCGGACTCCGGCACTGTGCACCGTTTTGCGTGCGGACCCCGTTTTGCGGGCGGATCCTGGCACCGTGCACGTTTTGCGTGCGGACTCCGGCACTGTGCACCGTTTTGCGTGCGGACCCCGTTTTGCGGGCGGATCCTGGCACCGGCACCGTTTTGCGTGCGGACTCCGGCACTGTGCACCGTTTTGCGTGCGGATCCCGTTTGCGGGCGGATCCTGGCACCGTGCACCGTTTTGCGTGCGGACTCCGGCACTGTGCACCGTTTTGCGTGCGGACCCCGTTTTGCGTGCGGATCCTGACACGTGCACCGTTTTTTGCACTGTTTTGTGCGACTCCGCACTGTGCACCGTTTTGCGTGCGGACCCCGTTTTGCGGGCGGATCCTGGCACCGTGCACCGTTTTGCGTGCGGACTCCGGCACTGTGCACCGTTTTGCGTGCGGACCCCGTTTTGCGGGCGGATCCTGGCACCGTGCACCGTTTTGCGTGCGGACTCCGGCACTGTGCACCGTTTTGCGTGCGGACCCCGTTTTGCGTGCGGATCCTGGCACCGTGCACCGTTTTGCGTGCGGACTCCGGCACTGTGCACCGTTTTGCGTGCGGACCCCGTTTTGCGTGCGGATCCTGGCACCGTGCACCGTTTTGCGTGCGGACTCCGGCACTGTGCACCGTTTTGCGTGCGGACCCCGTTTTGCGTGCGGATCCTGGCACCGTGCACCGTTTTGCGTGCGGACTCCGGCACTGTGCACCGTTTTGCGTGCGGACCCCGTTTTGCGTGCGGATCCTGACACCGTGCACCGTTTTATGTGCAGACTCCGTTTCTGGTGCGGACTCCGGCGGCGTGCTCCGTTTTGCGTGCGGACTCCGGCGGCGTGCTCCGTTTTGCGTGCGGACTCCGGCGGCGTGCCCCGTTTGCGTGCGGATCGCGTGGAGGCCAATTGCAAGTGTCTACGAGCAATTGGTGGCAAATCGAGGTGGGTGGCCTTATCTCCAAGTTTTATGGACTGTACAGTATTTCTACTGTTGTAGGACTATGCATGATAGCTTATTTCATTGTGTAGCATGCTAGATTGTAGGAATTGTTATTCCTTTTATTATCTGTTAATATAGTTATCTTGGAACTTGACCTAGCACCCCCGTCATATGTTGCATGTGTAACCAGACCAGTAGAAAACCCTCACTTGGGCTAGGGTTATTTATGCTTAGACATCCACACTGTTCTTTCATCCCTGGACATAGTGTTTTCTCGCCCGGGTAGTGGGCCGAGAGGTCGGGACTTGCTTTTAGTGTGGGATGCTTTTGCACTCTTGCTTGGGAGCAGAGTGGAGTCTGGTAGTTGTAGCGGGTTGCTTATCTGTGCGGGGAGCCGTTTGGGTAAACGGTAGTCCCGAGAGGTCTTGTTTCCTTTTACGCTGTCGTGGGAGGGAGCCGTTGAGTAGACGGCAGTCCCGGGCCGTCGAGTATCTTCCGGTCCGTCTTGTTGGGAACCGTTGGGGTTGACGGTGGTCCCAGGTCGTTGAGTGTTGTCCGACCTGTTTTGTTACCCTGAGTTGTGGGTCGTTCCTGGCTGTGGAGTATCTCCAGCCAGTGTGCTTTGTGCTGCGAGCTGTTGGAGAGGCTAGTGTCTCGTGTTTCGAGTTAGCCGATCAGCTGAGTCGTCGAGAGTGCTCCGACTGTTGTGCGAGATTTTTGGGGATCTTGAGTCCTACCGTTCTGTGAGTGAGCGTGGATTTGGACTAGCCTGCATATGCCAATGTTGATTACTCTATGCCGCGCCGTTTTCCTCAGTTGGGGCCGCGCCCCCTGAGATGCCGCTGTGGATGCGATGGTTGGCCTGTTGAGGCAGTTTTGCGCGAGGGATGAGTTAGTCGGACAGGACGCCCCACGTAAATCCCGTCCTCATGTGGATGTGTGGTAGTGGGCAGGAGCGTTCCTAGTCGACAGGCGCGGGCTTGACTGGACCTTTGAGGTAGTCAGTTCGATTGGGACGATTGAGCACCTTGGGTGCGAGTGGTCTCATTTACTTTCTTCTGTTCCACTTTTGAGTGTCTAGATAGAGGCATGATAGCTGTAGAGTAGATCCAGCTTTTCTTATTCTGTTTCTTTGCCTGTTATCTTTTACCTCTGGTAGACTTGGTGGGCAGACCGTTGGACTTGTTGACGGCACCCACTGAGAACTACTGTGGGAAGTAGTTCTCACACCCGTCGTGGTGTCTTTTCCCCAGGGACTTCTTCTTCTGTTCCTGTGCTCCTGTTGCTGATCCTTCTGACCGAGGCGAGGGAGTCGCGAGCTAGTTCCCTACCCGTCGTTGGAGTGTAGCGGTACCCCTTCAGAGGAGAGCTTCAGTTGATAGTTTACTTCTTTTACTCTGTTGAGAGACCTTTGTAGTGAGGTATAGAGTTGTATTTTACTTTTACAGTTTGAGAGACTGTTGTAGTGAGGATATTCTTGTATCGAGAGTTTGTACACTGATGTATTTATTGGAGATACCTCCCTTTTGAGTTTTGTATCAGAGGACTTTGTATACGATCGTATTTGGGAGATGGATATTGTATTATTTTCAGTTGTACAGTGTTTGATTTCAGTTTTTAGTAGTTTACTTTCAGCTCTCTGATATCTGTTTACTGTAGATGTTCTTTCTGCAGGTTAGACGCTTCGTCTGTACGGCAGTTTCCGTACAGATGGCGGATCTGTTAGCGAGCCCGGGTCGCAGTTTCGACCCCGGGGCGTGACAGATTAGAGTGGTATCAGAGCCTAGGTTGTAGGTCGTGGTGGACTTAGAAACCCTAGGCTTGTGGTTGGATATTAGGACGACTACGTGAGAGTCGTGACTTTTAGCGAGAGTCCTGATTGAGTTTTTACCTCTCCCAAGAGACGGGATGAGAGATTGGCATGTTTATTTTCCTAAGCGATTATGTTCGCTGCCGAACAACATGATGCTATGGAATGGATGACATGCCTTAGACTTTCGCTGGATTGGGTCGTATGGTTGTTGTGTCCTGACGTTTGTTATTGTGCAGCGGTTTGCGATACCCCTGAGACGTCATGTTGTGATAGGACACACCCCGCACCTGATGAGTACCCGCAGCGGGAGACGGAGCTATCAGAGCAGTGCGAGACCCAGGAGTTTGTGTGTTGTGTTAGTTCCCCACTTTAACCGAGAAGGGCCGAATCCCTGAACGGTAAAGGATCGAGAACTTCGATAGGCTGAGCCTAGAGTCTGTTCTTGTTTGATTGGGGTTCTAGGCACCGGTCTATCGGAATTTTCGGATCTTTGCCGTGTCAGTCGGTTCTTCTCGCCTATTGAGTGGGGCGTTGTTGTGGGAGCCGTTTGAAGTGACGGCGATCCCAGCTGTGAGGACATTTTCCCTGGCTGAGTTACCAGGAGGATATTTTCCCTGGCTGAGTTACCAGGAGGATATTTTCCCTGGCTGAGTTACCAGGAGGATATTTTCCCTGGCTGAGTTACCAGGAGGATATTTTCCCTGGCTGAGTTACCAGGAGGGCATTTTCCCTGGCTGAGTTACCAGGAGGATATTTTCCCTGGCTGAGTTACCAGGAGGGCATTTTCCCTGGCTGAGTTACCAGGAGGATATTTTCCCTGGCTGAGTTACCAGGAGGATAATTTCCCTGGCTGAGTTACCAGAGGATAATTTCCCTGGCTGAGTTACCAGATGGATAATTATCACTGGCTGAGTTACCAGGAGGATAATTATCCCTGGCCGAGTTACCAGATGGATAATTTCACTGGCCGAGTTACCAGATGGATAATTTTCTGGCCGAGTTACCAGGAGGATACTTTCCACTGGCCGAGTTACCAGAGACGATGCCGCCCAGTGAGAGGCGATGCCGCCCAGTGAGAGGCGATGCCGCTTAGTGATTGGCGATGCCGCCCAGTGAGTGGCGATGCTACCCAGAGGGGCGATGCCGCCCAATGAGTGGCGATGCCGCCCAGTGAGGGGCGATGCCGCCCAATGAGTGGCGATGCCACCAGTGAGGGGCGATGCCGCCCAGTGAGAGGCGATGCCGCCCAGTGAGAGGCGATGCCGCTTAGTGATTGGCGATGCCGCCCAGTGAGGGGCGATGCCGCCCATGAGTGGCGATGCCACCCAGTGAGGGGCGATGCCGCCCAGTGAGAGGCGATGCCGCCCAGTGAGAGGCGATGCCGCTTAGTGATTGGCGATGCCGCCCAGTGAGTGGCGATGCTACCCAGTGAGGGGCGATGCCCAATGAGTGGCGATGCCACCCAGTGAGGGGCGATGCCGCCCAATGAGTGGCGATGCCACCCAGTGAGGGGCGATGCCGCCCAGTGAGAGGCGATGCCGCCCAGTGAGAGGCGATGCCGCTTAGTGATTGGCGATGCCGCCCAGTGAGTGGCGATGCTACCCAGTGAGGGGCGATGCCGCCCAATGAGTGGCGATGCCGCCCAGTGAGGGGCGATGCCGCCCAATGAGTGGCGATGCCACCCAGTGAGGGGCGATGCCGCCCAGTGAGAGGCGATGCCGCCCAGTGAGAGGCGATGCCGCTTAGTGATTGGCGATGCCGCCCAGTGAGTGGCGATGCTACCCAGTGAGGGGCGATGCCGCCCAATGAGTGGCGATGCCACCCAGTGAGGGGCGATGCCGCCCAGTGAGAGGCGATGCCGCCCAGTGAGAGGCGATGCCGCCAGTGAGAGGCGATGCCGCTTAGTGATAGGCGATGCCGCACAATGAGAGGCGATGCCGCCCAATGAGGGGCGATGCCGCCCAGTGAGAGGCGATGCCGCCCAGTGAGGGGCGATGCCGCCCAATGAGTGGCGATGCCGCCTAGTGAGTGGCGAAGGTTTGGCCTGTTGAGGCGATTTTCACCTCAGCCGAGTTACCAGGTGGTTATTTTAGTGAGATTGAGATGATCTGACTGGACGCCGAGATTTGATGGCGTCGAGTTCGTCCTGATGGACTACCGGGAGCGTCTCCAGCCGTGAGTGGCGTGTTGACATAGTTTCCCGCTTTAAACAAGAGGGACCGAATCCCTGAACGGTAAAGGAGAGAAAACTTCGATAGACTGAGCCTAGAGTCTGTTCTTGTTTGATTGGGGTTATAGGCACCGGTCTTTCGGGATTTTTGGATCTTTGCCGCGTCAGTCGGTTCTTCTCGCCTATGAGTGGGGTGTTGCTGTGAGTTGAGTCGTTGAGGGTTCTCCGACATAGCTGTGAGAGTGCTAGGGCATTTGCATTGATGTATGGGCTAGAGATAGGACCTTTAGCTTGTGCTCGTGAGGTTCAGATACCTGATCACGTGTTGCACATAGATGGGAGTTATTGGTCCTGCCCAGTGCAGTTGGGGCCCTGGTTTTTGCCTGTTGATCTTTTGGCCCTTCCTCAGCTCCGGGTTTTCGAGGTAGTGTTGGGTATAGGACTGTGAAGATCTGAGACCTTGATGCTTGAGTATACCACACCGTTGATGCACGGTGGTGATGCCACACCGTTGGTGCACGGTGGTGATGCCACGCCGTTGGTGCACGGCAGTGATGCCACGCCGTTGGTGCACGGCAGTGATGCCACGCCGTTGGTGCACGGCAGTGATGCCACACCGTTGATGCACGGTGATGATGCCACACCGTTGGTGCACGGCAGTGATGCCATGCCGTTGGTGCACGGCAGTGATGCCACGCCGTGGGTGCACGGCAGTGACGCCACGTTGTAGGTGCACAACGGTGAGAGTTTTGTGGATGTTTCGGACTGTGACCGCGAGTTGGGCATCAGCTTTATGATCGCCTTGTGAGCCAGTTTTCAGTCCCGTTCACCGACGGTTTGTTCCCGTCAGGGTGTTCTTTTTAGTTGAGGGATCGACTTCGACCCGAGGGTCCGTTGGGGTTTTGCTAGCATGTTGAGCTGAGCGACCAACTGCGGCATGAGATTGTGCCTTTTGAGGATCCCTTTTGATGGTAGCCTGCAATTGTGTAGTCCACTCGAGTGGGTTCGGATCGGGAAGTAACCAAGTGAAGACCCCAGCTTTTTGGATTCCCTTCCTTATTGGATGAATGTGCGGGTATGCTGCGGGTCGTCTTGTTGAGATTGGCAGCATGTTGTGGTTTGGTGCGTGTTACACTTGTGGTTTTCCCGTTTCCCCCAGCCTTTGTGAGGAGCCCTGTGGTTTCCCACGTCTCAGCTCAGTAGGGATGTGTTTTCCTCGCCCGTGATTTACTTGGCCCTTTGAGATCCGTGATTAGTGGAGTACGATGGACGCCCGTTGCAAATTCTGGCTCGAGAGATGAGAGAATTGCACATCGGGTCATACCGTACTCGTTGTTGTTGCGGTGTAATCACGAGGAGCGAGTGGAGTTTGAGGAGCTGGAGACGTATTGTTAGATACCTAGCCATGGTATTCTTGACTCCTGATGGGCTTGATTTAGTTTCGAGGACGAAACTTTCTTTTAGTGGGGGAGGATGTGAGGTCCCGGAATCCCCGGCGTAGGAGTTGCTGGTTGTTGGGCAGCTTTTAGTGGCCGTTGGGAGTGTTGGTGCGCGTGTCGGGCCCAAGAAATGAATTTGTGATGCAATTTGGGATTTGCTTGCATCACTGGAGGCCTGCGTGGGTTGCGCGCAATTTGGACACAAGTGGTGGACTTCGGGCTTAAATGGAGACCCCGTGGGATTTGGATGACCCGTCGGGTGTTTAGAAGTGATTTCGCGCGATTCTGATGTCAAAATTAGACTCCGGGTGAAGTCCGGATAAAAGTTACCTCTCCGGTCGCCTTCGGGAATTTTTAGAGTTGAAATTGGACAATTTGGACTTTAAAAATGGACCCGGCGCGAAAATCGGATTGAGTGGGCATTCGACAAATTTTCGGATGAGAATTTGGAGAAACGGACATCGTTTTTGGATTCAGAGCGCGAAATCGCTAAGAATGGACTATTTATTTGTTGGTTTTGGAGCCCGGAAGAAGTGCGCGTTTTTCGAGGCAAGTGGCGCGAAAATCGAGGTGACGGCACGGATCCCGAGGCGGCTCGAGGCGCGCGGCGCGCGGTACGGAGCGCAGCAGGCGCGCCTGGGGAACGCGCGCCTGCGCGGTCAAGCAGGGGCCGCCACGTGGCGGCCCCCAATTGGCGCCCGCACGGGCGGGTGGGCGCGCCCGTGTGGCGCTCCCGTGTCCCGCGCCTGCGCGGGGCACGGTGTCACGCGCCCGTGTGGCGCGTGACGACCGCGCGCCGCGTGGCGCGCGGTGACTCGGCCACGTGGCAGGGGGCGCGCGATGCGCCTGGTGCGCGCCCCTGCGTGTGGACCGGCCGGTTGAGGGGGGCTCCCATTGGTGGTCCACCGTGGACCCGGGGCTCCGTGGACCACCTCTTCTCCCCTTTTCTTCTTCTTCTTCTTTCTCCACCCCGAGCTCCATTTTCTCCTCCGTTTCTTTTCTTCCTTCTTCCCCGAGCGAGAGAGGAGTGAGGAGGAGATTTTGGGTGGCGCGGTGGCGAGTGGTGAACCTCGTGGAGCGTGCGCGGGTCCCGTTGGGAGCGTTTCGGCGACGGCGGCGCCAACGTGTAGGTCCCGTTTGCTTGTTTTTCTGTATTTTTGTACAGTTTTGGAGCGTTATTTTAGACTGTAATTGCCCCCACTGTGCACCGTTTTGCGTGCGGACCCCGTTTTGCGGGCGGATCCTGGCACCGTGCACCGTTTTGCGTGCGGACTCCGGCACTGTGCACCGTTTTGCGTGCGGACCCCGTTTTGCGGGCGGATCCTGGCACCGTGCACCGTTTTGCGTGCGGACTCCGGCACTGTGCACGTTTTGCGTGCGGACCCCGTTTTGCGGGCGGATCCTGGCACCGTGCACCGTTTTGCGTGCGGACTCCGGCACGTGCACCGTTTTGCGTGCGGACCCGTTTTGCGGGCGGATCCTGGCACCGTGCACCGTTTTGCGTGCGGACTCCGGCACTGTGCACCGTTTTGCGTGCGGATCCCGTTTTGCGGGCGGATCCTGGCACCGTGCACCGTTTTGCGTGCGGACTCCGGCACTGTGCACCGTTTTGCGTGCGGACCCGTTTTGCGTGCGGATCCTGACACCGTGCACCGTTTTATGTGCAGACTCCGTTTCTGGTGCAGACTCCGGCACTGTGCACCGTTTTGCGTGCGGACCCGTTTTGCGGGCGGATCCTGGCACCGTGCACCGTTTTGCGTGCGGACTCCGGCACTGTGCACCGTTTTGCGTGCGGACCCCGTTTTGCGGGCGGATCCTGGCACGTGCACCGTTTTGCGTGCGGACTCCGGCACTGTGCACCGTTTTGCGTGCGGACCCCGTTTTGCGGGCGGATCCTGGCACCGTGCACCGTTTTGCGTGCGGACTCCGGCACTGTGCACCGTTTTGCGTGCGGACCCCGTTTTGCGGGCGGATCCTGGCACCGTGCACCGTTTTGCGTGCGGACTCCGGCACTGTGCACCGTTTTGCGTGCGGATCCCGTTTTGCGGGCGGATCCTGGCACCGTGCACCGTTTTGCGTGCGGACTCCGGCACTGTGCACCGTTTTGCGTGCGGACCCCGTTTTGCGTGCGGATCCTGACACCGTGCACCGTTTTATGTGCAGACTCCGTTCTGGTGCGGACTCCGGCGGCGTGCTCCGTTTTGCGTGCGGACTCCGGCGGCGTGCTCCGTTTTGCGTGCGGACTCCGACGGCGTGCCCCGTTTGCGTGCGGATCGCGTGGAGGCCAATTGCAAGTGTCTACGAGCAATTGGTGGCAAATCGAGGTGGGTGGCCTTATCTCCAAGTTTTATGGACTGTACAGTATTTCTACTGTTGTAGGACTATGCATGATAGCTTATTTCATTGTGTAGCATGCTAGATTGTAGGAATTGTTATTCCTTTTATTATCTGTTAATATAGTTATCTTGGAACTTGACCTAGCACCCCCGTCATATGTTGCATGTGTAACCAGACCAGTAGAAAACCCTCACTTGGGCTAGGGTTATTTATGCTTAGACATCCACACTGTTCTTTCATCCCTGGACATAGTGTTTCTCGCCCGGGTAGTGGGCCGAGAGGTCGGGACTTGCTTTTAGTGTGGGATGCTTTTGCACTCTTGCTTGGGAGCAGAGTGGAGTCTGGTAGTTGTAGCGGGTTGCTTATCTGTGCGGGGAGCCGTTTGGGTAAACGGTAGTCCCGAGAGGTCTTGTTTCCTTTTACGTTGTCGTAGGAGGGAGCCGTTGAGTAGACGGCAGTCCCGGGCCGTCGAGTGTCTTCCGGTCCGTCTTGTTGGGAACCGTTGGGGTTGACGGTGGTCCCAGGTCGTTGAGTGTTGTCCGACCTGTTTTGTTACCCTGAGTTGTGGGTCGTTCCTGGCTGTGGAGTATCTCCAGCCAGTAAGCTTTGTGCTGCGAGCTGTTGGAGAGGCTAGTGTCTCGTGTTTCGAGTTAGCCGATCAGCTGAGTCGTCGAGAGTGCTCCGACTGTTGTGCGAGATTTTGGGGATCTTGAGTCCTACCGTTCTGTGAGTGAGCGTGGATTTGACTAGCCTGCATATGCCAATGCGTGATTACTCTATGCCGCGCCGTTTTCCTCAGTTGGGGCCGCGCCCCTTGAGATGCCGCTGTGGATGCGATGGTTGGCCTGTTGAGGCAGTTTTGCGCGAGGGATGAGTTAGTCGGACAGGACGCCCCACGTAAATCCCGTCCTCATGTGGATGTGTGGTAGTGGGCAGGAGCGTTCCTAGTCGACAGGCGCGGGCTTGGCTGGACCTTTGAGGTAGTCGGTTCGATTGGGACGATTGAGCACCTTGGGTGCGAGTGGTCTCATTTACTTTCTTCTGTTCCACTTTTGAGTGTCTAGATAGAGGCATGATAGCTGTAGAGTAGATCCAGCTTTTCTTATTCTGTTTCTTTGCCTGTTATCTTTTACCTCTGGTAGACTTGGTGGGCAGACCGTTGGACTTGTTGACGGCACCCACTGAGAACTACTGTGGGAAGTAGTTCTCACACCCGTCGTGGTGTCTTTTCCCCAGGGACTTCTTCTTCTGTTCCTGTGTTCCTGTTGCTGATCTTTCTGACCGAGGCGAGGGAGTCGCGAGCTAGTTCCCTACCCGTCATTGGAGTGTAGCGGTACCCCCTTCAGAGGAGAGCTTCGGTTGATGGTCACTTCTTCTTACTCTGTTGAGAGACCTTTGTAGGGAGGTATAGAGTTGTATTTTACCTTTACAGTTTGAGAGACTGTTGTAGTGAGGATATTCTTGTATCGAGAGTTTGTACACTGATATATTCATTGGAGATACCTCCCTTTTGAGTTTTGTATCAGAGGACTTTGTATACGATCGTATTTGGGAGATGGATATTGTATTATTTTTCAGTTGTACAGTGTTTGATCTTCAGCTTTTAGTAGTTTTCTTTCAGCTCTCTGATATCTGTGTACTGTAGATGTTCTTTCTGCAGGTTAGGCGCTTCGTCTATATGGCAGCTTCCGTACAGATGGCGGATCTGTTAGCAAGCCCGGGTCGCAGTTTCGACCCCGGGGCGTGACAACACCTCAACAAAATGGTGTAGTCGAGCGCAAGAACAGGGTCGTACAGGAGATGGCTCGTGTTATGCTTCATAGCCGGAACCTTCCTTTATACTTTTGGGCTGAAGCAGTGAACACGGCTGTCTATGTTATCAATCGAGTGTATTTGCGCCCGGGGACTTTGAATACACCATATGAACTATGGTTTTGTAGAAAACCTAACATCAAATATTTTCGTATTTTGGGAGTCGGTGTTTTATTTTACGTGATCGCGAAAATCTTGGAAAATTTGACTCTCGAAGTGACGAAGGGATTTTCTTAGGTTATTCTACAAACAGCAGAGCATATCGAGTTTTTAACTTAGAATCTAAGACGATCGTAGAATCGATAAATGTTAAGGTAGATGAAGCTTTTCACTTTGAAACTGAAAAATCTACCCTCGATATCTCTCTTGATGATGATACACCTGCTAATGCATCTTCTTCTAACAATTCTTTCGATAATAATGTTGATGCATCTAACGGTTCTTCAAGCTTATCTGATGTGCAGGAATCATCTCGTGTACCTCCGCCTACTCCTCTACCTCAAACGTTACGCATCTCCAAGGATCACCCTGAATCGAACATAATTGGAGATCCACAAGAAGGAGTTAGAACACGGAGACAATTGGTTTGCGGATTTGCATGCTATGTATCACAAATCGAACCAAGGAATGTTGATGAAGCTCTCCAAGATGATTACTGGATTAAAGCAATGCAGGAAGAGCTCCATCAATTCGAGCGAAACAAAGTCTGGGAACTGACGAAGCCTCCGAAGCAACACAATGTGATAGGTACCAAATGGATCTTCAAGAACAAGAAAAACGAAGAAGGTACTATCATCAGGAACAAAGCAAGGTTAGTTGCTCAAGGCTACTCTCAAGTAGAAGGTATAGACTTTGACGAAACCTTCGCCCCTGTAGCTAGACTCGAGTCCATTCGTATATTGTTTGCAATTGCTTGTCATTTTAAAATCAAATTATTTCAAATGGACGTTAAGAGCGCCTTTTTAAATGGGTTTTTAAATGAGGAAGTTTATGTAGCTCAACCGAAAGGTTTTGTGGATCATAAACTACCTAACCATGTTTTTCGTTGAAAAAGGCTCTTTACGGTCTGAAACAAGCACCGCGGGCATGGTACGAAAGGTTGACAAGCACCTTTTGGAAAAGGGCTACACTCGAGGGGGAGCTGATAGGACTCTCTTTGTGAAGCATTATCAAAACAATTTCATAGTTGCTCAAATCTATGTTGATGACATTGTTTTTGGAGCAACAAGAGATAATGATGCTTCTAAATTCGCGGAGACCATGGAAAGCGAATTTGAGATGTCCATGATGGGCGAATTGAATTATTTTCTTGGATTACAAGTTAAACAAAACGATGAAGGAATTCACTTGTGTCAATCCAAGTATGCACTGGAGTTGGTCAAAAAGTTTGATCTTGAAAATTCTAAAGATTTTCCAACTCCAATGGGAACTAGCCATAAGGGACTTGGAAGTGAATCACAAAGTGAGAATGTAGACGAGAAACTGTACCGCAGTATGATTGGAAGTCTACTATATCTCACGGCTAGTCGCCCGGATATATCCTTCAGTGTTGGGATTTGTGCGAGATATCAATCAGCACCGAAGGAGGTTCACCTGAAAGCGGTGAAACGGATCATCCGGTATATCAAAGGTACAATCAATTTCGGAATTTGGTATCCTATGGGAACGACTTTGGATATTGTTGGATACTCAGATGCCGATTGGGCTGGATCGGTGGATGACCGGAAAAGCACGAGTGGTGCATGCTTCTATCTTGGCCACTGCCTTGTTGCATGGCACAGTAAAAACAGAACTGCATAGCACTCTCGACTGCCGAAGCGGAGTACATTTCTGCAGGAAGTTGTTCAACCCAATTGATTTGGATGAAGAGCGTGTTGAGCGATTTCCGAATTTCAACATCTTCGGTAACCATTTTATGTGACAACACTAGTGCTATTAACATTTCTAAAAACCCTGTGTTGCACTCTAGAACAAAACATATTGAACTTAGATATCATTTTCTTAGAGAGCTAGTTGAATCAAACATTCTTCAACTGTCATATATTTCAACTGAGGATCAATTAGCCGACATCTTAACAAAACCTTTGGATCAAAAACGTTTTATTCACTTGCGTAAAGCAATTGGCATGCTTTCCTTGAAATAAACTCTTTTGAAACCTTTGCTTAGATTAGGTTTTGTTTTGTTCTTGTTTTTGTTTTGTTCTTTATCTATGTTCTGTACATAGCACACTAATTGAGCATAAATCATAATTGACTTTAATTGCATCCTTTTATGCATTTAGAAATTTATTATGTTTTTGATGTCATAATGTTTCAATGTTGCAATGATCATTTACGTTAATTAAACCATCTTTCTGTGATCAAAGTCAATTTCTCTCTCAATGATCTCTTGGTATAGTCATTATCATATTTGATTGCTTAGTCGAGTATGAATTCGAGATCAATGGTTTGGTTGAATACTTTATATATTAAATAATTGATAGCCAATTGAGGGGGAGTCAATGAAATGTGAAATGCTCAAAAGATGTGGAAAGAGTTACATCCCAATGAGGAGTGTGAAAACTACCACCACATGGAGAAAATGAAAGAAAAAGATACTCCATGAATGAAAAGCAAACTTTTGTTTGAAAAATTGTTGATGAAACTCATATTGAAATACTTGACTCAGTCGTATTTCATGGTTGGTATAAGGTGGGATTTTTGATTTAAGATGCTCAAAGAGCCACTCCTTCAACAGATTGTCTAGATATATTATCTAACTTATCTGGGATTTCAAACATCTATTGATCTTGGTACTTCATTTTCTTTACTGAAATTGATGATTTGATAAAGACATTACACATAGGATCAGGATAGATGTAATTGAAGTTGTTCAACTTTAAGTGTTTTAACTTTCGTAAATCTTCGTTTCATTTTTGGATATTTTTGATAGATTTTTCATAATCTATTTCTTGTTGTATGAAACGATGTCATTTGTTTAAAGTTGACATGGTAAAGTGCTTACATACTTTTTCTGGATTTTATGTATTTTTCTTAATTTTTCTGAAGAAAAAGGTGTAGCCGATCCGGATCGTGGCAAGTGATCCGGATCCCGAACGCAGGATTTTTCCTGCGGGTGGCCGATCCGGATCACATTCTCGGCCGATCCGGATCACGGCTAGGGTTCTATATAGAAACTTTCAGATTCGAGATTTCTTTACCCTAATTTCTGGTTTTCAAGCTTCTAGAGTTTCTCTCTCTAGATTTCTTGCTTCTTGGTGCTTCAAAACTCAAAGTTCTTCGGATTCAAGTAAGTTTTCATGATCAAAACTCGGTTTTTCACAGTTTTTCTGTTTTTTCATCAAACGTGAGTTGAAAAGTTGGATTTTTTTCGTTTGTGAATGGTTTTTGATCAAATTTCTTTTGAAATAAGAACTCTGGATCAATTAGTTTTGCTTTTATGCTGGGATTTCACTTGATTAACGAGTTTTTAGGCTTCGATTTCTAAAAATTCGGTTTTAGGGCATAAAAGAGGAATTTTTGTAAATCATGGATTTGATCTATTTTTAAAATTCTTTTTGGAAAACTAATTTGATTCTTGGCTTCTCTATATGATTATGATTGTCTAGGTACAATTTTTCAAATTTTTCAAAATTGACGATTTTTCATATGTTCTTGAGTTGGTCTTCACAGGACACTTTCAAAAACTCAAAGCACTGACAAAATGGTGATCACCTGGATCATTTTCCTGCTCACTGCCATGGTTCATGTGAAGGACTCTGCAAAGCCGAAGAGAAGCAAGAGGACAAAAAGAGCAAAAGCTGACTCCGATACTGAATCGGAAACTGAATCGATTGACTGGGACACAATTGAAGTTGAAGGGGCTGTCCCAACTGCTGCAAAGGGGAAGGCTCCTGCTGAAGCTCCCAAATCTAAACCTCCTCCTACTGCAGCTGAGAAAGGAAAGGCGCCAATGGAGCCTACCGGAAAAAGAGTGAAAACCTCGGCAAGGAAAAGAAGTGGTGCCCAAGGCATTTCAATCAATGAACCTATGGACAACCTGCCACCATTTCAGGGATTCGTCAGCTCCACACGAATCAAAGATTTTGAAAAGAGGGAATGCATAGGAGAACGACATGTCAATGTACAACAGATGAGGGATAGATCTGCAGAGTTTGGAGCTCTGTTTGATCAAGTTGGTCTTGGTCCGATCTGCAATTTTTCTGAGAAAACTGGGTACTGTCCACACTCAGTTCGGATCTTCTATCAGAATGCAGCAGGTCTTATTGATGAAGCTGATGGACGCCGAGAATTTCATACCTTTGTAAAAGGTATCAAGATCAAAGTCACTCCCCAACTGATTGGAGAGGTGCTCGGTATGACAGCCATCTCAGACGGAGTTCATTATTTGAAGACTCAGGTCTTCACAGCCAAATCTTGGAGAATAGTAGTAAATGGAACCTGCTCTCCGGATACTACGTCTGCCGGAAATTCTGTTTACTCCAGGGAACTCAAGAAGGAGTACAAGTACTTAAACTTCATCATTTGCTACAACATTCTTCCCAACATGAACACGAAAATCGTCCGATGGGATAGGTTGCTATTTCTTTATCTTCTTGGAAATCCATCTGCGACAATGGGAGCAAACCTGAACATCCCCTACCTCATTTGGAATAGGATGACGCGGTATGTCGAACACTCACATCCCTCTGAGCGACTACCATATCCAATGATTATAATGCGCATCCTTAGGAGATTTAAGGTGGATACGACCGCGAGTTCGTATTTGTATAGTTTGGGGACAATAAATGAGACAACCATTGTCAAGTCTTTGACAACAAAGCAGGATGATCCCCCTTCTCCTCCAATTGGCCAACGAGTTCGAACTCATGCAACTTCTTCCACTGCCCCCGTTCCTCCGAAACAGAAGGCACCTGCATCTACTTCGGACGATGATGCCTCGGTAACATCCATCTTCAAAGAACAACAGCGGCTTTCAAATGAACAAGAACGTATGTCCGCTGAATTTTCTGAAATGAAAGGCGATCTTCATGTTATGAAAAACGAGATGGAAATTATCACAGCTTCTCAAGTCACTTTGACCAAGTCAGTTTCTTCAGTAAAGAAACTTGTGAAGAAGTTGTTTGCGAAAATGGGTTGCACGACCTCGGATGACTCCGACTCTCAGGAGTAAATCTTTGTTATAATCATTTTCCTCTGACTTTGTTTTTTGTTCTGTTTTGCAGGTTTATGATGTGTGTTTATGTTGTTAACTCTCCTTTTGTTGTAATTATTTGGCTTGTTTTGTGACAAAAAGGGGGAGAGAGTTAGCGAAAACAATGAACAATGATGAATGTTGAAACTTTGAACAATGATTGTGAATATCGATGATATCAAGGTAAGTATGAATCTCAACTCAACTTTGGTTTTCTTTTGTGATTTGTGACATGCTTCTATACTAACTATTTGACTAACTATTTGGGCATGTAATATGACTAACAAGTTGATGTTGGACTAACATACTTTGACATTTGGTTTTCGACTGTTTAGAAGATATGTTGGTTTTAACTGTGTTTCTTTTACATATCTGATTCTTTTAAATGTCATGATGAGATCAAACTCTATCTCTGCACTTGGTTTTTCTATGTTCCAATTCTTGAGGTATCTAACGAATTTGTTTGTCAAGAATGTTTTCTTTGTGCAGAGATTGCAGATGTCTAAGTCTAGAGTCTGTCTTAGGAGTTTGTCTCATGTATTTAATTTCTGGAACTCTTTTGTAAATTTTTGTTGTATGGTGATAGCAACAAAAATATCTTTTTGAATTTTCTTTGTGGATCTGTGTTTTGTCACGAAACCGCCAAAGGGGGAGATTGTTACGGAATTTGAGTTGGCGTATTTCGTGATTGTTTAAGTCTTGAAGATTGAAGATGAAGAAACTTTGGATCATATACCTCAATCTCAAGAAAGAAGAATTCAAAAGGATCAGGTACGTTTAACTAAATAATTTTGATGATCCGAATACTTCTTATAGTGTAGAAACACCTGGAAGAGGTTTTAATTGCATATTCATCAAAAACTGGACATGGGACATGTTCAGGATCCGGATCGTGGACTTTCAATCCGGATCCCGAAAGGTGTTCGTTCATACATTGCTGCAATCCGGATCATAGCTTGGGCAGTCCGGATCCCGAATGGGGTGTTTTGTGAAAATGTATGAACGATCCGGATCGTGGATTATGATCCGGATCCCGAACAGGCGATTTTCTGGAAACTGCATTCTGTGCGTCTGCGATCCGGATCGTGGCTTATGCAATCCGGATCGCCGTCGGTAAAACTTTCCAGAAAAGTTTGTTTTTGATCCGAATATTCTTCCTAGGGTTTCTAACCTATAAATAGCCCTTCTATTTCATTTCTAGGGCATCGGAAAAAGAGCCGTCATTTTCAAATATCATTTTATACGGCCTTAGATCCACATATAGAGAAGAACGGAAATCATTAGATCTATTTAATGGTTCTTCATCTATATTGATTAGTTTGATTCTAGGTTTTCATACTCATATCTTGAGTTGAATCAAACTAATGAATACTTAGATGGTATTTCCGATCTACTCTTGATCTAAGTATTCGGCGGATCATCACCACCCAAACAAACAACGATTTATCCCAAAATCGGCGCGTGGACTCGCGTGGCCTTGTGGATTCAAGGTGTTATCGCTCTCGTGGATTCGGAGCGAGGTGCGTTCGTGGATTCGAAGCGTGCCATTGGGTGAAGACCGTGGATTCGGTCGGACGTCGTGGACTCGACGTTGGACGCTGTGGATTCAGCGTTGGGCGCGGATCGTGGATTCGAGAAGCGTCGCGGAGCGAGCGGAGAAGATCGACTAGGGGCGTATGGTAAAAGGTTGAGTCGTCTGTGAGTACGTTATATCACCTTGTACGTGTGTTAACTCTAGTGGATTTCGCCGTGTTATCGGTCCCGTGGTTTTTTACTCCGGTTTGGAGTTTTCCACGTAAAAATCTTGTGTGTACTTTTATTTTTCCGCATTGGGTTTTATCGCACAAAGATTTTTGAGTGTTTATTGTTTACACCTATTCACCCCCCTCTAGGTGTTTTTTCCCCTATTTGATCCTTATTAACCTAAACCCAACAGTAAGGGGTCGAGAACTTCGAAAGGTTGAGTCTGGAGTCTGTTCTTGTTTGATTGGGATTCTAGACACCGACCTTTCGGGATTCTCGGACCCTTACGATGCCAGTTGGATCTTTCTCGTCTGTGAGTTGGATGTCCTGTTTTGGTAGCCGTTGGGTTGACAACGGTCCCGGCTGTTGAGTACCTCCAGCTAGTGGGTTAGTATTGTGAGTTGGACATTGTCAATCTGATTGATTGTGGATTTAGATTATAGTCTGCATGAGCCATATTGAGCTCGACAGAGATGCGCGGCTACTTTCCTCGGTGGGGTCGCGCCCCTCGAGTGCCGCTCCGGAGCTCGGCCTGCTACTTTGCTACCGCGACTTGTCGATGCAGTCCCTCTGGCTGGGCCAGTTTTGGCAGTCACGGACGCCCTACATAAGTCTCATCCTCTTGTGGATGTGTGGCAGTAGGTGGGCGCAGGTTTGACTGGACCCCATGTGGCAGTCATTGTGATTGGGTTGATTGAGTATTTGGGTTAAAGTCGATGCATCATTTTCATCTGTATCACCCTTTAAGCATTGTAGATAGGGGCATGATAGCTGTAGACTCTTTCCAGCTTATCTTTCCATTATTACAGTTTTCCTGTTATCTTATGCCTCTAGTAGACTTAGTGCGCAGACCGTCGGGCTTGGTGGCAGTACCCACTGAGAACTATTATGGGATGTAGTTCTCACACCCGCCGTGGTGACTTTTCCCAGGGACCCCTTTTCCAGTTCCTGCTGCTCCAGTTGCTAACCCTTCTGTTGCTGATCGAGGTGAGGGAGTCGCGAGCCAGTTTCCTACCCGTCCTTGGAGTATAGCTGTACCCCTTTTAGAGCTTAGTAGTACAGTCTGCTGGATTATTGTTGTTAGTTATTTTTGAGAGACTTATGTAGTGAGGTTCAGACTTGTACTATTTGACAGTTGTTTTATCTTCTTTCAGTAGTTTATTTTTTTTTTTTAGCTCTGATATCTGTATAGCTATAGTATCCTTCTTTTTGCAGGTTAGACGCTTCGTCTATACGGGGCTTCCCGTATGGGCGGCGGATCTGTTGGCGGGCCCGGGTCACAGTTTCGACCCCAGGGCGTGACAGAGCTACTCAGAGAATTTTATATAAGAGCAATTGTACTTCATGAGGATCCTGACACTAAGACATTCATATTTGAAACATCAGTTCGAGGTGTAAAGTTCGATATAACTCTTGCAGTCATTAGTGCAAATCTAGGATTGTTTGTTGACACAAGTGGTTTGCATTTCACTCATGGAGGATTTCAACATGAAACTCATTGAGACAGTGTTGTGAATGCTATCTGCAAGTCAGGAACACACACAAATAGGTTGTATGTTGATTCAAAGGACTTAAAGCCAGAGTACCACATTCTGTCTTTAATTGTTTGCTACAACCTTTTGCCTACATTGGGGACTAAAAGGATTTAGTGGGATCGACTTCTTCTTCTTTTTTTCCTTGGTCACCCAGAGAGTGCATATGGAGTGAGCATTAATATTCCATATCTTATTTGGCAACAGATGGTGCATGTAATTCAAGGATCAAATCGACGTGAACTTCTTCCATATTCGATCTTGATCACTAGCATTTTGGAAGATCACGAAGTTGATATTTCCTGTGTCAAATATGACTATGGCTTGGGTGCTATTGATGGAATTACTTTGGCCAAGTCAATTAGCACTTTCAAGACGTTTGGGCAAGTAAAGGGATACACAAGTGAAGCTACTCCAAGTGCACCGCCTCGTCAGATGGAACATCAAGAATCGTCTAGTTCCAAAAGAGTTGTAACTTTGCAGTCGTTAGACCGGGATGTACGTTCATTGAAGGCCAAGATGGAACAAGGTTTCAAAAAGCTCGAGGTCGGATTAAAAAAGATTTTTGATATCCTCGGCTGCAGACATGATGATGTTGTTCCTGGAGCGACCAAACCGAGTTCTTCACATGGACCTACTTCACACGGTGATGACGACGATGATGAAGGACATGACGATGAGTGATTTTTCTTTGGTTTTTTTGTTCTTGCTTTTCATTTTCTCTCTAGTTTGTTGACGAACAAGGACTATTATGGTCATGTATCTATGAACTAATGCTTTTGGTAATTTCCTTTTGTCTAATATTTTATCTATTTGACAATTTATGACAAAAAAGGGGAGAAGATAAATGAGAGGACGACGATGATGATCGGATGATCGAGATAGGGGGGATGAACTAAAAGGAGATGACACTGATGATGAAAAAGTAGCCGGGAACCAAAAGAAATGACATGAACCAAAAGGACTTACATTTAAATTCTGACAACTGATTTTTTATTTTGTTTGAAGTTTTGTTTTGCAGGATATACATCACTTTAAGACTCCAAGTCCTAAGTCATAGAGTTTGTTCTAGAATTGGTTCGAATGTATTTTTGTTTATTGGATCATTCACGCAAGAGATTCAATGTTTTGGTGATGACATTGAGTTTTAATTTTTTGGTTTAGATGATTGTCTTGAGCGGTTTATGTATTTTTGGATTTTTTCACGAAATTGCTAAAGGGGGAGATTGTTACGGATTTTATGTTGGCATATTTCGTGATTTGAGTCGGAGTCTTGAAGTGATCAAATTGTTAAATCAACAATCGAAGACTCTGAGAAGATTTCTCAAAAAGCTCAAGATGACACTTAGGTATGATTAATATATTCATGGTGATTTAAGTTTATTTACAATCTTTGGAATAATTAATTAATCAAAACTGAGTTAGAAGAGGTTTTGGAAACTAGATTTTTAACTTATAACTTATTTTAAGTTTGGATTCCTGTACGTGATTTGTTTTGTTAACCTTATCTTCGAAAAACTCATTATTTTATTTTGAGTACCGGAACCATACTTTGAGTTCCTCAAAACCCGTCACAAAATTTTCAAAAAATTGCATGGGGTACCGGTACCTAACTTTGAGTACCGGTACACAATAGAAATTTTGTCTGTTGCGTCATTGAGTACCGGAACCAGACATTTAATACCGGTACACAATGTTCAGTTATGATTTGAATTCTAAACCGAATCTAATTATATTTCAAAGGTTATAAATAGATACTTAGGGTTTCTCAAGAGGTATCAACCAACTCAGAAACACCTGAGAGCAACCCTAGAGGCTAGGTTTTTATCATTCATCTTTTTAGCCTCTCTAGTTCAATTTGACAGTTCTTTCACGATATGTTTTTATCGAATTGATCTAATCTTTGCAAAGTTATTCTAAGTAATGAATCACCATCGAAGCAGATACTTCTGTTATGGCTGAGATTGGGTCAAGGAGTTGACGTGGCGTCGTGGATTCGACATATTGAAGGCATTTCGTGGATTTGAAACGTGTTGCTCGTGGATTCGAGTGACGTTCGTGGATTTCAGACGTGTGCGTGGACCTGCAGTCGATAAGCGCGAGATCCAAAGAAGTTGAAGAAGGGGTTGGAGTCCGTGGAGTTCGTAATCACCTGGTAGTCTTTCTTTTCTTAGTGGATTGTTATTGCGTGTTGGTCCCATGAGTTTTTTTACTCCTGGATTGGAGTTTTCTCACGTAAATCTCAGTGTGCTGATTTTTTTTTTTCGCATTTATTTTAAATTGCATTGAGATTTGGTTTTTGAATATTATACCTATTCACCCCCCTTTAGGTATTTGATAAAACCTATTTAGATCCTTGGGGATCCATAACCTACATGACTCAACCTTCCAAGTGAATGTGAGCAAATGTAATGACTTCAACCTAATTGATAGTCCAAGAGACATCATAGCTATCCTTGAGTCAATGACCTAGGGTAAAAGATGAAAGAAAGAAGCAAAAAGCTAAAAGCTAAAGAAGCCAAAAGTAAAAGAGAATGAACAAGATAATTAAAGCACCTTCGAATTCGAGACTCACATTAGGAGTGTGAGAGCGAAAATCGTCTACCCCGGGCAGAGACCCTTTGGCGCGCGAGGTACTTTCGGATGGTATATAGAGCACCTATGGTGCTAGTGGCGCCTTTGAATCGCCTCATCTTTTGGTAGTATGACTACCAGGCATGGGCCTATTGGACGAGGTCTTTTCAAAGGGATAAATAACTTGAACTAAAGTAAAGTAAAGAGAATGTAGAGTGGCCAAGTGTAGTATCCTGACTTTTCGGACATCGTCCTTGATCCATGCCGGATAGGGTTAGCTGTAGGAACATCCTTTCTTATCGACCTCGGTGGGTAGTGTGTTGGCGTTCGTTATCATTTTTTCGGTGATAGAGCTCGAGAAACGTAGAACAGTGGTGCGATCGGATCTGAAATCCGACTTCCGAATCTCCCGGAATAGAATTTTGAAGGTTACGGTATCTGTAACGTGCATCGAAATCCGTGCCACATGATTTGCATTGTCACGCCCCGGGTGCAAATCAGGACCCGGGCCCGTCTACAGATCCGCCGTGCACATGGGATTTCCCGCGTACACGAAGCGCTGGTAACCTGCTCAGATATCAGATGTATGGCAAAAGAGCATAATACAGAGCTGAAATAGAAGAACCACATAGTATCTCAGACTAGAATTACCAATACAGCTGTAATATGTACAATAATCTCCCAGCACACTAAAATAATACAACTAGCTGGCTATCGCCAGACCCCAAAATAAAAGGAGAATTCCACAGTCTGAGTGAAGGGTACAGTGTCTATCTACAGCTCTCAGTCTCCCAGGAGATCTATTCAACGATCCCCTTACCTCGATCAGCTGCCGATGGCCTAGCAGCTCCCGCAGATGACTCTGCAAAAATAAGGGAGAAGAAAGAAACAGAAAATAATAATGGGGGTGAGAACTACCAGATAAACCAGCAGCCTCCCCTAGTGGGTAAAAACCTCAACTCTGACGCACCCACTAGGACTACTAGAGGCAAAAGGGAAAAGGGGAAGTGGTAAGATACATAAGATGCTGAAACAGGAAAACTACCACTATTATGCTGTCAAAACTGTATGCATGCATCAGAAATAGTATCTGTCCAAATAAACCCAATCTAGTCACCAGAAACAACTGGTACTGCCTGCTCAGCGGAATCTGCACACACGGCTCGAAACCGCAGGATCGGCTCACACGGCTCGCATCCCAACATAAGTATCAGACCGGCACACACGGCTGGGTCCGAGAAAGCACACCTCCGGAGTGGCACTCGAGGGGAGCGACCCACACGAGTAAAATATCTCTGTCATCAGTATCACAAGTATCTCTGTAGCACATGTCTCAATATAGCAGGACTGGATCATAACCATGATCAAAGTGGGAAACTCCATCCACTATAGGAACCCAATCCCCAACTGATGCAATAAATAAACCAAACTCAACCCCAATCTGATGCAAGGATAAACATCTGGTCAACCGCCTACTGTCCGCGGTCACCGCAATACCCCACAAGTCCACAATCTAGCACAACCTTGGCTACACTATCCCAAACCCCTGCTCACACTTGAGCAACAACATATGAATGCAAAGGACAACAATAAAACATGTTCAAATCCCAATATGATAGTGTAGCAGTAAATAGTGGCCTTACCTGATGTCCGGGCATGCATGCAACTGTCTTTATTTGTAAAAGTTGTAAAATAGTGTCAAAGGTTTAAAACAATTGATTTACTGAATAAAAGTCATTTGCATGCGAGATCATAGCCTTTGTCTCAATCACAGTGTCCCAATATAAGTCATCATATCATTTGTGGGTTATATTAATTTTTAGGGGAGTTTATCCCAGCGGTCCTTGTCATTTGTCATATTAATTTGTCCCAATGGTTCTCATTAATTGTCCTGTTAGTTGTCCTGTTAGTAGTCCTGTTAGTAGTCCCAATGGTTGTCATTAATTGTCCTGTTAGTTGTCCTGTTAGTAGTCCCAATGGTTCTCATTAATTGTCATATTTTAGGGGATTTCTAGTAATCCCAGTGAGCTTGTCAAAAATGAGGTAAGCAACAACCGCCCACCTCAAGCAGCTCAAAAACACCCCAGGTAGTCTCCTGGTTGTCCACAGTCCTCAAATCCTGCAAATCAATGCTCCCGGTATAAATACAAATCCCAAAAAGTACAATATTTGCTGTTTTTCAGACAGCACGGGAAAAGAGGAATTTTTCACCTCTAAAATGAGCTCCTAAAATCCCAGAAAAATCACGGTTGCGTTCCTCGCGAAGAGTAGATCAAAATCGACTCTTAAAACGCCTCGATCTGACGCTCCTACGTCAAGATAAAAATCGGAGAAGTCGGTGCTGTCCAAAAACCATCACAGTAAAAAGGGGGGTCAAAGAGGACTTAAAAACTGTGCCAAAAGTACGAAACGGAGCAAAATAATCAATACGGAAATCGAAGCCCTACCTCTTACGGTCGCGCTGTCGCAAAAATCGTCCAAAAATTCCACCCGGTTAGCCCGCAGTGAATTTTCGACGGAACTGCGACGGGAAATGGGCCTAAAAAGAAAATCGTCGCAGTGCGCCGCGTCGCAGATATCTCACTATCTGTAATTCCTAAATTCCTGAGATTGTAGAGAGAGAAAGAAGAGAGAGAGAGGAACAACTTTGGTAGAGGGAAGTTTTTCTGATTCTCTCTCCTCGGCGCGCAAAACGAGGTGGGAAAATGAGAGGGGTGAGGGGCTCTTATATAGTGGGCCAAAAGGGATATTCCCACACGGGATCCTGATCCGAACACGAAACACCGAAACGGGCCATCCAGGAAGCGCCACGTGTCCACAGAACAGGAAACAGCCTGTGCAGGGCCAATCAGATTTCGCCACGTGGCCACGTGGTCCATGTGCTCGGTCCGCGCTCCGGGTCTTCCGGAAATTTGTCGGCCTACAGGATGCTGCCACGTGTCGACCATCCAGAAGCTTCTAGAAACCGGCCAGCCAATCAGGAGCTGCCACGTGGCAAGGGAAGAATTCGGTGCACCCGGTGCACGCCTGGCCCATGGACCGCGCACCGAGCCCCCTGCCCGCGCCTGCCCGCGCCTGCCCGCGCCGCGCTCCTCCGCGCTCCGCCGCTGCCCCGCCGCTGCGCCGCTGCCCGCCGCCGTGCGCCGCCGCCTGCCGGTCGCCGCCGGCCGCCGGAACAGTAATTCCGGCATGAACAGTAAAATGTGCCGAAAAATAAAGTGAATATACCGTTTCGACCGTTTTCGCGCGCTGAGTCCAAATACGACGTCCGTTTCGCCAAATTCTCATCCGAAATTTTGCCGAAAGCTCCCGAAAATTCCCGTTTGCCCCGATTTTCGCGCCAAGTCTGTTTTAAATGTCCAATTTCGATTCTACAAGCTCCGAAGCACTGTACAAGCTCCCCGCAGTCACTGTTTAATGTTGCACAGTTCCTGCGGGAGTCCGGATCATCACATCCTCCCCCACTAAAAAGAGTTTCGTCCTCGAAACGAGACTCAACAACAATCCTCAGTCCGATGTCTCGAATAAGTAGGGGTGGGCATCCCTCATCTCCGACTCAAGTTCCCATGTAGCCTCACGCTCGTCATGATTGCCCCATTGAATTTTCACATAGGGAATGGCCCGATTGCGCAATTCTCTCACCTCTCGATCCAGAATTCGCAGTGGGCGCTCCTCATACCTCAAATCCTCGCTGATCTCCAGCGGTGTGAAGTCGATGACGTGCGATGGGTCGAAGACATACTTCCTCAAAGTAGAGACATGAAATACATTATGGACACCAGCAAGCCTCGGAGGAAGTGCAAGTCGGTAGGCCACTGGCCCGATACGCTCCAATACCTCAAAGGGTCCAATATATCGGGGGCTAAGTTTCCCACGAATGCCGAACCTCCTGATTCCTTTGGACGGCGAGACTTTCAGGAATACATGATCACCAACCTGAAACTCTAAGTCTCGTCGCCGAACATCGGCATAACTCCTTTGTCGGCTTTGGGCGGTCTGAAGATGCTGTCGGATTACTCGGACCTTCTCTTCTGCCTCTATCAAGACATCTGGTCCCAAGGTCCGCCTCTCGCCCACGTCACTCCAATAAAGCGGTGATCGACACTTGCGTCCATACAATGCTTCAAACGGAGCCATCTGAATGCTCGCTTGAAAGCTATTGTTGTACGCGAACTCAGCTAAAGATAAGTGTCGAATCCACCCTCCGCCGAAATCCAGGACGCAAGCCCTCAACATGTCCTCCAGGATTTGTATCGTCCGCTCAGACTGCCCATCCGTCTGCGGATGGAAAGCCGTACTGAACCTGAGTTCAGTCCCCAAGGCTGTCTGCAAACTCCCCCAGAAACGCGAAACAAACCTCGGGTCTCTATCTGAAACAATGGAGGCTGGTACTCCATGTAATCTCACTATCTCATCCAGATATAACTGGGCTAGTCGCTCAAGTGGCCACGTAGTCTGCATGGGCAGAAAGTGCGCCGACTTGGTAAGTCGATCCACGACTACCCAGATAGCGTCTGCTCCTCCCTGTGCCCTAGGAAGTCCGACCACGAAATCCATCGTAATGTGGTCCCATTTCCACTGGGGAATTGGGAGACTCTGTAACTTGCCAGCTGGCACTCGGTGTTCAGCTTTCACCTGCTGACAAGTTAAACACTGAGCCACAAATCTCCCGATATCCCTTTTCATGCCTTTCCACCAGAAATGTGCCTTGAGGTCCTTATACATTTTAGTCCCACCAGGATGTAGGGTATAAGGTGTATAATGGGCCTCTCGCAATATCTGCTCTCGGATCTCCGCATCCGCTGGCACACATGCTCGGTTCCTATACCTCAGTACTCCCGAGGCATCTACCGTAAAGTCCCCAGACTGATTACTCGGAATTTGATCTTTAATCTTGGTCAAGTGGGGGTCCTCACTCTGTTTCTCCCGGATCCTGTCTAGCAGAGTGGGCTGCACGACTAAAGATGTCAGTCTAGCAGAGACCCCAGGGGACACAACCTCTACTTCGAGCCGTCTCATCTCTTCTAATAGCGGTGCCTGGTCTGTGATCAACATAGACAAACTTTGTACCGCCCTCCTACTCAAGGCGTCAGCAACCACATTAGCCTTGCCTGGGTGGTAGAGAATATCTACATCATAATCCTTTAATAGCTCTAACCACCTACGCTGCCTCAAATTCAGTTCCTTTTGCGTGAACAGGTATTTTAGGCTCTTGTGGTCGGTGTAGATTTCACAATGCTCTCCATATAGGTAATGACGCCAAAGTTTCAGTGCAAACACTACAGCAGCGAGCTCCAAGTCATGGGTAGGGTAATTTTTCTCGTAATCTTTGAGTTGCCTTGATGCATAAGCAATTACCCTCCCTTCTTGCATCAACACACAACCAAGTCCACTGTGTGATGCGTCACTGTAGATCACATATCCTTTTCCCATAACAGGAAGGGAAAGGATAGGAGCGGTCATCAATCTATTCTTTAGCTCCTCAAAACTTTTCTGACAATCCTCACTCCAAATAAACTTCACTCCTTTACGCGTCAAGCGAGTGAGGGGTGTGGAAAGCTTCGCAAAGCCTTCCACAAACCGACGATAATACCCAGCTAAACCCATAAAACTACGCACCTCCGAAACGGTCGTCGGTCGGGGCCAATCTCGGACTGCCTCAATTTTCGCCGGGTCTACCGCCACACCTGCGGCGGAAATCACATGGCCCAAGAAGACTACCTCCCGAAGCCAAAATTCGCACTTTGCCAGCTTGGCATACAACTTCTTCTCTCGCAGAAGTTGCAGCACTATCCTTAAGTGCTCCTCATGCTCAGCATCACTTCGGGAGTAGATCAAGATATCATCAATGAACACTACTACGAATCGATCCAAGTATGGTCGGAAGATTCGGTTCATTAAATCCATGAATGCGGCAGGGGCATTAGTTAGCCCAAAAGGCATAACTGTAAATTCATAATGCCCGTACCGTGATCTAAATGCCGTTTTCGGAATATCCTCGGCCTTCACCTTCAACTGGTGGTAACCGGATTGCAGATCTATCTTAGAGAAGACACAAGACCCTTGCAGCTGATCAAAAAGATCATCGATGCGCGGCAAAGGGTACTTGTTCTTGATGGTCACTTTGTTTAATTCCCTATAATCCACACAAAGTCGAAGTGACCCATCTTTCTTCTTCACGAATAGCACCGGCGCTCCCCAAGGCGATACACTCGGCCTAATAAAGCCCTTATCCATTAAATCTTGGAGTTGCGCCTTAAGCTCTCGTAACTCAGCCGGTGCCATCCGGTAAGGAGCCTTTGAGATTGGCGCAGTTCCTGGAACTACGTCAATCACAAACTCAATCTCCCTATCTGGCGGCATGCTAGTCAGCTCAGGTGGAAAAACATCCGGAAACTCGCGGGCAATTGGGATATCCTTGAGTTCCGGCGCCGCCGTAGGCCCCTCAACAACACTAGCCAAAAAGGCTACACACCCTCGACGGATCATCTGCCTCGCTCGGGAAGTCGAAATCATAGAGGCAAAGAAAGCACTCTGACATCCCCGGTATACCAACATCTCCTGGCCTGGCTCTCTAAAAGTGACGGTTCTTGCGGCACAATCAATAGTCGCAAAGTACCGAGCCAGCCAGTCCATTCCGAGGATCACATCGAAGTCCTTCAGCTGTCTCAAGACCAACAGGTCTACTGGCATAATCCAGGACTCGATTTGCATCGGGCAGGACCAACAACACTCTTCCACGTGCAAGGTGTGATCGGGGATCTTAACCTCTAATGCACGTGGCAAAAGTCCTACCTCTAACCCATGTAATGATGCAAATGATCTACTAATGAAAGAATGTGATGCTCCTGTATCAAATAAAGTACGAGTCCTAATGCCAGAAAGTAAGGTGATACCTGCCACCACATGGTCTGCTGCCGAAGAGTCCTCTACCTGCGCAGCATACACTCGCCCACTCTGAGCTGGAGGGCGATAATCCGTGGGATGGGAAGAAGATGGTCTGCTTGCTGGAGCATAGGGCCGCTGAGCCGTCGACCGCTGCTGCGATGAAGATGGAGCAGATGCTGAAGCAGGGGTGGTGGGGGCCGAAAAGGGGCACGAAGCTTGAATGTGCCCGGGCTGTCCACATCTATAGCAGCGACCCCACCGTTGGTCGCAGGTGTTGGAAAAATGCTGACCTCCGCAGAAGATACAATTGCCGGGGGTTCGTGGTTGTCGGGGTTGCTGTTGAGACTGCCGCTGTCGCTGAGGCTGCCGCTGCGACCCACGTTGCGACGGCTGTGATTTTTGCTGCTGCTGCCGCTTCTGGTGTTGGGTTTAGGTTAATAAGGATCTAATAGGGGAAAAAACACCTAGAGGGGGGTGAATAGGTGTAAACAATAAACACTCAAAAAATCATTGTGCGATAAAACCCAATGCGGAAAAATAAAAGAACACACAAGATTTTTACGTGGAAAACTCCAAACCGGAGTAAAAAACCACGGGACCGATAACACGGCGAAATCCACTAGAGTTAACACACGTACAAGGTGATATAACGTACTCACAGACGACTCAACCTTTTACCATACGCCCCTAGTCGATCTTCCCGCTCGCTCCACGACGCTTCTCGAATCCACGATCCGCGCCCAACGCTGAATCCACAGCGTCCAACGTCGAGTCCACGACGTCCAACCGAATCCACGGTCTTCACCCAATGGTACGCTTCGAATCCACGAACGCACCTCGCTCCGAATCCACGAAAGCGATAACACCTTGAATCCACAAGGCCACGCGAGTCCACGCGCCGATTTTGGGGTAAATCGTTGTTTGTTTGGGTGGTGATGATCCGCCGAATACTTAGATCAAGAGTAGATCGGAAATACCATCTAAGTATTCATTAGTTTGATTCAACTCAAGATGTGAGTATGAAAACCTAGAATCAAACTAATCAATATAGATGAAGAAACATAGAATAGATCTATTGATTTCCTTTCTTCTCTATATGTGGATCTAAGGCCGTATAAAATGATATGTGAAAATGACGGCTCTATTTGGATTCACCCTAGAGAAATGACCATAGGGTTTATTTATAGGTTAGAAACCCTAGGAAGAATATTCGGATCAAAAACAAACTTTTCTGGAAAGTTTTACCGACGGCGATCCGGATTGTATAAGCCACGATCCGGATCGCAGACGCACAGAATGCAGTTTCCAGAAAATCACCTGTTCGGGATCCGGATCATAATCCACGATCCGGATCGTTCATACATTTTCACAAAACATCCCATCCGGGATCCGGATTGTACAAGCTGTGATCCGGATTGCAGCAATGTATGAACGAACACCTTTCGGGATCCGGATTGAAAGTCCACGATCCGGATCCTGAACATGTCCCATGTCCAGTTTTTGATGAATAAGCAGTTAAAACCTCTTCCAGGTGTTTCTACACTATAAGAAGTATTCGGATCATCAAAATTATTTAGTTAAACGTACCTGATCCTTTTGAATTCTTCTTTCTTGAGATTGAGGTATACGATCCGAAGTTTCTTCATCTTCAATCTTCAAGACTTAATACAATCACGAAATACGCCAACTCAAATTCCGTAACATCTGGGACTTCTGGGATCCACCAGGTCCTCGTTGCTCGGGCCGTCCTTGGCCGGGGAACTGTGACTGCGGTGGTCGTGGCGGCCTCCACGAACTAGATTGTCCCCCAACCTCCGGTGCCGGTCGCTTCGCCCCCGGGATCACTACGGGAGCTGGAGCTACCTCCCCCATCACTACCTCCCCGCACTCAACGTAGAGCGCCTGCTCCATCGAGGCCTCCAAGGTCTGCAACCTACGCGAGCGAACCAATTGAAAAAGGTCCCGGCGCAAACCTCGCTCGAACATGTAGATCCGGTGCGCCTCGTCCCTGGCCACGTTCGGTACACATGCCAACAATTGATTGAAATTGGCAATGTACTCGTGTACGGGCCGATCTCCTTGTCGGAGGTTTCTCAACTGTTCCTCCAACCTCTGCCGGACGCTTTCCGGGAAGAAAGCCCCAAGAAGGAGATTGCGAAATTCCGCCCAGGTCAGGAGCTGAGCCCCAGGCGGACCCGCCGGTCGAACACGTCGCCACCAAGCTTCGGCGTTGTGTTCCAAAAAGTTTGTCGCCAATATCACCTGATATCGTTCCTCGATAAACAACGTCTCAAAACGTCGCTCCATCGCCGTGATCCATGACTCTGCCTCCCACGGCTCAGTACTCTGCCCCGAAAAATGGGGTGGGTCAAACTGGCGAAACCTCATCAACAGGTCCACCACTCCCCGCTGTTCTGCCGGGGTCAGAGATCCTGTCAGCCCAGTCGGCTGTCCACCAGTACCCCGAGTAACAGGGGATGCCGGGGTTACCGGTACAACTGGAGGATTCACAGCAGGGGAAGAAGGTACGGGAGAATTCTCTGAAGGTGCTACAACAGGCTGAGCCCTCTGCTCTAACATTTGCGTCAGCCGTCCCATAGCCTCCTCCTGACGCCGAACAGCCTCTGACATCTGGGCCATCTGGGCCTGCAGCTCTTGCACCTCACTCTGCTGGCCCTGCCCGGACTCCTCCTGATCGGATTCAGGGGAATCAGGCTGAGAACGCGTCAACATCCTACGTCGCGGAGGCATCCTACCACAAGAAACCACACTCAGTATCGGGACCCCACACGACCCAATTTAGCGAAAGTCAAAGACATTCCCCTATTCCTGTGACTTTATGTTGTCTGCAGCCAACATAACTGTCCACCAGAAATAGGCTATGTCGACCCCTCTTCTCTCACTGGAAGAGTCAAACAAAATAAATCGACGACTTTCGCAAAATGCCACGTCTCTCATGCCCTATTATCCTAGGGTCTGCCAAAAGCCTAGGGTTTCCTAAGTCCCAACTGAACCATCCCTAAGCTCTGATACCAACTTAATCTGTCACGCCCCGGGTGCAAATCAGGACCCGGGCCCGTCTACAGATCCGCCGTGCACATGGGATTTCCCGCGTACACGAAGCGCTGGTAACCTGCTCAGATATCAGATGTATGGCAAAAGAGCATAATACAGAGCTGAAATAGAAGAACCACATAGTATCTCAGACTAGAATTACCAATACAGCTGTAATATGTACAATAATCTCCCAGCACACTAAAATAATACAACTAGCTGGCTAAGCCAGACCCAAAATAAAAGGAGAATTCCACAGTCTGAGTGAAGGGTACAGTGTCTATCTACAGCTCTCAGTCTCCCAGGAGATCTATTCAACGATCCCCTTACCTCGATCAGCTGCCGATGGCCTAGCAGCTCCCGCAGATGACTCTGCAAAAATAAGGGAGAAGAAAGAAACAGAAAACAATAATGGGGGTGAGAACTACCAGATAAACCAGCAGCCTCCCCTAGTGGGTAAAAACCTCAACTCTGACGCACCCACTAGGACTACTAGAGGCAAAAGGGAAAAGGGGAAGTGGTAAGATACATAAGATGCTGAAACAGGAAAACTACCACTATTATGCTGTCAAAACTGTATGCATGCATCAGAAATAGTATCTGTCCAAATAAACCCAATCTAGTCACCAGAAACAACTGGTACTGCCTGCTCAGCGGAATCTGCACACACGGCTCGAAACCGCAGGATCGGCTCACACGGCTCGCATCCCAACATAAGTATCAGACCGGCACACACGGCTGGGTCCGAGAAAGCACACCTCCGGAGTGGCACTCGAGGGGAGCGACCCACACGAGTAAAATATCTCTGTCATCAGTATCACAAGTATCTCTGTAGCACATGTCTCAATATAGCAGGACTGGATCATAACCATGATCAAAGTGGGAAACTCCATCCACTATAGGAACCCAATCCCCAACTGATGCAATAAATAAACCAAACTCAACCCCAATCTGATGCAAGGATAAACATCTGGTCAACCGCCTACTGTCCGCGGTCACCGCAATACCCCACAAGTCCACAATCTAGCACAACCTTGGCTACACTATCCCAAACCCCTGCTCACACTTGAGCAACAACATATGAATGCAAAGGACAACAATAAAACATGTTCAAATCCCAATATGATAGTGTAGCAGTAAATAGTGGCCTTACCTGATGTCCGGGCATGCATGCAACTGTCTTTATTTGTAAAAGTTGTAAAATAGTGTCAAAGGTTTAAAACAATTGATTTACTGAATAAAAGTCATTTGCATGCGAGATCATAGCCTTTGTCTCAATCACAGTGTCCCAATATAAGTCATCATATCATTTGTGGGTTATATTAATTTTTAGGGGAGTTTATCCCAGCGGTCCTTGTCGTTTGTCATATTAATTTGTCCCAATGGTTCTCATTAATTGTCCTGTTAGTTGTCCTGTTAGTAGTCCTGTTAGTAGTCCCAATGGTTGTCATTAATTGTCCTATTAGTTGTCCTGTTAGTAGTCCCAATGGTTCTCATTAATTGTCATATTTTAGGGGATTTCTAGTAATCCCAGTGAGCTTGTCAAAAATGAGGTAAGCAACAACCGCCCACCTCAAGCAGCTCAAAAACACCCCAGGTAGTCTCCTGGTTGTCCACAGTCCTCAAATCCTGCAAATCAATGCTCCCGGTATAAATACAAATCCCAAAAAGTACAGTATTTGCTATTTTTCAGACAGCACGGGAAAAGAGGAATTTTTCACCTCTAAAATGAGCTCTTAAAATCCCAGAAAAATCACGGTTACGTTCCTCGCGAAGAGTAGATCAAAATCGACTCTTAAAACGCCTCGATCTGACGCTCCTACGTCAAGATAAAAATCGGAGAAGTCGGTGCTGTCCAAAAACCATCACAGTAAAAAGGGGGGTCAAAGAGGACTTGAAAACTGTGCCAAAAGTACGAAACGGAGCAAAATAATCAATACGGAAATCGAAGCCCTACCTCTTACGGTCGCGCTGTCGCAAAAATCGTCCAAAAATTCCACCCGGTTAGCCCGCAGTGAATTTTCGACGGAACTGCGATGGGAAATGGGCCTAAAAAGAAAATCGTCGCAGTGCGCCGCGTCGCAGATATCTCACTATCTGTAATTCCTAAATTCCTGAGATTGTAGAGAGAGAAAGAAGAGAGAGAGAGGAACAACTTTGGTAGAGGGAAGTTTTTCTGATTCTCTCTCCTCGGCGCGCAAAACGAGGTGGGAAAATGAGAGGGGTGAGGGGCTCTTATATAGTGGGCCAAAATGGGATATTCCCACACGGGATCCTGATCCGAACACGAAACACCGAAACGGGCCATCCAGGAAGCGCCACGTGTCCACAGAACAGGAAACAGCCTGTGCAGGGCCAATCAGATTTCGCCACGTGGCCACGTGGTCCATGTGCTCGGTCCGCGCTCCGGGTCTTCCGGAAATTTGTCGGCCTACAGGATGCTGCCACGTGTCGACCATCCAGAAGCTTCTAGAAACCGGCCAGCCAATCAGGAGCTGCCACGTGGCAAGGGAAGAATTCGGTGCACCCGGTGCACGCCTGGCCCATGGACCGCGCACCGAGCCCCCTGCCCGCGCCTGCCCGCGCCTGCCCGCGCCGCGCTCCTCCGCGCTCCGCCGCTGCCCCGCCGCTGCCCGCCGCCGTGCGCCGCCGCCTGCCGGTCGCCGCCGGCCGCCGGAACAGTAATTCCGGCGGCCGGAACAGTAATTCCGGCATGAACAGTAAAATGTGCCGAAAAATAAAGTGAATATACCGTTTCGACCGTTTTCGCGCGCTGAGTCCAAATACGACGTCCGTTTCGCCAAATTCTCATCCGAAATTTTGCCGAAAGCTCCCGGAAATTCCCGTTTGCCCCGATTTTCGCGCCAAGTCTGTTTTAAATGTCCAATTTCGATTCTACAAGCTCCGAAGCACTGTACAAGCTCCCCGCAGTCACTGTTTAATGTTGCACAGTTCCTGCGGGAGTCCGGATCATCACATGCATGCTTTTCGAGGCAACGGGGTAGGTTTCTTTTAGATCGGGTTAGCGACCGTTTTTGTGCGAGTGCGAAACGGGTTGATTAATTAACCTTCGTTTCAATCCCTTATGTGGGCGTATGTGATTTGGGGTGTTGGGGGTTTTTCATAGGCATATTAATAGCAACCCTCTTTTCGAGATCATGGACGGGGAAAAAGGGATTTGAAATTCAAGTTTCGAAATTCGAAGAGAAAAGGGGGGGGGGGAAGCGAGAGGGGGAGCGAGAGAAAAAGGAAAAGAAAAAAAAAAAAGGGGGGGGGGGATCCCTCGTAACCCTAGCCACCAGGAGAGAGAGAGAGAGAGAGAGAGAGAGAGAGAGAGAGAGAAAGAGGGAGAGAGAGGGGAAGAAGATCTCGTCGGGTGATCAACGCAACGGAACGGGGATCGGATCCGGAGTCTTCTTCCAGGAATGATCGGGTCATCTCCTCCGATACCTCATGGTGAGCATCCTTCTTGCTAGGTTTGTTTTTAGGGTTTTGGAGTCGGGGCGCCTAACCGCCGCCGCCGTCGCGGCCGCCGCCGTGCCGTCGCCATCGCGGCCGCCGCTGCGTGGGCACGTGCCCGCGCGGGGCGCCTCTGCGCCGCGCCACTGCCGCGCGGGCAAAGCGCCCGCGCGGGGCACCCTGCAGCCGCGCCACTCGCGCGGGCACGCGCCCGCGCGGGGCACCTTGCAGCCGCGCCGCCGCCCGCGTGGGGCATCCTACAGCCGCGCGGGGCTCTGCCGCCACGCCACCCGCGTGGGTATGCGCCAGCGCGGGGCTCGCTGTCGCCACCGAGCTGCACCCACGCGGAGTCTGTGCCGCGTGGGGCTCTACAGCCGCGCCGCCCGTGTGGGCTTGTGCCTGAGCGGGGCTCTGCCGCCACGCCGCCCGCGTGGGCATGCGCCCGCGCGGGGTTCGCTGTCGCCGCCGCGCTGCACCCGCGCGGAGTCTGTGCCGCGCGGGGCTCTGTAGCCACGCCGCCCGCTGGGCTTGTGCCCGCGCGAGGCTCTGCCGCTGCACCGCCCGCGTGGGTATGCGCCCGCGCGGGGCTCGCTGTCGCCGCCGCGCTGCACCCGCGCGGAGTTTGTGCCACGCGGGGTTCTGCAGCCGCGTCGCCCGCGTGGGCTTGTGCCCGCGCGGAGCTCTACCGTCGCGCCGCCCGCGTGGGCATGCGCCCAACAAGTTATTATTGCTAGTGGGCCGGGTCGTTACATTTGGTATCAGAGCCAATAACCAGCCGGAAGTATGTTATGAGTCTCGGCTGAGCCTGGGTCTAGATGACAGGGCTAGCGAGACGAGTCTCACATCGCCTGGTGATCTTGGGCTGCTGTGTGTGTGTGTGTTTCACCTGGTGATCTTGGATTGCTGTGTGTGTGTGTTTGGGCTGACGAGGACGTCAGGCCTAAACGGGGGGACTGTGACGCCCCCAATAATCCTGTAGGTTTTTAATATAAGGATCCACAAGGATCTAAATAGGTACTATCAAACAACTAGAGGGGGGGGGTGAATAGGTGTAATACTTAAAAACAAATCTCAGTGCAAAATAAAAACCAATGCGGAAAATAAAAACAGCACACCGAGATATACGTGGAAACTCCAATCCAGGAGAAAAACCACGGGACCAACACGCAATAACAATCCACTAAGAATAGAAGAATAACAAGGTGATTACCGACTCCACGGACTCAAACCCCTCCTTCAACTTCTTCGGATCTTCCGCTCCACCGATTGCACATCTACTGCACACGTTCGAATCCACGAACGCCACTCGAATCCACGAGCACACGTTTCGAATCCACAAAACGCCTTCAACACACCGAATCCACGGTGCTACGTCGAATCCACGACGCAACTCAACCAATACAAAATATAGGCTTCGATGGTGATCCTTTGCTTAGATTATCATTGAAGAACCGTAGAAAGAATTTCTAAGCAAAGTCTAAATCAATTCGACAAAAGATAGATCTTGAAAGAACTGTCGAATTGACCTAAAAGAGGCTAAAGAAAAGAACGATAAAAACCAGCCTCTGGGGTTGCTCTCGAGTGTTTTCGGAATTGATCGGTTATTGTCGAGAAACCCTAAGTATCTATTTATAACGCTTGGAAACTAATTAGAGTCGGTTTAGGAAACTTATCACGACATGGCATTGTGTACCGGTACCAAATAATGTGTTCGGTACTCAATGGTGCAAAACACAGATTTTTCTATTGGGCTCTGGTACGCAAACCTGTGTTCCGGTACTCAATGCAAATTACAGAAAATTCTGTGTCGGGTTTGAGGAACTCAATATGTGGTTCCGATACTCAATGTAAAAACTGATTTTTCCAAGATAAGCTTTATCCAAAACAAACCAAGTACCGGAAACCAAACTTAAAATAAGTTGTGAGTTAAAAATTAAGTTCCTAAAACCATGTCTAAACCGGGTTTCAATTAATTCCAGATTCCAATGATTATAAATGAACTTAAATTACCATAATTGAATTAATCATACCTGAGTGTCAACTTGAGCTCATGTTGAATCTTCTTCGAGTCTTCTAAAGCTGATTGACAATTTGATCACTTTTAGACTCCGACTCAACTCACGAAATATGCCAACACAAAAAGCCGTAACAATCTCCCCCTTTGGCAATTTCGTGACAAAACCCAAAATTACATAAAAACGCGCTCAAGTCACTCATCTTAAACAAAAAATGAAATTTAATGTCATCACCAAAACATTAATTTTTTTTGCGTGAAAGATCCAATAAATAAACATACAATTTAACCAAACAATCCTGAACATACTCTATGACTTAGGACTTGGAGTCTTAAAGTGATGTAAATCCTGCAAAACAAAACTCCAAATAAAATCAAACGTTAGTTGTTAGAAATTAAATGTAAATCCCACATTTGATTCGTCTAGTTGGTTCTTTTGTTTTGTGGCTCTTGTCCTCAACCTTTTCTTTATTCATCTCCCCCTGTCTTGAGCATTCTCCCCCTTTTTCTTTTGATTCGACCATCATTTCTGTCCTCCCCCTTTTTGTCACAAATTGTCAAACAGTGAATATAGACAAAAGGTAAAAATACTAGGAAGATAAGTTCTTAGTTACATGACAATTAGAGTTCTTGTTCATCAACAAGTGAAAAGAAACTAAAAACCAAAAACAAGAAAGAAAAGAAGTCAGTCATCCTCATTTGAATCATCATCATCATCATCATCATGTGATGTCGGTCCATGTGATGTACTCGGTGCAGTTGCTCCAGTGACCACATCATCATGTTTGCACCCAAGGATATCAAAGATCTTCTTTAAACCATCCTCAAGTTTCTTGAAGCCTTGCTCCATCCTTTTCTTTAATGAGCGAACATCCTGATGTAATGTTTGAAGTGTTACTACCTCATATGTTTCAGGAGATTCTTGGCGAGGCGGTGCACTCGGTGTCACTTCACTTGCATAGCCTTTTGTATGCCCAAAAGTCTTCAGAGTGCTAATCGACTTGGCTAAGGTGATTCCATGAATTGCGCCCAAGCCATAATCATATTTGGCACAAGAAATATCAACTCCGTGATCTTCCAGAATACGAGATATCAAAATTGGATATGGAAGAAGTTCACGTTCGATTTTTTCCTTCAATGACATGTACCATTTGCTTCCAAATAAGAAATGGAATGTTGATATTAATTCCATTTGCACTCTCTGGGTGACCAAAGAAAAAGAGAAGAAGCAGTCAATCCCATCGAATCCTTTTCGTCCCCAGTGTGGAAAATAGGTTGTAGCATATGATTAAGGACAGAATATGACACTCTGGTTTTAGGTCCTTTGATTCAACATACGACCTATTAGTATAAGTCCCTGACTTGCAAATAGAGTTTACAACGATTTCCCAATGAGTGTGATGTCCGAAGTCACCATCAGTGTAATATAGACCAGAAGTGTCAACAGCTAATCCAAGATTTGCACCAATTACTGCTGGAGTAATGTCAAACTTGACATCTTTAACTGTTGTTTCAATGACGAAAGCCCCTGTGTCATGGTCTTTTTGAAGTATAGTAGCTCTCATGTAGAACTCCCTGATGAACTCCACACAAAAACCCATTTTAGGTGGAACTCTACCAAGTGGCTGAATGTGACTTCGTTCCAATAGCCTTGCGAAGTCTGGAACTTCATGACATAGCTCATTAAAGTTAACATGTCGCTCTCCAATGCATGTACGGTTTGCAAAAATAGCACAGCGTTTTGCACTCACATGCTGTTCACCTTCATCAACATTTGATCTCCGTTGAGAGCGCTCGCGTATTACCGGTCCACCGGTACTTCTATGCGGAGGAGAATCCGCACCTTTCTTTTTCCTAGGAGCCATAGGTGCTTTTCCCTTTCCTTGAACAGATTCTTCTTCATAATCTGAGGAATGTTTAGATTCCGAGCTAGTTGATCCCTCATTGCGTGATCGTTTTGTAGTCTTTTTCTTTCCAGAACCACGCTCATGTCCACTTCCAGTGGCCATTAAGATCACAAGTGCAAGTAGCCACGAAAATGCCATTTCCTACAAAGAACACAATGCACTATGATTTGATCTTATAGGAAGGCTTAAACATGTTTAAGAAACATTCTAAACCTGTCATATTTGATGATTCAACATTTAAAATCCATTTACATTGAAAGCCCTAATTTTCAATTTTCTCTATGTTAAGAACATATGCAAATGATAGATTCAAGCATATAAGCATGGAAATATGAATCTAATTACATAGAAAGCAACCATTTATGTTCTAAACAAGAAATAAGGGTGATATATGTAAGAGATTTCATTTGGAGTAAAGATCTACTAAAAAATCTCAAGATAAAACATCAAAACCTAAAAACTATGGTTTTGAAGCAAAAGAAAGCAAGATAAATGAAAGAACTTACAAATCAATGCAACAAATCTCTTGTTCTTGATGAAAAACCCCTTAGAGATGTTTTAGAGAGAGAGAGGGAGTGTTTTGAAATGGGAGAAATGAAATAAAGCTCATGAGTTCCGAAATATAAGAGAATCCAGATTGAGTACTGGTACCAAAAGTCGGGTACCGGTACGCAATACAAATTTGGAAAACCACTCGTTCGGGTTCCGGAGTGAAACTCAGTTGATCCGGATCTGTTAATTTAGTTCCGGTACTAAACATGGAGTACCGGTACTCAAGTGAAAAACAGAGAATTTTCCTGTTCGGGATCCGGATTGGGTTTTCTGATCCGGAAACATGGTTCCGGTACTAAACATCAGGTACCGGTACACCAGAGCCAAAAAGCAAAAATTTCTTGAAACAAATCTATCACACCCCGGAGGTTCTAAAAGAGCGGAAAAACGTGATTTTTTTTTCCTTTAGTATATTTAAATGGACCTCGTCTCCGGTGCGTACCAGACCCGCCACATATACAAATTCACTCCCCAAACTGGCGGAGTCTCCTTTGTATATGCACGGCGTTCCTAGCACGACAAATACTTTAACCATTCCAACCATGACAACAACGAGGAGAGAAAACAGATAACATACAATCACTATTACCACCTACAGGCTATAGCATAAACCCAGAGGTTTTAAAATCGGTGCCCACTCGACACCCAGTTTTCCAAAACGTTTTCGCAAACTCTTTTGAGCGGCTATCGTTTGAAAGGATAAATCCACAGGTTTTGAAATCGGTGCCCACACAGCACCCTTTTTGAAAACGCATTTTTGAAATCAGGTTTGGATTGGAAAACCCGCCGCAATTATAAATCCTAACATTCACCACAATTAGTCAAGAAGTCCTCATTCCAACATCTATCAGAAAACTCACAAGATTCACAGTTTAACTAACCATAGTAAGAGAAAATAACCAAAGAAATTAACGTATTATTTTCTAGCCAGTAAGGCTAGGGTCCTCTCACGGATGCCTCACCGTCGTCCCGACTCCCACCCTTGTACGGACCTGTCACAATGTGGGCTGTTAGTGACTGATAAAGTAGTAAGCAAATAAGTAAAAAAGGTAGCTGAAAAGAACACACCGAAACTGGAGCATCTACTCCCCCCTCCTGTACCGCTAAATCCCTATCACAAATAAGCTGGGCACCAACCCCAGAATACCGTACTCATCTTCTTGGTGCCTCCAACCCCTCGACTACCCAAGTAGCAGCCGCCTCCCCTTGAGGGGTCCCCATCATCACAAGTCGTGGGGTACACGGGTAAACTTACCATCTTTCCGGAAAAATACACCCTGTGCAGTGGCCAAACTGCCAGTGTGCGTGTAAGCAATATGAGTGTAAGAATAGCATTACGGCCTCAGCCACTTTGATTAACATAATAAAAGGGATTCACATGCTGCGGGGTTAGTCCAATTACCAACAGATCTACTTTATCAAAACGCGCATTTGGGAAATGACACTACACCGGTAATAACCAAAAGCACCCACCTCTATTGTGCGAAAACTGGGCTCCGGAAACTGGATCCTGCTCTCCGTCGACACCCGGACCTAAAAATAGTCCCCAAATGAGCCGCGGTCAGATCAGTAATATAATAACACATAAACTGGACCCAAACACTCAACGACACTAGTGACCGTTGGACACGGCGGTGGTGTCCGTGCATGACGGCGACACGGCCGCCCTCTCGACATTGTCGGGCATACGGCCGCGCGGGCACCCTCCCCGCGCGGTGCTAGACGCGGCCGCGCGGGCCCTAGCCCCGCGCGGTGAAAGCCGCGGCCGTGCGGGCAACGGCCCCACGCGGCACCCACCCTGACTGTGCGGGTCCTAGCCCCGCACGGTGCGAGTCGCGGTCGCGCGGGCACCGACCCCGCACGGCACTTGCCGTGGCCGCGCGGGCCTCGGTCCTGTGTGGCGTTTGCCGCAGCCGCGCGGGCCTAGGCCCCGCACGGCGTGCGTGTGCCACGGCCGCGCGGGCAAGGCCCCGCGCGGCGCGCGTGCACAACAACCGCGCGGGCGCTTGCCCGCGCGACACCTGCCCCGGCCGCGCGGGCGTGAGCCCCGCGTGGCCCGCGGGGCAGCCGCGCGGGCACCTGCTCGCGCGGCTCCACCTACGGCTGCGCGGGCAAGGCCCCGCGCGGCGCGTGCGCACAGTCGCGCGGGCGCCCGCCCGCGCGACGTTAGTTGCGGCCGCGCGGGCAAGGGGCCCGCGCGGCATCTGCAGCGGCCGCGCGGGCATGAGCCCCGCGCGGCAGCCGCGCGGGCATGAGCCCCGCGCGGCAGCCGCGCGGGCGCCTGCCCGCACGGCACCACCTACGGCCGCGCGGGCAAGGCCCCGCGCGGCACGTGCGCACAGCAGCGCGGGCGCCCGCCCGCGCGGCATTGACTACGGCTGCACGGGCAAGGGGCCCCGCGCGGCCCGTGCCGCAGCCGCGCGGGCAAGCGCCCGCGCGGCACCATCCGCGGGCGTGCGGGTGTAACCCCCGCGCGGCGCGCGCCCCTCCCCCCCACCACGCGGGTGCCCGCCCGCGCGGCATTGTCCGCAGCCGCGCGGGTTTGGCCCCGCGCGGTGCTCACCCCTAGCCGCGGCCGCACGGGGACCTTGGTCCCCGCGCGGCGCTAGCCGCGGCCGCGCGGGCACCATCCCCGCGCGGCTTGTATCGCGGCCGCGGCGCGATGCCCTAGGGCTTCGCGGCGGTGACGCCTAGGTTAGATTTGACTACTCCTAGACTACCCAAAAAGACCGGAACGAAAACCGAACGAAACGAATATAAAACTCGCTTACCTCTAATCGTCGGAGACGGAGATCGTTCGCGCTTCAGTTCTTGGTACGTTCGTCGGGAGAGTTGGGTTCTTCCGTCAACTCATTCTTTCCTCCCGTTTCCTTCCGATTAGGGTTCCGCCTTTTTCTTTTCGATCGTTTCTTCCGGTTAGGGTTTCTCTCTCTTTTTTTTTTTCTTTCGGGGGAAGTAACAATTTTGATCTTTAATGTACGATAAAACACCACTTTGGTATTTTAAAATCCTAATTAATTAATTCCTTAATTAATTAATTCCTCAGGTAAAATCCTTCGGGATATTTCTTTAAAGATAAATCCCTCTTTTTCCTCGAAAAACATGCCGAATTACTTACACGAATTTCGATGCATCCCCCGGCCATTGCGATCACTTTCTACCCCTTTCTAGGAGTTCCGTAAGTCGGAATCCGGATCCGATCGCACCGCCGTTCTCCGTTTTCCGAGCTCTATCGTAGAAAAATACCCGCACCTCCAAATTATCGACTTATGTAAATCTGTTACATTAATTACTTTAAACGGAAGCTTTATTAGCAGAAGGTATTACGTGATACAAAATTCTATGATATTACAAAATCCAAATTTTGAAATCTTTTTAAATACCGATTTGTATACCTTCAAGAAATCCATTTAAGTGCCTTAAAAAAAATGAATTCACATAGATGTCATTCAATCCAATTAATTTCACAGAAATTAAAAAGATTTACTCCGAAATCATGAAAACAAAGATAAAATATTATAAACCGTTTTTCATGTTATATCCGTCAAACACAAGTCATCAAAAGTAATCTAGAGATCCAAACTCTATCAAGATGTAACGGATTTACAAAGATGACTTACAGAGATTTTCAAATGACATCAATTTTGAATTTTACCCTTTCAAATTGAGATAAGCACTAAAATACCTAAGGGTGGCTCTTTGAGCATCTTTTAACTATCCCACCTTATACCAACCAGGAGATTGTTCAAAATATGAACTTTGAATATAAATCTCCGAATGCTTCAACTAAAAAATTTAAAAATATTTTCCTAGCATTCAAAACATGTGGTAGCTTCACACACATATCGGACGACCGAGGTGGCTGCTCTTTCCAACATGTGGTGGTAGTTTTCACACTCCTTTCGAATGTAACTCTTTTCACATCTTTTGCAACTCATTTATTACCCTTGTAAAAATGCAATCTCTTATGTGAAAGAATTAAATCCCTAATTTTGGTCTATCGGTTGTCTCATGTTTATCACAATGAATTCACACAACCGAGATAGATTAAACACCTTAAGATCACACATGATTACTAAAATTTGATGAATATAACTATCAAAAACTCCTATAATGAAATATCTTCAAAGATTATGATTATGGAGTAAAGTTGATAATTCATATAAAATTAGATTGGAGTGAGTGAAAGTAAACTCTTTTCAACTTCAATGCACTCGTTCGTTAAAACCCTTTTGTTCAAAAATAAAACATAAAAACGAAGAGCATTGAAAACATGTAATGCAAAGATTAAGAAAAATATGAAAGAAAAAATCAATCAAAGCATTACATACAGTCAAAAGCTATTTAGAACTTAAGACAAGGAAAGATATCACCTTTCCGAATCCAAAATCGTCGAATTTTGGGTTGTCTTGATTCATTGAGGCCGGGAGATGATAGCTTTGACTGTTGGTCCACCTTAGGTCTTTGCGACGCAATGATCCACTTGAATGATTGATGTTGTGGCTCGGACCTTTGGTGGATTGAGTGAACTCCCACTACAACAAAATTATGCTATAGCGACACTTTTAAGTATTTCTAAAATCTAAAAAAAAGTGTCGCTGGTAAAAATACTGACACTTATTGTTAGTGTTACTATATGTGCCGTCGCTAGGGTATATAGCGACACATTTTTATATTGTGTCCCAAAAATGTGTCCCTATAATCTAATTTTGGATATAGATAGAATATAGATAGGACACTTATACAAAAGTGTCACAAACATATGTCCCTATAACCTAATTTTGTTGTAGTGTCCATTGACTTGATGTGTCTTTTGATTCCGTTGAGTCCGCTCCGTAGATGAAGTTGCCGAAGAATTTTTCTTTCTCTTTTTCGGGCACGTCTTCATCAAGTGTCCTTCAAGTCCACATAGGTGACAAGTTCTTCCTTTCAATTTAGTTGTGGAACTTGAAGCCTTCACAGTTTGGTTCTTTTTAAATCCCAAACCAATCTTGTTTGTTTGACCTAATCCGGACATACAATCAAGTTTCTTGGAACCAATTGAAATCCTTTGTATGTCGGATTTAAGTTGATGAACTTGCTTGGTCAAAGCTTGGTTGGTGACATGAATCTCCTCAAACTGTTTTTCTAGAAAACCAATCTTGTCCATATATGATTTGGCGTTTGTCTCCAATTGGTTTAGCTTTTCTTGGAGGATTTTATTGTTATCCAATAAATGTTCTCGTTCCTCCTCAAGATCATGTAGTTTTATCTTTAAGGCATGATTCTCGTCTTGAACCTCAAGTCGTTGCTTCCTCAACTTCTTGATATGCTTGGCCATCTTCTTAAATTCTGTAAGAAGTTGCTGATATCCCTCAACGAGTTCTTCTTCGTCCGACTCCCCCTCACTTGATGACTCTCCATCGAATGTAGATGATTCATGCAAAATCAAAGGAATAGAGTCAGTGACTAATGATGACAAGCAAAAATTAGAAGAGGGAATTTGAGAGGCATGAATGGCAACGACTTTTTCCTCTTTACTTGAGGTCGATTCATCGGAAGTAGAATCGTCCCAAGTTTTCGCTTGCAAAGCCTTCTTTTTATATGATTTCTTAGAAGGACAATTTGTTGAAATATGGCCGTAGCCTTTGCATCTATGGCATTGGATTTCCCCTTCGAAATCATCTTTTTCTTTTTCTTTAGAAGGTTTTGCAGAGCTTTTGAGATTAGAGGATTTAGAACCCGATGATCCTTTAGATGGTTTCGTGGATGAAGATCCATCGGTTCGATTCTTCCAAAACTTCCGACGAAATTTCTTTGTGATCCGCGCCAATTGTTCTTCAAACTCGGCGAAAGAGATTTCATCGTCGGAACTTGATTCGCCATCTTCTTCCTTTGTAGATTTGAATGCAATACCTGTAAGCTTAGAAGAAGACTTGGAAGAAACTTGATTAGTAGGAAAAGTCATCTCATAAGTTTGCAAAGCACCTACTAATTCCTCTACTCTCATCTTATCCGGATGACTAACGGTTTCAATGGCGGCAACCTTTGCCCTAAACCGTTCCGGAAGAGTCCGAAGTATCTTTCTTACAACTTTCGACTCCGGGATCTTTTCTCCTAAATTAGCCCATGTGTTGATTATATCTTGAAGTCTAGTGTAATAATTAGTAAACAATTCATGCTCATCCATATGAATAGAGTCAAATTGACTTATAAGCATCTGGAGCTTTTGAATTTTTACTAGATTAGTACCCTCATGTGTAATTTTGAGAATATCCCAAATCTCCTTTGAGGTCTCACATGTGGAAATTCGTGTGAACTCGGTCGAGGAAAGAGAATTAAATAAAGCGTTCATACCTTTCCCATTGTAAGAAGATCTTTCGATTTCCTCTTTGGACTATCTAGAGCGAGGTTTTGGGGTAGTATAATTTTCTACTTCCTCAATTAGATGCACCCAACCTCATTCCACGGTTTGCCAAACCCGCTCATCAATGGAGATGAGAAAAGCTCTTATCCGTACTTTCCAATACGCATAATTGGTCCCATCAAAAAGAGAAGGTCTAAAAATATTACCACTTTCACCCGACATGATAGATAAACCTAAAACCCGCTCTGATACCAATTGTAGGTTTTTAATATAAGGATCCAAAAGGATCTAAATAGGTACTATCAAACAACTAGGGGGGCTGAATAAGTGTAATACTTAAAAATAAATCTCAGTGCAAAATAAAAACCAATGCGGAAAATAAAAAAAAGCACACCGAGATATACGTGGAAACTCCAATTCAGGAGAAAAACCACGGGACCAACACGCAATAACAATCCACTAAGAATAGAAGAATAACAAGGTGATTACCGACTCCACGGACTCAAACCCCTCCTTCAACTTCTTCGGATCTTGCGCTCCACCGATTGCACGTCCACTGCACACGTTCGAATCCACGAACGCCACTCGAATCCACGAGCACATGTTTCGAATCCACGAAACGCCTTCAACACACCGAATCCACGGTGCTACATCGAATCCACGACGCAACTCAGCCAATACAGAATATAGGCTTCGATGGTGATCCTTTGCTTAGATTATCATTGAAGAACCGTAGAAAGAATTTTTAAGCAAAGTCTAGATCAATTCCACAAAAGATAGATCTTGAAAGAACCATCGAATTGACCTAAAAGAGGCTAAAAAAAAAAACGACAAAAACCAGCCTCTAGGGTTGCTCTCGAGTGTTTTCGGAATTGATCGGTTATTGTCGAGAAACCCTAAGTATCTATTTATAACGCTTGGAAACTAATTAGAGTCGGTTTAGGAAACTTATCACGACATGGCATTGTGTACCGGTACCAAATAATGTGTTCCGGTACTCAATGGTGCAAAACACGGATTTTTCTATTGTGTTCCGGTACGCAAACTTGTGTTCCGGTACTCAATGCAAATTACAGAAAATTCTATGTCGGGTTTGAGGAACTCAAAGTGTGGTTCCGGTACTCAATGTAAAAACTGAATTTTCCAAGATAAGCTTTATTCAAAACAAACCAAGTACCAGAAACCAAACTTAAAATAAGTTGTGAGTTAAAAATTAAGTTCCTAAAACCATGTCTAAACCGGGTTTCAATTAATTCCAGATTCCAATGATTATAAATGAACTTAAATCACCATGATTGAATTAATCATACCTGAGTGTCAACTTGAGCTCTTGTTGAATCTTCTTCGAGTCTTCTAAAGCTGATTGACAATTTGATCACTTTTAGACTCTGACTCAACTCACGAAATATGCCAACACAAAAAGCCGTAACAAATCCCACATTGGATGTGGATGGAATTGTCATTGGGTTTATAGTAGATATGGACACTAGCAATAATAACTGGGCGTAAGCATTTTGGGTTGTGGTTTGGGCCCAACGAGTTATTATTGCTAGTGGGCTGAGTCGTTACACCAAGATAGTCGGGTTAATATAACCCTTTTTGTAGTGGCATAGTGGTCGAGTCATGGCCTAGTGGCATATTGTTTGAGCATGATAGTAGTGTAGCGGTTATTTAGCATGCTAGTTAGCATTTACCGCATTCCTTATTTGTATATATCTTGTTATCTTTGCTTTCATTGGACCAAGTGGTGTAGAACATATTTTCTCGGTGATTGAACCCACTGGGAACTATTTGTAGTTCTCACACCCTTGGGTGACCATTTTTACAGATCTAGGCAGCGCCGGCGAGGCATGGGACAGGGACAAGAGCCCAGCAGTTTAGCGACCTAGAAGGTCTAGCGTCGTCGGTACCCTTTTTGGATCATTTTGAGTGTGAACCTTATATGTGAGGAAAAAGATGTAAACATTGTAATATTTGCTTTAAATTCATGTGAGGGAAAAGTGTAATTAATTTACGGTTTATTTTTTAACAGATTATATGTGAAATGACAGTTTTGTCTTTTTAAAAATATCCCTCTAAAAAATAATACAGAAATATCTAGAAGGGTAAAAGAGTAAATTTACCTCACTAACTAACCAAGATTAAGTATTTAACTTATGGTTAACTAGATTTTTCTAACAGAGATATACGGTAGGGATATATATAAATAACGTTGGACTTTTGAAGGGATAAATATGAAAAGTTGAACTTTGTAGGGATATATCTGCTATTCGATATGTTTACAGGGAGTCGTATGCAATTAACCCTTAATTTTATATCGTGGTTCACTCATATTATATGCTTTCATTTACATATTAAACTTTTTAGTTAGTAGTGGTTTATACTCAGATAATATGTCTCATCATACACTTGTTTTGATTGAGATGAATGTTACCGTTCCTTTATGATATAGAGAGGTCATGCTTGATTGGCGAGTTTGTTGGCGTGCCCGAACTGTCCAAATTGGCGGTTTCGGGGCATGACACCCGCGGGCGTCCGTTCTGCTATAGTAAAGGGCCCAAAAATGCATAACACTGTTTCTAGCTACCAGGGCGTCCGAATCGCGTGTCCGCTGCTATAGTGATGTACCCGAAAAGCCATCAGCTCCCAACCACTTCAACCAATTGCATGGACAAGCTCAATTCTCGAGAAAATCTCATCCATCCAAAATCTCGGGCTGCTCTAGTAACTTCCGGGTGTCCAACAAAAGGATTCGCAAATAGGTAATGGTTCCGGGTGTCTAAAATATGTTTAGGGCATCCGAAATCTTTGAAACTTCAGTTCTTATTCTATTTGCGTTCTAACTTCGTTTTTGCGTCTATTTCGTGCTAAACAGTTCTCGTTCGACCCGACCATCTCCAGATGGGGCGGTCAGTACAGTAATGACGCACCCAAACAGTTACTGAGCCTTCGGTACTCTACACCATCCCACTCCACCTTCTCTATTCTCACGCTCGCCTTCTCCCACCCTGCCCACCCTAGGCTGCGTGCCGCCATCGGATCAGAACCCAGGCTGGGTGCGCTTGCTTGATGGTTTATATATCATGTTATATAATATAGTTTGTTATTATTATTTTTTAATTACTCTACTTTATTTTGTATCTATTTATTTTATATTCTTAAAAATATAACTATTTATGCTAATAGTATAAATTTAGAGGAAAAAAAAATAATTTAATAGCTAAATTTATTATCCCGAATTTTTAATTGATGAAACATATAATTTTTATATAAATCACGTATGTGAATAATTGACGAATCCGTTTTTTAAACCAAAAATTTCAATAAATTTAAAATTTATAATATAAATTTTATTTATATTATATTTTTACCGAATTTTTGCTGAATTGGAATTAACTATGTTCATAACACGAATTGTGCCAATTGTCCGTGTCAGCCGCGAACCATTTAAAACGGATCAAAATTCAAATCACCTCAATTACTCTTTGGCTGTCCGATCCAGATTCAATGGCCCAACCAAGCAGGTACACTTGACCAGGCTTTTTGTAAAAAAAAAAAATTATTGCATGAACTAAATTCTAAAATTCATATGTAGACCGCCAATCAGAACTTTCGGTTCGACGTTTCTCGCAATCAAGACTGCTGACGTGGTAAACTGTGTTCATGTAGAATTCTCCATCAGCGGGGCCGCGACGCCGCTCACGTGCCGGAATCTTCAGCGAATCTCCGGGTGATCAAGCGCCGATCCACTCGAGATGGCACACGTCGTAATTAAATCGAAATATAAGGGCAACAGACAATCCGGAGATTGAGCTGGGACGAGGGCTATATATGGAAATGCCCCGACGCCGCTTTTGCCTTCGCACGGGGTTAATAAGCGCCCGGCTCTCTTATTGCTGCGATCGATCTCTCGGAGTCTCTATAGAGTGATCGAAAGAAGAAGAGGAATTAGTGCTTCGGATAAATAAAAAAAAAAAAACTAGGGTTTTGTGGGGATTCGGAGAGGGATTGGCCACGATGGATCGCAAGGATGTGGGGATTCTCGCCATGGACATCTACTTCCCTCCTACTTGCGTGCAGCAGGTGATTTTCGGAGATTGTTCTCGTTAAAATGCTCGATTTTTTTTTTTTTTTTTTTTTTTTTTTTTTTTTTTTTTTTTATGGATTTGAGCTTGTGTTTTTTCTTGGAGTTTAATTGGGTCTCGCGTGTGTTATGATTAATCATCAATTTGCAATTTTCTTGGGTTATTAGTCGATTTATGGTAAGGTAGTGGGGAATGCGTTTGATTTGAGCAGGTTTTTTTTTTTTTTTTTTTTTTGGTTTTCTTATCACATTGTTGATTTATTGAGGAGGAGATCTCGTTGAATCATTGTCTTGTTTTTTTTTTTTTTTTTTTTTTTTTTTTTTTTTTATCCTTTTTAATTTGATTTTAGTACCTTTCGATGGTGTTAGATATTCTTTGCTTGGGAATGTATGGCTTTCTCTGGAGTTGATATAATCTGGTGGTGTTGCTTAAAATGCTTTGATATTGGGATAACTTGCTGTGGAAAATCAAGTAGTGTAATCTTCTCAGTTAAAGAGCGCATATTCTGCATTTCTTTTGTCTTACTTTTTCAACTTTTTTGGATGTAAGAAATTCTTACATTTGCAAAATTAAACGAAATGATGCAAAAATCTTGGTATTCGTATTTTCCTAATTTACAATTTGAAAATTAGTACGCTCATGTTCACGTATATCTGTTTATTTATTTGATGTATCTGTATATGGTTGTGTACATACAACTGGTGAAATTAGGGATTTTTTTTCAAAATGACCCTCTTAAAACCCGAATTTTGCAAAATAACCCTATCAAATTTTTTTTTGCAAAACTAACCCTACTTTTGCCACCTCGGCGCCACGTTGGGCAGACAGCGTGAAGGCGCTGAAGCGGTCAGCGCCTTCACAATAAACCTATGAAGGCGCTGAACGCCTCAGCGCCTTCATGCAATGTATTGAAGGCGCTGATGGGTTCAGCACCTTCACAGGATTTCCTGTGAAGGCGCTGAACCCATCAGCGCCTTCATGGTGTACACTGAAGGCGCTGTTTCATTCAGCGCCTTCAGCATACACATAAGGCGTCGAGGACTTAGGCATTTTTCGCCGCGAAAAATGCTTAAGTCCTCAGTGTAAGCGAAAAATGACTTCTCTGTAAAGGCGCTGAGTGGGTAAGCGTCTTTAGTATAAAACACTAAAGGCGCTGAGCAACCTCAGCGCCTTTACCTGCACCTACAACCAGTACTTAAGGTCACCTTAAAAAAATCCCAAATTTGTACAACAAGTTCAAGCATTGACAAATAACATTGAAAAAGTAAAAACTACATTCACAAACACCAATTGATCAACCAACAATCATTTCATTCATAAATGAGGCTTGAGTAACATCAAAAAATAAAATTTACAAAAATTGAACTCAAAAGCTCAATTTTGAGCACGTCCTCGACCTCGACGTCCTCGCCCACGCCCACGTCCACGCCCTCGCCCTCGCCCTCGCCCACGGGGAACAGCAAGGTCGATGATAGGTATATCATCGAGATGCTTGATTGCTGCCGACTGATCGAGCTCCTCGATGATACCACCCTCATCCTGCTCCGCAATATGCTCGATCTCCTGTGGCGATGATGACCTTGGACGACGGCGTGAATATGTCGATGCAAAAGATGTCCGTGAGACTGGCGGCAGGAGCGATGCTGACGTCGAAGGAAATGTCATCGGTGCCTGAATGGTAGGAGATGGAGATCGTGGCACCTGAAAGAGTGTAAATAGTTTGTTAATATGAATTTGAAAACTTAATTTGAATTCTATGCTAAATGGTACCTGATGACTCGAGGTCGCTCCCTCATATGAAGGTCGGGCTGCCTCTCTGGCCGTAGGTTCAGATGGTACATGCTGTAGTACCATCTAAATATTGCCGCTCATTTCTCTCAAAGTCTGAAGAATAGTATCAGTCGTTGGTGGGTCCTGCACTATCTGGTCGACAATGGTTTGAACATGTCGTAGTGTGTCGGCCTGCATTATAAATTAGAAATTAAAATTAAATTTATATGAGGAAAGTTGAATATAGTAAATTTATATATATAAATTTTAATACCAGTGTTCTCTCGACATGCCCACGAGGGTGGAAAGTCAGCGGAGGACGCTGTACTGGATGAGATATCCATCGTCGCGTAATGCTCCAGTACCACTGCATGTATATGGATGCCGCTTGCAGTGGGTCCTCACCAGCAGCCGGGGCTTGATCAAAAATGTGATCAAGCCTCTCGGACCACCTCTCAATGTATAGCATGAAATGCTATCCAGTCCTTATCCGCACGCCCACGTGATGTGATGCGTGGGATGGACTCCACATTGAGAGGTATATGCTGCAGAAGACCGAACTGCCGCATGACTCGGTCCGGCACGTGCATCTCCACGATATGAAAGCATATCAGGACTGTCCTTGCACGCCAGACCGCTGAGCCATGCACACAGAAATCAGGTAATGTCTCTATAACCTGATCTGTGTAGGGCATCCATATAACCTGTTAATGGACAAAATGATTAGTTAATATAGAAGTGTTGAATAAAACATCTACATACTTAAAGTATTCAATAAAACATCTACATACCTGCGCCTCTCGCTGCTGATCCAGCTCGTCTCTGTAGAACTCAATGTTACACGTCTTGACATTGGTTTCGAAACGCAGCCCTCCAGTGTTGCCCCATCTAGATTATAAAAAACATATATTAGTTGCAATTATAATTGAAATACAAAAATCTACTTTATGAAAAAAAATATCTTACCGGCAACGCAGGGGTCGATCGACTATCTCGGGCTGATCTAGGATGCGCGTAGGTCGGCCGATATGAAGATGGTCCCAAGCCCAGATCTGTAAATTCACGCCAACAGGTTAAAATAATTAAAAAAATATATATTACCAATATAAAGATAATTCTGAAATCAAGAAATCAAATTTTATACCTGCAATAGGGTATCAAAACAGCAGCATTCGGCCTTCCCGTTCACCGCGGCATCTGCTAGTGCCCGATATAGATATGCCAGTGTCGCAGCGCCCCACCCATAAGCACCGCAGATATCAAAATCAGCTAAAAGTGGTAGCCACTTTAGATGAACTTTGTATCTGCTGGGGTTTGGAATCAGACTACCGCCGATCTGATATAGCATATAAGCACGGGCGGTAGCTGCGACTAATCCGGCGGGGGCATCCAGAGGTATATCATGAAAATTTTGATATAACCAATCAAGTGAAACCGTATACCTCTGGATGTTATCAGGTACCGCCCCCAATAACTCCATACACAGAGCAGGCCAGTCGTGGAGGGTGGAACCAGAGACCGGCGCACCATGCACACGGAGACCCGAGATGACTGCCACATCCTGGAGTGTGACGGTCATCTCACCGTGGCGGAAGTGGAAGGTCTGGGTCTCCGGTCTCCACCTCTCGGCAAGAGCGCCCAGTAGAGCTTGATCCAGTACCAACCGTCGCAGTCGGGATAACCCGTAGAATCCCGACTGGCGAAGCAGATCGAGTACCGCTGGATGATCAAGCTCCCACTGGTTCATCTTGCGGCCGTGCTCTGCGAACAGGACGGGACGATAATCCTGTGATGCAAAAAAATATATAGTTAGCTCTTACATATAAATATAGTCAGCTTATTTATAATATTTGAAAAAATAAAAATTATATCTCTTACCTCAGTCCTGATAAAGGCCGACCTACGGCGATGCTGGTCTACCAGTACAGACGCATCAACTGGCCCCGCGTCCTCGTAATCTGCCATCTGCAATTAGCAATCTACATATTAGTAACATGATAGCTAGAAATAATTAAATATTAAGACAAGATAAATATAATTGTGTAAATCATACGCCGGCGTCCTCGTTGCGCTATTTCTGTATTTTGTGGACAGGTGCTCCTATAATGGCATGCCTGCTTACAAATGGAGCATTTCCCTCGTCGGCCACCCCCCTCGTCCATTACATTACGAATACGTGTAGATCGTGGACGACCTTTCTTCCTTCGTAAAGGGGGCGGTACAATCGGGGGACCTTGGGGTCGTGGCCAGTGCCGTCTATCAGGAACAGGATGAAATTGTGGTGCGTACGCCGCACGATAGCAGTCTGTACTATACCAGTGTGAAGTAAAATTCTGGTAGGCTAATCTCATATGTGATCTACTACAAACTGCTAAGACATGCGAGTAAGGTATTCCTGTTAGATATAATTCACAACATGAACATTCGACATTTGTTCCATTGACGATCACTTTGTAGTCGAAATCTCCAGTTTGAACTTCAAATTCTGTGAGTTCAAATTCTGTGAAGGCGCTGAACGCGGTGTAAGATTACTGAAAATTTAGATACGCCGCGTTCAGCGCCTTCACAGAATTTGAACTCACATAATTTGAAGTTCAAACTGGAGATTTCGACTACAAAGTGATCGTCAATGGAACAAATGTCGAATGTTCATGTTGTGAATTATATCTAACAGGAATACCTTGCTCGCATGTCTTAGCAGTTTGTAGTAGATCACATATGAGATTAGCCTACCAGAATTTTACTTCACATTGGTATAGTACAGACTGCTATCGTGCGGCGTACGCACCACAATTTCATCCTGTTCCTGATAGACGGCACTGGCCACGACCCCAAGGTCCCCCGATTGTACCGCCCCCTTTACGAAGGAAGAAAGGTCGTCCACGATCTACACGTATTCGTAATGTAATGGACGAGGGGGGTGGCCGACGAGGGAAATGCTCCACAAAATACAGAAATAGCGCAACGAGGACGCCGGCGTATGATTTACACAATTATATTTATCTTGTCTTAATATTTAATTATTTCTAGCTATTATGTTACTAATATGTAGATTGCTAATTGCAGATGGCAGATCACGGGGACGCGGGGCCAGTTGATGCGTCTGTACTGGTAGACCAGCATCGTCATAGGTCGGCCTTTATCAGGACTGTGGTAAGAGATATAATTTTTTATTTTTTCAAATATTATAAATAAGCTGACTATATTTTATATGTAAGAGCTAACTATATTTTTTTTTGCATCACAGGATTATCGTCCCGTCCTGTTCGCAGAGCACGGCCGCAAGATGAACCAGTGGGAGCTTGATCATCCAGCGGTACTCGATCTGCTTCGCCAGTCGGGATTCTACGGGTTATCGCGACTGCGACGGTTGGTACTGGATCAAGCTCTACTGGGCGCTCTTGCCGAGAGGTGGAGACCGGAGACCCAGACCTTCCACTTCCGCCACGGTGAGATGACCGTCACACTCCAGGATGTGGCGGTCATCTCGGGTCTCCGTGTGCATGGTGCGCCGGTCTTTGGTTCCACCCTCCACGACTGGCCTGCTCTGTGTATGGAGTTATTGGGGGCGGTACCTGATAACATCCAGAGGTATATGGTTTCACTTGATTGGTTATATCAAAATTTTCATGATATACCTCTGGATGTCCCCGCCGGATTAGTCGCAGCTACCGCCCGTGCTTATATGCTATATCAGATCGGCGGTAGTCTGATTCCAAACCCCAGCAGATACAAAGTTCATCTAAAGTGGCTACCACTTTTAGCTGACTTTGATATCTGCGGCGCTTATGGGTGGGGCGCTGCGACACTGGCATATCTATATCGGGCACTAGCAGATGCCGCGGTGAACGGGAAGGCCGAATGCTGCTGTTTTGGTACCCTATTGCAGGTATAAAATCTGATTTCTTGATTTCAGAATTATCTTTATATTGGTAATATATATTTATTTAATTATTTTAACCTGTTGGCGTGAATTTACAGATCTGGGCTTGGGACCATCTTCATATCGGCCGACCTACGCGCATCCTAGATCAGCCCGAGATAGTCGATCGACCCCTGGGTTGCCGGTAAGATATTTTTTTTCATAAAGTAGATTTTTGTATTTCAATTATAATTGCAACTAATATATGTTTTTTATAATCTAGATGGGGCAACACTGGAGGGCTGCGTTTCGGAACCAATGTCAAGACGTGTGACATTGAGTTCTACAGAGACGAGCTGGATCAGCAGCGAGAGGCGCAGGTATGTAGATGTTTTATTGAATACTTTAAGTATGTAGATGTTTTATTCAACACTTCTATATTAACTAATCATTTTGTCCATTAACAGGTTATATGGATGCCCTACACAGATCAGGTTATAGAGACATTACCTGATTTCTGTGTGCATGGCTCAGCGGTCTGGCGTGCAAGGACAGTCCTGATATGCTTTCATATCGTGGAGATGCACGTGCCGGATCGAGTCATGCGGCAGTTCGGTCTTCTGCAGCATATACCTCTCAATGTGGAGTCCATCCCACGCATCACATCACGTGGGCGTGCGGATGAGGACTGGATAGCATTTCATGCTATCCACATTGAGAGGTGGTCCGAGAGGCTTGATCACATTTTTGATCAAGCCCCGGCTGCTGGTGAGGACCCACTGCAAGCGGCATCCATATACATGCAGTGGTACTGGAGCATTACGCGACGATGGATATCTCATCCAGTACAGCGTCCTCCGCTGACTTTCCACTCTCGTGGGCATGTCGAGAGAACACTGGTATTAAAATTTATATATATAAATTTACTATATTCAACTTTCCTCATATAAATTTAATTTTAATTTCTAATTTATAATGCAGGCCGACACACTACGACATGTTCAAACCATTGTCGACCAGATAGTGCAGGACCCACCAACGACTGATACTATTCTTCAGACTTTGAGAGAAATGAGCGGCAATATTCAGATGGTACTACAGCATGTACCATCTGAACCTACGGCCAGAGAGGCAGCCCGACCTTCATATGAGGGAGCGACCTCGAGTCATCAGGTACCATTTAGCATAGAATTCAAATTAAGTTTTCAAATTCATATTAACAAACTATTTACACTCTTTCAGGTGCCACGATCTCCATCTCCTACCATTCAGGCACCGATGACATTTCCTTCGACGTCAGCATCGCTCCCGCCGCCAGTCTCACGGATATCTTTTGCATCGACATATTCACGCCGTCGTCCAAGGTCATCATCGCCACAGGAGATCGAGCATATTGCGGAGCAGGATGAGGGTGGTATCATCGAGGAGCTCGATTAGTCGGCAGCAATCGAGCATCTCGATGATATACCTATCATCGACCTTGCTGTTCCCCGTGGGCGAGGGCGAGGGCGAGGGCGTGGACGTGGGCGTGGGCGAGGACGTCGAGGTCGAGGACGTGCTCAAAATTGAGCTTTTGAGTTCAATTTTTGTAAATTTTATTTTTTGATGTTACTCAAGCCTCATTTATGAATGAAATGATTGTTGGTTGATCAATTGGTGTTTGTGAATGTAGTTTTTACTTTTTCAATGTTATTTGTCAATGCTTGAACTTGTTGTACAGATTTGGATTTTTTTAAGGTGATCTTAAGTACTGGTTGTAGGTGCAGGTAAAGGCGCTGAGCCATTCAGCGCCTTTAGTGTTCTGCACTGAAGGCGCTGAGTGGCTCAGCACCTTTAGTGTTACACTAAAGGTGCTGAGCCACTCAGCGCCTTCAGTGCAGAACACTAAAGGCACTGAGGTTGCTCAGCGCCTTTAGTGTTTTATACTAAAGACGCTTACCCACTCAGCACCTTTACAGAGAAAGCCATTTTTCGCTTACACTGAGGACTTAGGCATTTTTCGCGGCGAAAAATGCCTAAGTCCTCGACGCCTTATGTGTATGCTGAAGGCGCTGAATGAAACAGCGCCTTCAGCGTACACCATGAAGGCGCTGATGGGTTCAGCGCCTTCACAGGAAATCCTGTGAAGGCGCTGAACCCTTCAGCGCCTTCAATACATTGCATGAAGGCGCTGAGACGTTCAGCGCCTTCATAGGTTTATTGTGAAGGCGCTGACCGCTTCAGCGCCTTCACGCTGTCTGCCCAACGTGGCGCCGAGGTGGCAAAAGTAGGGTTAGTTTTGCAAAATTTTTTTTGATAGGGTTATTTTGCAAAATTCGGGTTTTAAGAGAGTCATTTTGAAAAAAATCCCGTGAAATTACTTCTTGGAGCAAGGATGTCAGCTTTGATTTGCAATCATGTTTGAACTTTTTGAAAAATATAGTTTCTGTGTCCTATTTCAAATGCATCAATTAAGTAATAGAGGTAGGTGCAGAGTGCAGACAAAATAGCTGGTTCATTAGTGTTTTTGGAGAACCACGTTGGTGTTGGTCTATTACTTGAAAATTTTGCATTTCCTGTTGCTATTATAAATAGCTTTTGTTAAAAAAAATTCTCTTTTGTATGTCTTGCCTTGTGGGAAATGATTAATGTCTACATTTTCTTACTTCAGGAGGCCCTCGAGGATCATGATGGAGCAAGCAAGGGTAAGTACACCATTGGATTAGGTCAAGATTGCATGGCTTTTTGCACAGAATTGGAAGATGTGATATCCATGAGGTGCGTTTCCTCCATTCAGTTTTTTTTTTATTCTTCATTTTTTATTTTTTGCCGACAAAACCAAACATTTTGTGCTAATGCTTGACCATAATGTACGGTTTCATAATTCTTAGTTTAAGAGATATTTTTTATTAAGCCAATGCATTGTGTTTTCTATATTATATTTCTTGATGTTTATCAAAGTCATTTTTGATCCTGTGTTGACTTGATAAGATTTGTATATTAAATTGCACCTTACAGAGAAAATATTTTGATTGGAAATGAATAGGTTGAAATTATATGACTCCTTAAGTTGCTTAATTATGCCAATTATAATTTGGAACTTAATAATAGAAATTGTTGTCATATACATCGGTTACAGAGACATGCAACACAAACGTACGAATAAAGGAAGTAAGAACTACATTGGTGTTTTTCCTTTGGTATATTCTTTGCATTTATTAATTGTTTATATACTCTTAGGCGAGATTGTGGATTTCCCTCTAAGTTGGGAAGAATCTAGTGAATTAGTCTTTTTTCTAAGCCTCTTTTGTGCTAAGTCATTATTATATCTACACAAATGCACATTCAATGCATGCAGCACAGACATGCATGCACGCGCGCACACACACACACACACAGATGTACATGCATGTGTACATTCTCAAACGCACATACGCATGTACATGTATGTGCACACGCCTAAACACACACACACACACACACACACACACACACACACACACTTGCTATTATTTTTGTTGGAAATATGACGAAAAAAATTATTGCAGTTTACTATAATAAACATTTTAAAAAAAATTAGATATACTTCTTTCAAAGATCAAATTCATTACTGACTAGTGATTCATTAGGTGGACTTCTGGACCCGAAAAGACTTTTTTCTGGTTTGAAGTTAATATTAATTATTCTCTAAATAAATATTCTTTACAGAAAAACCTACACCAACTAGGATAATTATCACTTGATTACTAATAGAGAAAATCAAAATTCATTTTGTACCATAGAATGTAAGAATATCGATCCTGCATAGTTTGTAAACAATAAACAGAAAACATGTTTATTATAAATTTATAACTATGTGTAATCTGTCAAAGTGAAGCATAACCTATGTTAAATATCTGCGGATGCCATTCAATATTTTCCTTTTCTACTTATAAATTAGTCAAATAATGTATTCAATATGATCTGTGTTAAAAAGTCTAAAGCACTAGCATGAAATTAAAAATATCTCCCTTCTTTGTTATGAATGAAGAGTTTAGGCTCCAAAAATCCAAATAAGAATGACTTCCTCCATTATGTAATATTTATACATGTCTGTTTGTGAGATATACATGTCTGTTTGTGAGATAGAGAACAAAAGGAAAGCCTACCTGTTGTCGTCACCTTCTATTGTTACTTACTTTCATATTCTGATTTCGGGATTTCTTTGCATACTTCAATATATAGAGAGAGCGGAATGTGAATAAAACCAATAGTTTCAATTCTGTTACCCTGGATATAGAGAGAACATCTATTATATGGGAGGTGGATTTCAATATGGTAGGCTAGGATTTTTGTTCTTATTTTGCCTTTCATCTTGCTTTTTGTATGTAAATTATTTATATTATAACATTAGTTAGCAACTACCTAGAATATTGCTGCTTGTTTTAGCCAGGGTTTCAAGTGCCGCCCGTGCCGTTGCGGCACGGGTGGCACGTACCGTGCCCCCAATATAGGGGCACGGTACAGGGGGGGTGCCACAGCACCCACCCGTGCCGCGATACCTGCGAGGGTATCGCGCGAGACAGCGCGATACCCTCGTGGGTATCGCGCGGCACGGGCGGCACGTTCCGCCCGTGCCGGGTTTTTTTCTTTTCTTTTTTTTTTTTTTTTTTTTTTTTTTTTCGCTTCTTCCTCTCTCTCTCTTTCACTCACTCAAAGTAGTTTTGATTGTTTTTTTTTTTTGAGTTTTTTTTTTTTTTTGAAGATTTATTTATTTATTTATTTATTTATTTGGTGGGTTTTGTGTCTCTCATCTTTTTTTTTTTTTTTTTTTGGTAGATTTTTTTTTGATAGATCCTTATGTTCTTTATTCGATTTTTTTTTTTGTGATTTTTTTTTGGGGATTGGCCTTTGTATCTCCACGTAGTTTTTTTTTTATTTGAATATTTTTAATTTGTAAAGTTTTTTTTAAAAAATATATATATAATTAGATAATTTTTTATCTGTTATTTATAAAAAGTTGAAATAGATATACTTGATTTAATTATTATATAATTAAATTTTTAATTATTTTGGATAGATCTAGTATTTTATATAAGATTTGCAATAAAAATAATTTTTACTTTAAAGATTTTGTTTTTTAATTTAAAAAATTAAAAATACTAATAAAATTAAAAGTTAAATTAAATCAATTGATACTTAAATTTGTTTAATTTATTTGTTTTTTAATTTATTGCTCATGTTGTTCTTTTTCAGTATGTTGTTCTTTTTCTAACTTTCTTAAATAAATTTTACTAGTAAATTTTATTATTATATTTTAATTTTTATTCTTTATGAGGTATAATTTTTTTTTACATTTAAAAAAACTTACCACTATATTAATTGATTAGTATTGTAAGTTATATATAATCAATATTCATAATTATTTGACTAAATCTTTCAAAATAACATTATAAAAATTTATTAGGAACAAAAAAACTGTAAAAAAACGTGCCAGAGCGTGCCACTGAGAGGTCATGCGTATCCATCGGCACGCAAGTGTGCCACGTGTCGGCACGGAAGCGTGCCGGTACCGTACCGTGCCAGGTGGACAACGGCACGCCCCCGTGCCACGGCACTTTATTCCTTTGTTTTAGCAAGAAAAGAGTACATGATTTGATGAATTAGATTTACTTTGTCTGATGTTTAAAATTTATAACATCTGAAATTTATGCAGGCTCAAGAAACAGAAATCACAGAACTTTACTATGTAATAGAAAAATGGGTTAATTTCATACAGATCCACGTAAATATATCGAATAGCATATATATTCCTACAAAGTTCAACTTTTCGTATTTATCCCTTCAAAAGTCCTAAGTTATTCATATATATCCCTACCGTCAATGTCCGTTAAAAAAATGTAGTTATCCATAGGTTAAATACTTAAACCTTGGTTAGAGAGTGAGGTAAATTTATCTTTTTACCCTTTTAGATATTATACTTAACCATATTTATATTTTTTTAACAGTTGGAACTTTTGGAAAGGCATATTTACAAGGACAAAATTGACATTTCACTTATATTCTGTTAAAAAATAAACAGTAACAAACCAGAAGGATATATATGAACAACTTAGGACTTTTGCAGGAATAATATGAAAAGTTGAACTTTGTAGAAATATATATATACTATTTGATATGTTTACAGGGATCTGTATGAAATTAACCCTAGAAAAATAATAGAAATTAGGGCGGTGTGGTGGCCCCCCATTGGCTCCCCTAATTCCACCACTGTGGGCCACTCCAAAATGAACACTTAGCCACTTATTTTCTTTGAGTTAGGGCCTAATATTTTTCATGTCTACTGCAACTGGTATTTATTCATAGCCAAGGATAATTTCTTGATGCCTCTCTTTTTGAACTTTTTGTTGTACGATGATCTTTACCTATACTTTTTACATTTAAATTGCAGTATGGCCACTTTAGGCCATTCCATACTTTATTACTTCTATATGTAGATTTAGGTACAGGTATTAGGCATAACCATGCTGGCTTATTTTATTTGTTTACTTAATTCCTTTAAAGTATTCACCTGCGGCTGCTAAACTTAATTGCCTTGCAATTCCCATATACATATCAGCATGTTAACTAGACAATTGACAAGTAAAATGGTCCACAGAAAAAAACTTTGTTTGACTTGCACTTTGTTTTAAAAATCATACTTTTGGTTTTTCAAGCATGATATTACCTTGTCATTGTTTTTGTGGGCTAGAGCTCGGAGGGTGGAGTCGACAATATATATATATATATATATATATAAGTTATGAGGAAGGAAAATAAATTTCGGAAAGTCAAGAATTAACATTAAGTATTTGTAGACCATTTTTCTTAGAATGTATGTTTACACAATTTCGTAACCCTATTTTCCTAAAATTAAGCTGGCGGATCAAACTCTTATTTTGTCTAGAATAATGATGTAATGTTATGTTTTTGTCTAAGATGGCAATGATTATTCTCTTGATAGCATAGGGATTTGTTCTTTGACAAACCAAGTTGAATAGAACAGTCTCATATATCATGTAGAAAAATTAAGCTGCAATATTTTGACCATTTGTGAGTATTTTATATGGTATCTTATTAGGTCATAGGGTTTTGATATTGTGTGAGAAAAGTTTCATGGTACTGAATTGCTTGTGTTAAGTAATTGACTTTAGTTCATATAGGCTAGAGTGTCTGCATTTGTTCAGATCTTATTAAAATTAGTCATCCAATACTTGCAAAGCTTATATAGAAATCAAGATATTATTAATGATTTTCAAGACTATTCTATAGCTTTTTATAGGTTTTTTTTCCTCCACTTCTATTCATCTTTATAACTTGCTTGACAATGAAAAGAGCATGCATATATTATTTTCTTTTCTTTTTCTTTTTCTTATTTTTTTTCATAATGTAATTTAACATTTGTATATGTAATTGCTATTCTTTAAGATTTGAATACTGATCAACAGTGCTGTGCAGCTTGACGGTAGTTACTTCCCTGCTAAAAAAGTATCAGGTCGATCCAAGGCTAATCGGACGCTTGGAAGTTGGTAGTGAGACAGTGATAGACAAAAGCAAATCTATCAAGACTTGGCTAATGCAAATTTTTGAGGTTTATTCAACTTTCTTTTATTTCTGAGTCCCTTTTTCATGTAATATGTATGGAAAAATTGAAACATCATTTAGGGATTTTTTCTAGTTAGTATCCTGGTTTGTTTGGCTTGAAATGATTATTGGTATATTTAACATATTGAATGTTGCCAATGCCACATTCCTTGAAATAAAGAATTTTTTGACCTAATTTTTGCACAATGCTTTTCTTATTAACTACTAACTGGCAATGTTCATAAAAATATTTTCAGGAATATGGTAATACAGATATCGAAGGTGTTGACTCGACTAATGCGTGTTATGGAGGGACTGCTGCACTACTGAACTGTGTAAATTGGGTTGAGAGCAATTCTTGGGATGGGCGTTATGGACTCGTTGTTTGTACAGATAGTGCGGTAGGTCATAGAATTGCTCTGTTTTTCCTACTAATTCCTTTTAGATGTTTCTCTTATGTTTCCATTAATGATTCTGAAATATCATCCAAGAATTCCATACCAGTTGGCATAGCTTGACATAGCCAACACACGCCGCCTGTGTTGCTCGTGATGATAACCCTGTGCCAACCTCGCTTGACATAAAGAGGGTGTATGCCAAGGTGTGCTAGGTTGTGCTGTGTCGATGGCACGCTGGCACTTCCTGCGTGAGTGGCATGGCAAGCGCTGCTAATGTTAGGCATTTGTTTGATTCAGAAGAAACCTGTGTTCTCTCGTACATAAATACACACATTCATATACTATACTACGTCCTATACAGATAAATATTCCTATTAACTTCTGTTCGAAGGATGTGATTACCTCACTTTTGCTGAGCATGTTTTCACAGGTTTATGCAGAAGGGCCTGCTCGGCCTACCGGTGGTGCAGCTGCAATTGCTATGCTGATTGGGCCAAATGCTCCTATTTCTTTTGAAAGTAAATTTAGAGGAACACACATGGCTCATGTTTATGATTTCTACAAGCCCGATCTTGCTAGCGAATATCCGGTTTGCTTCCTCCCATCCTTCCATGTGCTTTATTTCATGTGCAGCTTCTTATTTATTGTTTATCGTTGAATTGATGGCAAAGGTGTTTCTGACTTCTGAGAACTTTTTAAATATAAATCATTGAAAGCTATCTAACAAATAATGGTATAAAAGAACCAGAAGTTTGTGCTCTTTGAATTTGAGAGTTCTCTTTTCCAAATTCGTGTTGCCCTATAAGTGTCTATACTGATTGGTTCATGCAGTAACTTAAAAGTGAAATTTGAGATGCCACTGACTCATCACGGTAGATGCGTAAAGGTCTGGGTAATGACATTTCCCAATCCCCACTGTATGACATATCATAGTAAGAATTATAGAAATTTTCCTTTCGGATTCATTTTTCTAGCCAATCTTAAGGATATTCCTGTCTTTCATTCAGGACTACCTGTTTTCTATGGTTTAGCACAATATTTGATCCCCAATTCACATATATTACTTCCTAAGTTATAATGTAGAACCAAGGAATAAAGTGCCATGGCATGGGGGGCATGCCGTTGTCCGCCTGGCACGGTATGGCACGGACAAGCTTCCGTGCCGACACGTGGCACGCTTGCGTGCCGATGGATACGCATAACCTTCCAGTGGCACGTTCTGTCATATTTTTTTTGTAGTTTTTTTGTTCCCAATAAGCTTTCATAATATTATTTTGAAAAATTTAGTCAAATAATTATAAATATTAACTATATATAGCTTATTATACTAATCAATTAATATAGTGGTAAGCTTTTTTTAATGTAAAAAAAAATTATATCTTATAGAGAATAGAAATTAAAATATAATAATAAAATTTACTAGTAAAATTCATTCAACAAAATTAGAAAAAGAACAACATGAGCAATAAATTATGTGAGAAATAAATTAAACAAATTTAAGTATCAATTCATTTAATTTAGTTTTTAATTTTATTTGTATTTTTAATTTTTTAAATTCAAAAATAAAAATTTTAAAGTAAAAATTATTTTTGTCGCAAATCTTATATAAAATACTAGATCTATCCAAAATAATTAAAAATTTAACTATATAATAATTAAATCAAGTATATCTATTTTCAACTTTTTATAAACTACAGATAAAAAATTATCTAATTTTATAATTTTTTTTTAAAAAAAATTTTACAAATTAAAAATATTCAAATAAAAAAACCACGTGGGGGATACAAAGGTCAATCCCCCAAAAAAAAAATCACAAAAAAAAAAAAATCGAATGAAGGACATAAGGACGTTATAAAAAGAAAAAAAAAACTACAAAAAAAAAAAAAACTGATGAGAGGCAAAGGCCCACCAAAAAAAAAAAAAATCTTCAAAAGAAAAAAAAACTCACAAAAAAAAAAAAATCAAAACTACTTGAAGAAAGAGAGAGAGAGAGAGAGAGAGAGAGAGAGAGAGGAGGGGGGGAGCCCGAGGGGCATCAAAAAAAGAAAAAAGAAAAAAACAAGGGCACGATACCCCCATGCCGTGCGATACCCATGCGGGTATTGCGCTGTATCGTGCGAGGGTATCGCGGCACCGGGGGGGGGCTGTGGCACCCTCTCAATACCGTCCCCCCATATTGGGGGCACGGTAAGTGCCGCCCGGTGCCGTACGGCACGGTGCGACACTTCAAACCTTGTGCAGAACACTTTGTAAAACATGGCGACTTTCATGGTAACAACCTTTGTGATAATTGAAGCTTTTAAAAACCCTTAGTTTTGCAAGTAATTTGTCTAGCAGGATAAGTGTTAAGAGATATGGTAAAGTGACAAAACTAGTCATCTACCTATCCTCCTCTACCACCATGTATGCCCAATCCTCATCCTATTCTACCTCATCCTTCTGCCCATCCTATCGTTCTCCTCTTCTTCCTTCGTCATTGCCACCACTGCTTATTATTACGCTTCCCCCTATTTCTTCTTCTCTCCGTGGTATAGCTTTTTGGTTAGATTTTGTAGGGAAAAAGGGGAGAAGAAAACGGAGAAAAGTCGAGGAGGAAGAAGATCAATTGTGGTAAGTCATAATTTTTAACAAATCTTTAATTATATTTTCAAACAAAACCCTAAGTGAAGATTGCCAGAAGAGGCTCAAGTGATAATTACGTAAAAGTAGAGCGGGTATTAAGTTTTGTAAAAAATGCCACCCTATTATTGCATAGTTTACTGTACTCACTATATTTCTAAGCATTTCAAGTACTTTGCCCAACAGAATCAATATTAAGAGTTTTAACTCGATATATGTTTACTGTTATCCTTCTTCAAGTCAGTAACCAGTTGCTAGGTGGACAAGGTATTTCAAATTGGAAAATGCTTTTTGTACACCTCAAAAGGAGTGTATATCTTACACCCCACCCATCCAGGAGTCCAGTTGCTAGGTGGACAAGGTATTTCAAATTGGAAAATGCTTCTTGTACACCTCAAAAGGAGTGTATATCTTACACCCCACCCATCCAGGAGTGGGGTGAATTCCACTGGTCACTTCGAAGTGACCGGTGGAGGACACCCCACCCTTGGATGGGTGGGGTGTGCATCATACGCCCCTTTTGGGGTGTATGAGTAGTATTGCTCTTTCAAATTTCTCTTGAGCTGACTCACACTTATGTTCTACCAGTTCGTCAACCCTGATTCAGTTACTAGTATCTTAGTGGACTGAGTATTTCAACTTTCCCCTCAGCTAGCCCATACTATGTTCTACTAATATGTCAATGCTGATTTTTGTCTTTCCTGGAAATTTTAAATTTGAAGTTGGCATTCTTGTTAAGATTCAGTGATTTAGATTATCCTATATTCATCTCCTTATCTTATGAATTATGTTCATGAATTGTAGGTTGTTGATGGAAAGTTATCTCAGACATGCTATCTCATGGCTCTAGATTCATGCTATAGGCGGTATTGTAGCAAGTAAGTTGTAACAATTGTTAACAATTTTAATGGTATTACTTCGAACTGTTATTTACTGACATTTTATCCGGTTTTGATATTTATAACTTTCATTCATGGCATTAGGTATGAAAAGCATGAAGGACTGCAATTCTCCATTTCTAATGGAGACTACTTTGTGTTCCATTCTCCCTACAACAAAGTATGATATACATCGTTATAAAACAGATAATAAACGTATAATGTATAGTTAAATATGCATTTGTAGTTACTTGGTTTCTTCTTTGTTTTTTTTATCACAGCTTGTACAGAAAAGCTTTGCCCGACTTTACTTCAATGACTTCTTGCGCAACTGCAGGTTTGTTTCTTCATCTTTTTAGTTTTTCTTGTAAACTGAGTTAAATGGTAGATCGCAACTGCAGCTTGTATAATTATTTTTGAGATTTTTAAATCAGACTGCAAACATATTTCACACCTTAATGATAATAATCAAATTTGAAAGCATTTTTAATGAGACTTGCTTATCAAACATGAAGATTAATTATTAAGGTTGCATACTTGATAGGAATATAAGCGATAATTATAGGAGGTTAGTTACTAGTCATTTATGTAGCTGAGTAGTATTGTGCACACACTCACAGCTCACAATGTACATTTATTTCTTCACGCAAACAGTAAAAATAATTTGGACTAACATTTTTGTGCCAAAATTTGCTGAAGTCATTTAGATAAAGGTTGCCTATGGGCTTTCCACCCTAAAAAAGAAAAAAAGATTAAATAAAGGTGTTCCTTCTTTTAGTCAATCGCCGTCCTCTACCATTTAATTGAAACTTTTTTATTATACATGGTCATGCTATCAGGATATTAGTATACTAAAAGTAACACCGTATTTTGGGGCTTTGTCTGCTATATTTATTGTTTTTATTATTATTATTTTTTCCTTAGCTCTGTTGAGAATGATGCAATTGAAAAGATGCAACCGTTCTCAAATTTGACTGGTGATGAAAGTTACCAGAGCCGTGACCTTGAAAAGGTAACTCATCAGGTTGTTAATCCATCAAGTATTATCGAATTTGTTTTCTATGTCCTTATTGTTCATGTCTATCAAAATGTGCAGGTATCTCAACAAGTAGCAAAGCACTTGTATGATGTGAAAGTTCAACCATCCACTTTGCTGCCAAAGCAAATTGGGAACATGTACACTGCATCTCTTTATGCCGCATTGGCTTCTGTTATCCATAACAAGCATACATCTCTGGTAATTCTTGCTCTTTCTCTAATGGATTACTATCCATATTCAATAATGATATTTGATACTTTATTTTAGTTTTTATATGTGGCTGCTTGATTAGTTTTGATTACTTCTGTAGGGTGGAAAACGAATTGTGATGTTCTCATACGGTAGTGGTTTTTCTTCCACAATGTTCTCATTTAAGCTTCAGGATGGTCAGCTTCCCTTCAACTTATCAAACATCGCTACTGTGCTAAACGTCCCAGAGAAGCTGGAGTCAAGACATGTGGTATGCAGCTTGTTTTTCTTTGCTTTTTGATCATGAAAATTCTCCGCTATCATTTTGTTAGTAATTTCTCTTCATTTTTATTTTGACGATATTTTCTGTCCCTAAAAGATAAATATTATTGTGTCATTTGCATGCACTAAAGACATTTATCTGAGGTTTCGTTTGCACTCCTGGGCATTCAGTAATTCAGAAACCACATTAACCTCAATTTTTTTTTAGTGGACTTCAATTATCTCTTATGGTTGATACTTTTGGCAAACCACAGGATAGTAAAGTGCAAATTATAGAATGGTAAAATGCTATATTGTACTGCCATATGGTTTGCTTGCAAAATGTATCACTTTGCTATCTTGTTTTACGGTAGGTCCTGATGGTGAAACAAAAATAAAATCACAAGGTGGTTATGTGCAACTTTTTGAACCACAAGGTGACAAAGTGAATGCGCAAACCACATTAGGACAAATTGAGGTTTGCCTTATTTTGTTAGAATGTGGTGGGTATGTTGTGGTAAATAATTATAGTTCATTTTGGTTTTATTAATCATCTTGAATTATGTCATGCCCCGAGGTTCTTTTGTAAAATCCATTTTATAGAAAATAGCAGAAAATGTATATATTTTTTTAAAGAATCATGAAAGACACCCCGAAATGTGCACAGACCCGTCACATGGGCATAGGCTCTTCTGTACAAACAAACAGAGGCTAAGAATCAACATATATCCACAAGTATGAATCACTTAAAACCAAGGATTTATGTGCCGTGGCACGCGGTCGTGTCGAAAACTTGTCGGTACGGTACGGCATGGTGCGTGCCGGGTCGTTCCGATGAGTGCCAGTCACAAAAAATAATGTGTGCCGACACATAATGGCATGAAATATTTATTTTCTTTAGCAACAAAAATTTTTAATTGCTTATTATGTATTTTTATCAAATATTTTGAATTTTATTGAGAAAATTTCTTAGAGTTTTGCGCTGTGCTATCGATAAGGAGGCTATATCGTGGCGGTATCTTGTTGGCACGATACGACACAGTGCATACGGCCTGTGTCGATGGATACTTAAATTTGTTTTAAAAAAAGAAACTTAGATTCACAATTATTTCGCCATTATTAATCAACAATTTGTGAACTAAAACTAAATCAAAATGAATCTGAACCAATGAACTAATGAAACTGATAGTAAACTGAAATGAATGCAGGAAAATAAAAGTCATCGATGATCAGATCCCCGTCTTTATCTAGCACCGTCTTTACGCACTGTCCCAACCCACACCTCCCGTATTACCTATAAAAATAGAGGGTGAGAAACCAATCTGAGATTTTCCAATAGGTACCGCAAGCCGATGAAGGCAAGCTGTACTCACCGGCAAACAAGAGATATAATAATCAACTGTATAAAAAGATACATTAAGTACTTAGCAATAATAACTGGAAAGAAAAGACAAAAATCAACATATGTATATGTAACCTCTACTGTAACAAGAGAGGATGCAAGTATGCATCAACTGGACGAACAGTCCAAATATACCCAATTAACCGTTATGTTGGTCTAATGACCTCAGAGAAAGCCACCTTTTTCTCACCTATTTGGCATAGAACCCCACTTCACACGCACTGCGCATAGGGCTCACGGGCCGGATGTACGAGCACTTACCCGGAAAAGAACACCTCTTGCAGTAGATTAGACCGCTAGTGTATGTGAAATGCTCATGAGTTGCAGCGATCGATGCGATATGCTAAATAGCCAATTGTCGGTAGATAGTCGAGAAAGAATCCACAAGGAGTTATCGACCACTCGGGTCAACCATATCCCAATGATATCATAACCTCACCAACCAATCAAGTCAGCCATATTACGGAGTCAACTACTATAATCATGCAATAGATACGAGATGTCACCGACCACAATGTCACGTGTCGATCGTGTTGGTTCGACCGTGACATCCTTGGGGGCCACTTTTGGAGGACATTTGGTAGGCATTTAGGTTGACAGAGTTACGGGAGTGCGAAGTTGGGACAATCCGTCAGGGTTGAGCCGTGGGCGAACCAACGGAGGCAATTCCCTAGCAATGGCCTATGCCATGACTAGGAAAATGGTGCCGCATGCGGGGTTTCAAAACGTACGCCCCGGTGAGCACCTTTGTACCCCCGGGGTGCCAAAGGGGTGGATGCCTCGTGGGTTATGTAAAGGAGGGGTTGGACATTTGCGAAGTGGCCCCGACTCCCCCATTGGCCTATAGGACATAGGCCATCCCTTGGCGAGCGGAGTCGCCAAGCTTAGGTTCGTGTGAGCGGTATTCGATGGTCGAAGAGCACACGGGCTTAGGGTAATGCCAAAGACACGAGGTCGACGGCATTACGAAGCGGGGTAAGCCCAGAGGCTCTGCCTCTAGGTTCGCTTGCACTACCTTATGCCGTTTCGAATCTCTGTAGTGGAGCGAACGAGCGGATGAGGGACAGTCTTGCAAAGGTTGGTCCGCCTCAATGTACAAGGCTTGCGAAGGCATGCATATGCTGAGCAGGGATTCGTGAGGTGTGAGGCCTACGAAGTTTGCGAGGCGAAGGAACGGTCGGTCCGCCGTAATGGACAAGGCTCGCAAAGGCAGCGGTGCCGAGCGGGGATTCGTGCGCCGCGGCCCACGAAGTAAGAGGAGACAATCAATGCTGGTTTTCGTGAAATGAGCCATGGAGAGGACCGAGGGTGTTGGGGGCCAGGCATGGCCGTCCAATGGAGATGCCGAATGGCTAGCAAAGCGGAGCGAGGCCGATTCGATTGTGGGCGACATCCGTCAAGCAAACCTGGGATGCTGGGCCGAGTGTGTTGGCGGCCGAGCATGGTCGTGCAATGGAGGTGCTAGGGGGTTGGCGATGCGGGAAGTATGTCGCTAGGTTGGCAAATCCTTGCGAAGGGAACACACGCGGGAACAAGTAGTGTGGGGTATTCGGGAAGCGGATCTTGGACCGAATCGGGAGCGATGACGGAACTAGGTGGCCGGTGGAACGGGACATGCCCGACTCGATTATGGATCCCGTCGTGGGAATTGCGGGGCGCGCAGCGCCTTGGCAAGGCAATGGGCTGGCGGACGGACGAGATGCGTGGGGCAGGTCGCTCGGTTAAGCAGACGAGCGGAACGTGCAAGGGCAGCTCGCTCGGGCCTATTCGAATGGACTAAGTTGTGAGAACTTGTATTGTCCTGGATGCTTGCTTCGGAGGTAAAGGGGCATTCGGTTAAGTAGCACTCTCGAGGAGAGTTTGTCCGGCTAGGTGGAATATACTCGGCTTGAAGGCCAACCTCGGTGGCGGGGTTGTTTGTTCGGAACTCGCGGAGTTCGACGAGGGGTTCGACGTAAGGCGCGGCGCCGGGCAGTCAGGCTCGTGGAGGAGCATGCTTGGTTAATGCTTGTGTTGTGATCCCGTTGTTTAAGTTCGAGGTCGTGTCCGTGGCAAGGGACTCGGGAAGGCTGGCTCGGGTGTGCGACACTTAAGCGCCGCACGGGGCAATTTCAAGGCGAAAAAGCTGGCCCTGTGACAAGTGGTATCAGAGCTAAGTTGAGCTCATGGGTTGAAGATTTGGCCGGAAGGTGCGACCTTGGCAGCGAAGTTGGTGTGAGTGGAGTCACTCTAACGAAGGTACTAGGCGTCGGCGAGGCACTGTGGCGGTATTACGCTTGTGGGAGATGCGGAGTCAGAGTGTGGCGGACTCTAGTATAGTACGCGTGAAAATGGCTAAGTCCTGAGTCGCGTGGCAGGCGACGAGGCAATGATTGGGAGAATCATCAAGCGGTCCGTGGTCGCGGTTACCACGGAGTTGGATTAGGCGGGTGCCTAAGGAACCTGAGCTCTTGAAGTGGCGTTCGCGGCTTGGGAAAGAGAGGAACACATTGTGCGACAATGTGCTTTCGGGTTTGTGGTCTTGCAGCGAATGAATCTCTAGAAGGGAAGGATTGGGATGCAGCACACGCGGCAAAAGGGTTACTTCGTTGTGACTGAGTTTAAGTATTTCAGTACAAGAAGATCGATGGGGAGGTCGACTACTCTTTGAGTGTGTACCCATGAATTGGATAGAGTTATCTCGGTGCGAGAAAGAGATCACAATTGGACCTTTACTCTTCGAGTAAGGAGAAAAGTCTGCATCTGGGCAGGGCGGTGACAGCGTTGATTGTTCAGAGCAGCATCCACGTGTACAATGGACGGATGACGTGGATCCCGTTGATGGGTGTAGTCAAGGTTTTGGTAGAACCGAAACTTGCGCAGGGGAAGTGGGCGTTGCGAATGCCCGGATTTGGTCTGAGTGCGCTCGGCGGTGCGTGCGACTCAGGGTGGGGGAGCACATTTGAGCAAAATGTGTCCCAATGTTTGGTGACTCGGTAAAAGGATCTTGTCTAAGGAGCGTGGCGGGTAAAACACACATGACAGAAGAGTTCACTTCGTGGAGCACAAGTTGGGAACCAAGACTGATCGGGTCCGTGGCAGTAACAGCTAAGCTTTGGGCTAGGTTGTGAAGTGGGCCAAGGGTTGCTGGATGGTTTGGTGTTTCTCACTTGGGGCGAGAAGGCCGATGGGGAGATCGGTTGCTCTTGATGGTGTGGCCACAAGTTGGACGAAGGGGACTCCCTATTCGAGTGGATCAAACGATGAGATTGGACTTTGTTCAGAGGAACAAGATAAGGAGCTATGTTCGGGAAAAGCAGTGGCAGTGCTATGGTCTCGAGATAGCGGGCACGCATCCGTGCGGGACGGATCGCGTGGGCTCTGCTTGCAGATAGCAAAGGTTGTGTGAGGGCCTGAGCTTTTAGAGCAGAGAGATTTGGACTCGAGTGTAGACGAAGAGACAAGTCAAGACACTTGGGTGGACCTTGGTCCAGGATCGCCTAGTGACAGGTTGCTGGGAGGGGAGAGATCCAGTTGTCAACTCAAAGGGTCGAGGTATCGCAATTTGTGAGAGGGTGGACATTGGATGGCGACATCACCGGTATCAGCAGTTGCGAGAAAGAGTAGCAGATGGGTTAAGCTTGGGTTCGTTCAGTGGCTATCGCGAAGGTGATTGCTGGAGGTATGGAGGACGGCAAGTTCGAGCAATAGATACGAGGTGTCGTTAGTCTCGAACTTGGCCGAGGACTTTGGTGGGGAACCGAAGTCGGGTTTAGCGAAAGCCTATAGGGAGTGGGCTTGAGCGACCGAGAGTACAGAAGTCAAAGGTGCTAAGCAGCAACGAGTAGCGAAAGTGCGGAGCAGTCAGGAGGCATAACAAGAGTTCATGGTGGAGCAAGTAGATGTGCGAAGTAGCCGAGGACAGGCGTGTCTCGGCAAAAGACTCGAAAACTCGTAGAGACCATGGTAATGACTTGACGTTATGTGATTGCAGGGGCATTTGTGAGGCAAAAGTTATGTGCGGGAATGGCACGAGATGGGCATAAGTACTCATGGATATTGGAAGGGGTTGGATGTGATCTGGCCCTACCGCAGTTTGTGTATAGGGAGCTCCAGGGTGGGGAACCCTAGATTAATATTGTGAAGTTTCGAGGTGGAGAAGCGAAGCCGATCTGCGAGCTGATTCGCGTTGGACGCTTCAAGACGTTGGGACGTTTGGAGTTTGACCTCGGAGGGAGCGAGGGAGGGCTACTCTACTGATTTTCAAAGGAACCCGTGCACGCTTGGGATGGGTGTATTCGCGGAGTATACCGAGTGCACTGGTTGGTCCGGTAGCGGTCTGGGAAGAGATCGCTAGCTGGAAAGGGATTTCCCTGCGAGGGAGGCACAAGGTTGGCTACTAGCTGCAGAAAACTTGGGTTAAGTAGGAGCGAAAGGGACAGAAGGGCCAAGTAACGCCTCGAGAAGGACCGAGTTGCAGAGGAGTGCCAGTGCCATCTGGGTTGTCGTGAGCAGACGACAAGGTTAACATTCTAGTTCCGTGGAGGAGTTTTGTGGTGCGGGAGAGGCATCCGGAGTTGGGGAGCTTCAACTCAAGGGGACAGAATGGTTTTTACAGTGTATTGGGTCAGTGTGGCATGCGATGCCAAGGCCGAGGGCGGCTCTGATCTGGAGTGGTCGGGTAGGACCAAGGAGCTTCAGCAACGCGTTGAGTAGCGGACATGCTCAAGGGTGGGTCAGTGTGGCATGCGATGCCAAGGCCGAGGGCGGCTCTGATCTGGAGTAGTGGTTGGCAGCTATCAACCAAGCTGGAGGAACGGATGTACATCGACGAGGGCGTCGATAACTTGGGTGGGGGAGTCTGTCACGTGTCGATCGTGTTGGTTCGATCGTGACATCCTTGGGGGCCACTTTTGGAGGACATTTGGTAGGCATTTGGATTGACAGAGTTACGGGAGTGCGAAGTTGGGACAATCCGTCAGGGTTGAGCCGCGGGCGAACCAACGGAGGCAATTCCCTAGCAATGGCCCATGCCATGACTAGGAAAATGGTGCCGCATGCGGGGTTTCAAAACGTACCCCCCGGTGAGCACCTTTGTACCCCTGGGGTGCCAAAGGGGTGGATGCCTCGTGGACAAGGCTTGCGAAGGCATGCATATGCCGAGCGGGGATTTGTGAGGCGCGAGGCCTACGAAGTTTGCGAGGCGAAGGAACGGTCGGTCCGCCGTAATGGACAAGGCTCGCAAAGGCAGCGGTGCCGAGCGGGGATTCGTGCGCCGCGGCCCACGAAGTAAGAGGAGACAATCGATGCTGGTTTTCGTGAAGTGAGCCATGGAGAGGACCGAGGGTGTTGGGGGCCAGGCATGGCCGTCCAATGGAGGTGCCGAATGGCTAGCGAAACGGAGCGAGGCCGATTCGATTGTGGGCGACATCCGTCAAGCAAACCTGTGATGCTGGGCCGAGTGTGTTGGCGGCCGAGCATGGTCGTGCAATGGAGGTGCTAGGGGGTTGGCGATGCGGGAAGTATGTCGCTAGGTTGGCAAACCCTTGCGAAGGGAATACACGCGGGAACAAATAGTGTGGGGTATTCGGGATGCGGACCTTGGACCGAATCGGGAGCGATGACGGAACTAGGTGGCCGGTGGAACGGGACATGCCCGACTCGATTATGGATCCCGTCGTGGGAATTGCAGGGCGCGCGGCGCCTTGGCAAGGCAATGGACTGGCGGACGGGCGAGATGCGTGGGGCAGGTCGCTCGGTTAAGCAGACGAGCGGAACGTGCAAGGGCAGCTCGCTCGGGCCCATTCGAATGGACTAAGTTGTGAGAACTTGTATTGTCCTGGACGCTTGCTTCGGATGCAAAGGGGCATTCGGTTAAGTAGCACTCTCAAGGAGAGTTTGTCCGGCTAGGTGGAATATACTCGGCTTGAAGGCCAACCTCGGTGGCGGGGTTGTTTGTTCGGAACTCGCGGAGTTCGACGAGGGGTTCGACGTAAGGCGCGGCGCCGGGCAGTCAGGCTCGTGGAGGAGCATGCTTGGTTAATGCTTGTGTTGTGATCCCGTTGTTTAAGTTCGAGGGCGTGTCCGTGGCAAGGGACTCGGGAAGGCTGGCTCGGGTGTGCGGCACTTGAGTACCGCACGGGGCAATTTCAAGGCGAAAAAGCTGGCCCCGTGACAACAAGGTCAATCTAAGTATGCTAGTCATGCGATAAGATCCATCCACAATGAGACGCCGTTGTACACCTAAATTATGATAACAATAGATAACCACAATGTAGAGCAAATAAGATATGAAGTCTAGTGGTGTTTGAAGTGCTCAATAGATATAATGTAATCAAGAAGGAGATGAAGGGAAAGAGTCACTAAGTAGGCCCCACTATACGGACTTCAAATTGAAGCACTCACCTGAAATCAGACGAAGCACCTGCAACTCCAAAGATGCTCCTAAACGTCATCCGAACCTACGAAAGATCTCACGGAGTCACAATCCACTCCACAACTCAAGACTAATCCTATGGTAACTCAAAGTCACTTATCTCACATCTCAAATATCATTAGGCAATCGATGCCTTTTATTGATTCCCAAAACCTGCTAGAATTTTCGAAAGCTCACCGGAATACTTTCGGACCTCACAAAGTGTACTGAAGGGTACCAAACATCACCGAAGACCACCTGCTGCCCCGAAATGCATTGATTTGGGTTTTCGGACAGTAACACATGAAGACAATACTAATAGTGCGTTAAACAAAAACCGTGCTACATCAGATTTCCAAAAATGCCGATTTCGGTTTTGGAACTCACCGCAACACTCCCGCTGCCTCTGAACACACGAGACAGCGAGGCCATCCAGCCAAGAAGGCTTGACAATAGGCACAGGGCATTCACGTTGGTTGAACGCAAATCCCAAATCGAAGTGGGAGTGACAATAGGCACAGGCACAGGGCATTCACGCCTAATTTCAGCAACAATCACACCAGAAATTTATTCAATCTCCGCAAAAGTCATAGGACCTAGAACAACCAGCCCAGAGGTCCAGCGAAGTGATTCATGTTGTCCAAGGCAGCCCACATGGCGTAATTGCAATTAATCCCCCAATTATATGTTTATTTGCATTATTATATAGGAAAATGGGATTTTGATTTGTAATCGAAAATTTTAAGATTCAGAAACCAACTAGCAGTGTAGTCAGGAATGTCTCGACGTTCCGAATCCTATGCTAATTGTTCGAAGCGTGAATAGTGACCGAGGAGCGTAGTGAAGGGACTTGAACTTCGGGTTCTAAGGTCTTCGGAAGCGACATTGTGAAATCTGCAATCCAAGGCCAATCAAAATGCAGCAAAGGTGAGCACGGTTATCCACAGGCCCTCATGAGGGTTGTGCTCACCCTAAACCCTAAATTCTGCGAGGTCACCAACGTCAGGGTTGGCCGGTGTAGTGGGCTCGGCCAACCCAAGCCCTAGCCTGAGTAGATCTGGAGCAAGGGTCTCTTCCTCAGGCTCCGCCGGCTAGGGGAGGTCAAGGCAGACGGGGAGGACTCCGGGGAGGCAGCAGCCGACAACAGGAGGCAACGATAGCAGTGGCGGTTCCTGAGCCTCGGCCAACTCCAATACTCTTTGGGTTCAAGGTTTGAACTAGAGCCTTGGGGAGGTGGGGGGCGTCGGGGTGGCGTTGGAGGAAGGCTGGTCCCTAGAGGCTGGTAGCGATGGGGAGCGACGGCGGCGCCTGACTTGGGGATGCGGCCAGATCAACACCAACTTGGGTCCAAAGATGGAACCCAGGCTCGAGGATGCTCGGCAACGCCTGGGCTAGCCGGAGAGGTGTCGTCGGAACCCTAGGTTGCTGGTGTCGTGGGTCCCGGACAACGCGGTCGAAGGAAAAGGGATTCGGGTCAAATTGATATTGGGGAAGAGAGAGTGTGAAAGGATTAGTGGTTGTGGGAGGATTTTGGTTGGGGCTCTGGCGGGTAGAGCAGGTCATCGGAGGTCGGGTGTGCAGCGGCACAGACAAGAAGAGGGGTAGCTGCGGCTAGGTGTTGAGGGGAAAAGAGGGGAGGGTCTTAGGGTTAATAGTTAATGAAACCCTAAACTTGTTTTTAATAGTTTTGCAAAATTTGCAAGGAAACCCCTCAAAAATCGATATTTCATACTCAGTTCCCCACAACGTGTGTAAATTGCATAGAAGCACCTCCCCTCGCCATTTCACGTGAAATGGTACATGAAATTTTGTGCTTTTTTTTTTTTTTGAAAAATCCATTTCCCCACTTTGCGCACTTACCGTTTTTCGCTTAATACCACGCTTTTGCTTCGCAAAATTCTGAGGCGGACCTCACCGTTACTTCCGGTACTACTGGATCATGAAAGCGGTGATTTCGTTTTGCCGGCAACTGCTCCGGTTCGTGAAATTAGAATTTTCTCTCTTTTCTACTGAATTCAAATTTAAAAACTCGATTTATTTATTGAATTCAAATTTTAAAGTCTCCACAAATTAATTTGGGTGCCTTAAAAATTTTGGAGAGAGATTGAATGGTGTGCACAAATTTTTATGATTTCTTCTGTGTATTATGAAGAACATCATTTCATTAGTGTATTATGAAGTATAATGAACCTTGAACTGCGTAATTATGCTGTATTTTATATTCTTCATGAGAGAGAAAGGAAGGTACAATAGGAGGTTGCTGATTTTCAGGACTGCTAACAATATATGACCACCATATGGACCAATACTGTTTGGGCATCCTGAGATAGTTTTCTGCGCAGACTAGCTTGACCTTCAGTTGACCTGATTTATGTTCAATGTGTGTTCCAAAGTTTTCATTTGCAAAAGTGGCAGAGATGTTGTGGGAGATAGCAATCATGACTATAATTGAATGATTGCGGCTAATTTAGGGGAGCATTTGAGACAATGACACCGTAGTTTCGAGCAAATCATTTTAACTGGTGGGTAAGAGATTCAACTGATGCATCGCTTTTTTTTTTTCTCTAGATTTTCCTGATATGACCTCCTGACATAATATCTAGTTACCCACAGAAATCAAGTGGACTGGTTTTTCTGCTGTTTCCTATTAGCTGTTGAAGCAACTTATCGTATGCCTAATATTTCAAGAAAATAATTGTAGCACACACCCAGTACAAGCAAGGAGATGTTGAAAAGTGGAAAGCCTTTTTGCTTGTACCCTACGTTCCTTTGTACTTTCTGCAAAATCACCGAACTACTGAGATTCTCAGCAGTAAAAGCATGGAGAAGAAAAAGGGTGAGGTTATGAGTTGTAGTCTCATAGGAGGGACTCAGTTTTTGGGTTTAGGTAGTAGCCAAGGCCAAGATCCGGTTCTCAAAATAAATAAATAAATAAGGAAAAGATTCAACAATGACAATATTAGTTTTTAATTCGAATCCTCAAATCCTTTAAATGTTCTTACGCTTACACGATGTTTAGTCGTATGTCAAGTGCAACTGGGATTCTGTTGATGTTTTCAATATTCTCATTTTCCTTGTCTTATCTATATATCGATTCTTATTCATTGATCTTTTTAAATCTTCAAATATCTCTGAGTTTCTTGCCCTTCCGTGCAGTTCCCACCTGAGAAATTTGTCAAGACATTGAAGTTGATGGAGCACCGATACGGAGCCAAGGACTTTAAGACAGCAAAGGATACAAGCTTGTTGTCACCTGGAACGTTCTATCTAACAGAGGTTGACTCCATGTACCGGAGATTCTACAACAAGAAGGGAGAAGACGACGATGTAACCAGCGGAACAACCGTCAACAGCAACAATGCTTCATTAGAAAATGGACACTAGCGAAATTTGATCTTCAACATTTCTTTCGGGCATATAGATTTAATAAACCCTGGGTTGTTTTTCTTATCGTAATTCTCGTTCTTTTTATCTGGTTCTCGAACTGTTATTTATTGACCAGAAGGCAGTTGTTTTTTTTTTTTTTTTTTTTTTTATAATGAAAGTTGAATCCTGCTTTCTAGTTGATTAGTAATTATCTTGAATGTTTTATTGCCATTTTGGTAATCTTTTATTATTTTGTTGGCTTCTGATGATTAAGGTAGATGAAATTTTAATCTTCTTTGTTGTGACTCATTTTTAAACAAAAATGTGACTAGTTTTATTTGGATGCTACAAACTCATTACACAGTTTTACTTGTTCAAAATTTCGTGAGATATGAGATGCTAGAATTTGCTATCAATATAAAGCGGAATAAATAGATTTCTGTCTCTATTGATTTTGGTCTTGTATTGAGGGCGAAATAGCAACTCTATTATTTTGCATCACTTGTGTCAAATCCAAACAACGAATTTTCGTAATTAGTATGGGCTCTCCTCCCGCCAAAGGGGTATGCTTCAGTGCAACTGTGCAAGGGAGTGTTTGGATTGATGTAATGAGCTGGGAAGGATTGATGTAATGAGTTGGGAATACTTTTAATAGTATTCGGTTGTGAATATTATTTAGTTGGGAAGGATTGATGTAATGAGTTGGGAGTACTTTTAGTAGTATTCGGTTGTGAATGTTATTAAGTTTTTAATTCTGAGATGAAAAATTATTAGGTTAGGATGATAGTGATCATCTTAAAATTTAGTAGTTATTTTTTTAGGGTTTAGTTGGTGGTTGGTTTTATAATATAATCTAAGAGGTGAAATTTATCAAAGTGTAGATTTAATGGTTAAAAATTAGATAGCATTAAGTTCTTAGTAGTATTAATAGTATTTCAGGACTTTTGATGTAATTATAATTTAAATGAAACTCGTGTTTAGTAATATTGAATCTTTATTAAATTTTAGTTTCATGTCTTGTTTGGAATGGTGTTAAGTTTGTTCACCAAAATATTGTTTGATTTCACGTTGGGGGGGATGAGGGAGGACGGTGCTGTGGGGTAGGGGGCTCTAGCTGGGCAGACAATGAGGACAGGAGGGGCTGTGGGCACCGTGGGATTGGGGTGGTGCTGGCGTGCACGAGGAGCGAGAGATAGAACTGAGAGAAAATGATTCGGACTAATTAAATTTGAAGTCTAATTCGGTCGATTATGTTCGATTGGAATAAGTTCAGTTCAGTCACCTTCCACCTACATCAAATCAAACATCCAAACATAATCACTTTATTCAAACTTGAGTTCAGCCTCATTATTTACACCAATTCTAATACCTCCTAATTGTACTATTTGAATCCAATAGTTCCTGTGATATGGTTTTTATTGTAGTAAACGTATGGTCACCCTCGCACTGCAGCATGGCTCGGGAGTGATGGATGAGAAAACACGATTAGTTATTGGAGTATTATAAGTTTGATACAAAAACAATTTGGATGGATACAAGAAAATAAGACAATAAGATATAAAGATTACATGAACTTTGGGCCATATACGAATGGATTTTTGAACGTCACAAGTTTTCATTTCCATGCTTACCATACGTTTCGTACCTGACATGTTGCAACCAATCTATGATATTATTCTAAGGTATAGACGGCAATGGGAATGATGATTATTAAATACCTGTATTAATTATGAATTTTGAAAAACTAAAATCGCTAGTTGATTCGTCTTGTTGAATCGATTAAAAATGATGCAAACCGATTTTTGATATGACGGAAAAACAGCGAAAAAAGAAGTGAGGCCCACGACTTAAGTATGAATAGTAACACCTGATTTAATTTTCTTTTCAGCCAACATCGGCCGATCAACCGTTTGGAATCCGAATCGGACGATCCAGATACTCGATTTGAACGGTTTCACCATTCTGAGATCAATGGCACAGTCCGTTTTTATGTTTGACGAGCACATGGCATCGAATTGCGTGCCAAATTGTTAAAAGCACGGATCATATATTATGGATCGAGAATTTATCGGGGTGCAAACTCAAGAAACCAAATACGCTACTTGATAGGTTTCGTCGAGCCGGACATCATGGAGTATGTTTTTTCATTTCGACAACCCTAGCACCTCGAAAAACATAAAAAATAGAGAAAAAGTAGGGTTTTTCCCATAAAACTCTAATATGTTATCGACCAAATTGATTAGGACATTTTGGATAGGGGCATTCTTGCAAAAGTCATCTACACCAAGGATCTTGGGGCTGGAGAATGATTGTGCAAGGACCACTTAGCATCTTGTTACAAAATCATGCATTAAATGCAAATGACTCTTGGGATGATGGGGGCATTGCATTTAAGCCGTTTCGAGGGACTCTTCAACCCTTTCACATCCCTCAGAACTTCTTTAACCTTCAGAACCACCTCTTGAGCTTGGGTCCCCGGAGAGACAAGTCCCAAGCAAATCCTTCCATGTTCTCGGGTTTGTGGACTGGAGAAGAAAAGTCAGCACTCCAGGACTTCTTCCAGTACCTCTAGAGGACTCCACTGACATGCTGTGGTCGAGCCTAAGTGAGGCCGTGGTGTGCCGAGGCCGCGCGACGCCGGAGAAGGGACCACGCTTCTTCCTTCTTCTCCAAATCTGGCCATGGTGAGGGTTCTTTATTCTCTCGGTTTCTTGGCCCGAGACTCATAGCAGTCGCTTTATGAGGTCTTAAGGACTTCCCCTGCCCAACCCCGAAGCCGGGAAACCTCCGGTTGGCCGGCGGTGGAGTTGCACCGCCGGAAACCTAGTTTCCCTCCGCCTCGGGCTAACCATTAAACCAATGGTTTTGGCTCAGAAATAAGATGACCAGCAACTTTTGCTGGGTCTCTTCTTCCTTCCCACGAAGTCTGGGAAGGATTGGTTAAGTGTGGAGACCGTAAGGTGATGCCCTTGTTTTGGGAAAAACTAGGGTTGGCCGAGCTTTTTGCTTTGGCGCTGCCGCGGCTCCTCGACGCCGGCGATGGACGTGGTTGTCTTCCTAAGGTAGAGTGGGACCTGTAGGTGCCCTTGCATGCGACCCATGTGGGCCGATTGAGAATCCGCCATGAATGGTGCAAGGTTGGTCGCAATAATGGCGGTCGGCCATCCGCCGCACGCCGCCGGTGGCAAGATGTCGAGACCTTCCCAAAATGATGTGAGGAAGCTTGTGGTGCTATCCTTTGCACTCGAGAAACCTTGGTTAATAAGTTGCCATGGTTGCTACCCGAGGTGGCCGTATGGCCTAGCTCTGGCTATCGCGCACCGGGGATTGACCCAGGATGGTGTTTGGTGATGCCCTCGATCTACTGAGGCTGATGCTTGCCTTTGTTGGCCACCAGAACAAAAGTTCTGTCAAGTGGCCCATTCCCGAGCTCTTGGAGCACTTGGCCATGGCCGAGCTTGCTCCGGCGGTCACTCCAGCCAGTCCGCAACCCTCGGGTGGTGAGCCTTCAACTTTCCTTAATCCCAGGAGCTTAATGCTCACCTTACTTTAGAAAATGACTAAGTGGATGACTAGCTCTTGCATGCTAAGCCCTATCTTGAGAAAGGTTGATCCTTAAAGTGTTACAGCAGTATTTTAGCCTTGCGACAGTGAGCCCCAGCCTCTACTCCATCCACTGAGCTTGATGCTCACCCTGTCCAAAGAAGGGCTGATGGGATTAGTTGATCAAGTGTGCCAAGCTCTAAATGAGCCATGTTGCTTCCTTAAGCTATTCCAGCAGCTTCGCAGCTTCGCGAGGGTGAGCCTCTGAGTTTTCTAGACCTCCTGAGCATGATGCTCACCTTAGTAGGGCTGTGGAGTAAGTGGATAGGTTAAAATTGCAACTTTAACCTATTTGCCTAGGGCAAGGTTGTCCCGAAGTTGTCCTTGGATCTCGTGCTGCTTCCAAATGGTGAGCACGACGTTTAGAATGTCGAGGCCCGCCTACTGGTGGCCTCGGTTCAATTTAAAAGTATTCTAAAAATTTATACGAGTGAAAAAGGCTCTAAAATGCATAAAAAAGTACAATTTTACAAAACCCTAGTGTAATGTACCAGATTTTCGGTACATGCGCAAATATAAATAAAATAGTATGAGATACTATTTTTATTGAACTTAGGGAAGTAAAGAATAATTTGAAAGTGAATTGGGCCGAAATCGGAATAAAAATGGAGAGTTTAGAATTTTATATGAGAAAGGGGGTTCAGATTTTTGGCAGAAAATTCAGTGTCAGAAAATTTCGAGAAAATTTGGGGAGGTCCGTAATTATGTTTTAAGGCCACGGTAAAAGTTTCGCGTCAATCGGATACCCAAGCAGTGAGAACAGGGCACGCCAGCGATTCTAAATACGGCGGGACTTTTGGTGACCCAAAAATGGCCTAGACTGAAAACTTAAAATACTCCGTGATAAAATAAGTTAAGTTGAGTCTGCTTGTCAAATTTGGGCGAAAACGGAAGGAAAACGGTCGAAAAATGGGTGAAAACGGGCGAAACGGGCGAAATCCGGATTGGGCCGTATATTTAGGCGCCTGGTTCACTATAGCTGGCGACCAAATCACTGTAACAGCGGTCGATGCGGATCCCAAGTAGCGTGCGGATCTCTAGGCGGGCACGCATCCCTAAGCGGCACGCAACCTGAGGCGGGCACGCATCCCTAGGTAGTACGAATCCTGAGGTAGTGAGCACGGATCCTGAGGTAGTGGGCACGGATCCCGAGGCACGGGCACGGATGACGCGCGTGATCTTCGAGGCAAGGGGGCACTGTTCTGGCAGCTGGGGCAGCGCCCGCGACGGCGGAGGGCGGCGGTGCGGGCCCGGGCAAGCGCAGGTGTAGGACCCCTGAACCCTATGCAGCTTTTTCCCGTGAATCCACTGTGCAAACACCTGTTGATGGTGTGTTTGGCCCATAGTGCATCAAAGGGATGCCACAGATGGACCCTGTATTGTTAGCTGGGTTTGTCACGCCCCGGGGTCGAAACTGCGACCCGGGCTCGCTAACAGATCCGCCGCCCATACGGTGAACCCCGTATAGACGAAGCGTCTAACCTGCAGAGAAAGATGCTATACTAAACAGAAATCGGAGCTGAAAGTAAACTGCTAGAAATAAAATATATACAACTCAAAAGCCTCACCCAAAAGTACAAAGTCTCTCAGAATAAAAACAGAAAGTACAACTCTATACCTCACTACAAAGTCTCTCAACAAGAACTCTCAAAATATAAAAAATGGGTACATCTACTCTCTGGACGGCGACGACTGGTAGGGAACTAGCTCGCGACTCCCTTACCTCGATCTGAAAAAACAGCAGCTGGAATAGCAGGAACAGGAGTAGAAGTCCTTGGGGAAAAAGACACCACGACGGGTGTGAGAACTACATCCCACAGTAGTTCTTAGTGGGTGCCGTCAACAAGCCCAACGGTCTGCCCACTAAGTCTACTAGAGGCATGAAGTAACAAATAAAATAAAGATTTAAAAATGCTGGAAATGAATAACCCTACAGCTACTATGCCCTTATCTAGATGCTCAAAAAGTGGAACAGATGAAACACATGGTGCATCAACTAACTCTCAAGTATAGTAACCCAATCTATAATGACTGCCACATAGGGTCCAGTCAAACCTGCGCCTACCTACTGCCGCACATCCTCAACAGGACGGGTCTACCGTAGGTATGTCCGTAGCTGCCAAAACTGGCTCAGCCAGAGGGACACAAGCATCGACAAGTCGCGATAGAAGAGCTCAATCTCAACGCCGGTACAACAACCCGATCTCGCCTACTCCGGAGTGGCACTCGAGGGGCGCGACCCACACGAGTAAAGTATCCGCGCATCTCTGTCGAGCACAAATGTGGCTCATGCAGGCTGTGATCCAAATCCTTGATCAACAAGATCGGCTATAACCAACAATCACTGTCTCACTTAATGGCTAGAAATACTCACAGCCGGGACTACCGTCTACCCGACGGCTCCCACAACAGAACACCAAACTCAGGAAGAACCGACACCATAAGGGTTCGAAAATCCCGATAGGTCGGTGCCTAGAACCCTATCAAACAAGAACAGACTCCAGGCTCTGCCTATCGAGGTCCCCGACCCCCTTACAGTTCGGGAACACAACAACCTCTGTACAACAAGCGGAGGACACCAACCATGTCACGCCCCGGGGTCGGAACTGTGCCCCGGGCTCGCCAACAGATCCGCCGACCCTACGGGAAGCCCCGTAGAGACGTAGCGTCTAACCTGCAAATAAACAACTATACTAGCAGATATCAGAGCTGAAATAAGAAAAGAACTAACTATGTACATAAAGTAGAACTATCTCTCATAAAATATACATAACATCCTCACCAGAATATACAGGAGTCTCTCAAAAGAAAATAAAAGAGTACAACTCGATACCTCACTACATTGTCTCTCAGACATGACACAACCAAAAATATAAGGGTACCTCTATCACACACTGCAGCTGAAGGGGGAAGGGATCTATCTCGCGACTCCCTTACCTCGATCTGTAGGAGCTGGATCAGCGACTGGTACAGCAGGAACTGGAGCTGAAGTCCCTGGGAAAAAGACACCACAACGGGTGTGAGAACTACCTCCCACAGTAGTTCTCAGTGGGTACCGCCAACATGCCCGACGGTCTGCCCACTAAGTCTACTAGAGGCATAAAGTAACAAAAGGAATGCTGTATAGAAAGCTGGAAAGTAAAAATCTACTGTTACTATGCCTCTATCTAAATGCTCAAGGAGTAGGACAGAGGGAACAGTATGCCACTACTAGTACTCATCTCAAACCCAATCCAAACTGACTGCCGCATCGGGTCCAGTCAAACCTGCGCTGTCACGCCCCGGGGTCAGAACTGTACCCCGGGCTCGCCAACAGATCCGCCGCCCCTACGGGAAGCACCGTAGAGACGCAGCGTCTAACCTGCAAAAAATAGATCAACTATACTAACAGATATCAGAGCTAGAAACATAAAACTAACTATAAACAAAAGTAAACAGTCTCTCACATAAAAGAAATATACATAATATCCTCACTTGAATACAGGAGTCTCTCAAAAGAAACAAAAGAGTACAACTCGATCCCTCACTACAAGGTCTCTCAAACATAAACACAACCAAAAAGACCATCGGGGTACCTCTATCACTCGCTGAAGCTGGAAGGGAAAAGGGAGCTATCTCGCGATTCCCTTACCTCGGTCTGAAGGAGCTGGATCAGCAACAGGTGCAATAGGAACTGGAGCTGAAGTCCCTGGGGAAAAGACACCACAACGGGTGTGAGAACTACCTCCCACAGTAGTTCTCAGTGGGTGCCGCCAACAAGCCCGACGGCCTGCCCACTAAGTCTACTAGAAGCATAAAGTAACAAAAGAAAGTGCTGTAAAGAAAAAACAGAAAAAGTAAAATCTACACCTACTATGCCTCTATCTGGATGCCCAAGGAGTAGGACAGAAGAAACAAAATGCCACTACTAGTACTCATCTCAAACCCAATCCCAACTGACTGCCGCATCGGGTCCAGTCAAACCTGCACCTACCTACCTTTGTAGGTATGTCTCCATAGCTGCCAAAACTGGCTCAGCTAGAGGGACAGTGTCCATGACTGCCAAAACTGGCTCAGCCAGAGGGACACCAGCATCGACAAGCCGCAAAAGAAGTATCAGGCCCAACTCCGAAGTGGCACTCGTGGGTAGCGACCCCACCGAGCAAAGTATCAGCGTATCTCTGCCGAGCTCAAATGTGGCTCCTGCAGGCTATGATCCAAATACTGTCTCAATCACTAAAAGAAAATCCACACTGTCACTAAGACAAACCCTTATGATCCCAGATCCATCATCACTATCACTATCTCAATGAACAACTGATCTACAGACTGCTACCAACTCTACTCGGTCCCCAGACGTGAGTACAATGCATCCACAGCTACTAGACCTCCCAGCCCACGACTCGGGGAAAACCACTATGTCCAGAATGACAAGAGTAACAACCACGGTGGGAGAGCTAAAGTAATGAATAAATCTAATTCATGTTCAATTTTACTATAGTTCAGTTGTGCATGATAAATAATTAAATAACAAGTAGGCTAAGTTAAGTTTCCATGTTGCAAAAGTTACAAAGGGGTCATCAAATTTAGCAACTATCATCTGCGGGTACCGTATACAGTTTTCATAGGATAAAGTAGTCATTTACTAGTATGCATGCAATCATAATCATAGAATTAGAAAACAGTCCGTAGATTTTGAAAGCGAAAACACCCACCTGATCGCGCTAACTGTCCGGGGTGGTACAGAATAAAAAGTCCAGACAAGCCAAAACTCCGCACCCGCTAAGCTAATAACACAGTAGCGGTGCCCACAAAGTCCTGGGTACAACACAATCCACAATTACATACAATTCACACAAGAAAACAAGTCCCAAACATTCCTGCATGAACAGTCCCATTTACACGAAATTTTCACCTGAAAATAATCCTCAATAAATTCCAATAAAAATATCACGACGATCCTCGCGAAGTGTAGATGTCGATAGGCTCTTGAATCGTTGAAATCCGATACCCGGAAGTGGAAATAAAAATCTGCGAAGCAGGCGCTGTCAAGAAACCCAAACAGTAACAAAGGGTCGTGAAAATGTACCCCAAACCCCTCTAAAAGCTCAAATCCAGCAAAAATGTCTAACACGGAAAACGTAGATATACCTCTCGTGAACGCGCTGTCGAAGAAATCGTCCAAAAATAAGGTCGGGGTAGCTCTGCAGGTCTCCCAGACGAAAACACGACGGAAATGGGCCTCCAACAGTAGAACGTCGCTCCGCACTACGAGGTATAAAACACAGTCGTCGCGGCCTCCAGAAAATCTGAAACTCCACCGGAAGATGTACAAGAGGGAGACAAAGAATTTTTGTAAAAAGCTCAAGAGCTAATTCCCACGGGAAAAAGTCCTAAAATCAAGGCCCAAACGGCCTATTTATAGGCCTCCAAAAGAAACAGCCCAAAAAGACAACACTATTGGGCTCGGGCCCAACTTTCGGGCGCCCGGAAACTTTCGGGCGCCCGGAAACTTTCGGGCGCCTACAGTGTTGGGCCCGTGCCCAACACTATTCACGCCCGAATCCCCCTGGTGCTGCCACGTGTCCGCCGAACAGGGAACACCGGTGCAAGGCCACCCAGAAGCCGCCACGTGTCCCGCCGAACAGGAAACACCGACGCGGACCACTGAGAACACGCCACGTGTCCACACGCTCGCACAGTAAGGCGGTGGCGCCCGCCAATGAGCGGGCGCCACGTGTCCTCTTGTTGACCACCGACCGCGCGACGTGCGCGCCGGTCGCGCGACGTGGGTCGCACGTGCGCACGCTTCCCGAGGCACCAACTCCGCGCCCCGTGCACCGCGCGTGCTGCACCCGCCAATGAGGGAGTGACACGTGTCCCCTGCACCCGGTCCATGCTTTCTGCAAGAATTCCGTGGACCGCGCCGCGTGCACTGACCAACCGGAGGCTGCCACGTGTCCCCCCGCCTGGTCCATGCACCGCCGCGCACACCCGGTAGACCGCGCGCCCAGGGCTCGCCAATCAGGCGGTGCCACGTGTCCATGCGCCGGGTCTGTGCACCCCGCCGCGCTGCTCTGTGGACCGCGCATCCTGAACCGGCCAATGACAGGCCGCCACGTGGCACCCTGGCGGTCTACGGCCCCTCCCATGCACCAAATACCACTAAAAACTTCCGGGTGTCCGTTTTTGGGCATCCGGACTCCAAATTAAACAAACAAATAGTCGTTTTCAAGCGTTTTTCCGTGCTGAATCCATTTTCGACCTCCGTTTGGCCCAAATCTTACCAAAAATTTTGGCAAACCCAGCCGAAAGTCAAAACAGCAAATAGAATCTCACAGAGTCCACCAGTAGCATCCGATTGATGCACTGTGGGCCAGACACACCAATACTAGGTGTTCCAACAGTGGATTCATCGGAAAAATACTGCATGGGAACTAGGGCCACTACATGCGCCTACCTACCTCTGTAGGTATGTCCGTAGCTGCCAAAACTGGCTCAGCTAGAGGGACAGTGTCCATGTCTGCCAAAACTGGCTCAGCCAGAGGGACACAAGCATCGACAAGCCGCGATAGAAATATCAAGCCCAACTCCGGAGTGGCACTCGTGGGGAGCGACCCCACCGAGCAAAGTATCAGCGCATCTCTGTCGAGCTCAAATATGGCTCCTGCAGGCTATGATCCAATCACTGTCTCACTCACTAGCTAAGAATCCACACTGTCACTATGACCATCTCCCAAAGATCTCAGATCCACCATCACTATCACTATCATAATGCAAACTGGTCTACAGACTGCTACAGACTCCACTCGGTCCCCAGACGCGAGTGCAAATGCATCCACAGCTAATAAACCTCCCAGCCCACGACTCGGGGAAAAAATCACACTGTCCAGAGTGACAAGAGTACGACCACTGTGGGAAAGCTAAAGTGATGAATAAATCTGATACATGTTCAAGTTTCCTATAGTTTAATTGTGCATGATAATTAATTAACTGACAAATATGCTAAGTTAAGTTTCCATGTTGCAAAATTTACAAAAAGGTCATTAGATCTAGCAACTAACAACTGTTGGTTACAATATACAGTTTTCATAGGATATAGGAGTCATTTACTAGTATGCATGCAACTACAATCATAGAATTAGAAAACAGTCCGTAGATTTTGAAAGCGAGAACATCCACCTGAACACGCTAACTGTCCGGGATGGTACAGATAAGAAACCCAGAAATCGACAAATCTCCGAATCCGCTAAGCAAAGAGCACAATAATGGTGCTCACAAAGTCCTGGGTACAACAATAATCCACAATTACACAAAATACCACACAAATTTCCATGTTCAAAAATCTGCATGAACAGTCCCTATTCACACAAAATTTTCACCTGAAAATAATCTTCCAAAAATTCTGATAAAAATACCACGGCGATCCTCGCGAAGTGTAGATGTCGATAGGCTCTTGAATCGTCGAAATCCGATAACCGGAAGGGGAGATAAAAATCTGTGAAGCAGCAGCTGTCCAGAATCCCAAAATGTCACAAAGGGTGGTTAAAATGTACCCCAAACCCCTGTATAAGCTCATTTCTAGGAAAAATGTCCAACACGGAAAACGTAGATATACCTCTTGTGAAACCGATGTCGAAGAAATCGTCCAAAAATAGCGTCGGTGTAGCTCTGTAGGTCTCCCAGACGAAAAGGCTCCGAGGCAGGAAACGCTGTCGTCGCGGCCTCCAGAAAATCTGAAACTTCACCGGAAGATGCTCAAGAAGGAGAGAAAGAAAACTTATGAAGGGATGATAGGCTAATTCTCCCGGGAAGAGGCTCAAAAACTCGGCCCCATAAGGCCTATATATAGGCTCCCAAAGGAATCAGCCCAAAAGACAAAGCCCACAAATTTCGGGCCCATAATTCGGGCGCCCGAAAACTTTCGGGCTCCTACAGTGTTGGGCCCGGCCCAACACTGTTCACGCCCGAAAGTCCCACGTGCTGACACGTGTCCCCCCGAACAGGCAACATCGGTGCAAGGCCACTCAGCGACTGCCACGTGTCCCGCTGAACAGGAAACACCAACGCGGAACCACTCAGCGATCGCCACGTGTCCACCCCGCCAGCACAGTAAGGCGGTTGCGCCCGCCAATGAGCGGGCGCCACGTGTCCCCGGTTGACCCACCGACCGTGTGACATGCCCGCCGGTCGCGCGACGTGGGTCGCACGTGCGCACGCTTCCCGAGGCACCCACCGCGCGCCCCGTGCACCGCGCGTGCTGCACCCACCAATCAGGGAGTGACACGTGTCCCCTGCACCCGGTCCACGCCTTCCGCAGGAATTTCGTGGACCGCGCCGCGTGCACCGACCAACCGGAGGCTGCCACCTGTCCCCCGCCTGGTCCATGCACCGCCGCGCACTTCCAGTAGACCGCGCGCCCTGGGCCCGCCATCAGGCGGTGCCACGTGTCCATGCGCCGGGTCTGTGCACCCTGCCGCGCTGCTCTGTGGACCGCGCGCCATAAACCGGCCAATGACAGGCCGCCACGTGGCATCCCGGCGGTCTACGGTCCCTCCCATGCACCAAAAATCACAGAAAACTTTCGGGGGTCCGTTTTTGGGCATCCGGACTCCAAATTAAACAAACAAATAGTCGTTTTCAAACATTTTTCCGTGCTGAATCCATTTACGACCTCTGTTTGGCCTAATTCCTTACAGAAATTTCAGCAAACCCAGCCGAAGGCCAACACAGTAAGTAGAATCACGCAGGGTCCATCAGTAGCATCCAATTGATGCACCGTGGGCCAGATACACCAATACTAGGTGTTCTAACAGTGGATTCATCGGAAGAACGCTGCATGGGAACTAGGGCCACTACAAACTAGGGCCCGAAAGTCCCGGAAGACCAACACCTACAACCCTATCAAACAAGAACAGGTGCTAGGCTCGGCCCCCGTGGCTTTCGTCCCGAAAATAGGAACGACCCCTAGAACCCAAATCACCCAATCTCTCTCTCGGGTGAGGAAGTTGTAACAAAACGATGACAGTTATTACTGAAAATTATTTTAATATGAGAAACCCAAATTTAATATATTATAGTTCTTTTCAGAAATTTGGTTTAAATAAATTTTATTTTCCAAACCCCGAAGGGCTATTGCCATCACCCAAATCAAACAAGAACAGGCTCCGGCGACCCCTCGAGATTTGGAAGATAACATTAATTTACAGAAATCATGTGTGTCTAAAAACAGTCTGGGTCCTAGGTCCTGCTGACACTAGTAAACGGCTGCCACTAACCCAGTGGTGATAAATAAAACATCTCGGGACCGCCGTTTACCCAAGCGGCTCCCGCCACAGATGAACGATCAACTATATCTACCAGACTCCACTCTGCTCCCAAGCACGAGTGTAAAATGCATCCCACACTAAGAGAAACTTGACCACTCGGCCCACTACCCGGGCGAGTAAAACACTAAGTCCAGGAAGAAATGAAGTGTGGATGTCTAAAGTAAAATAACCTAGCCCAAGTTGGAGTTTTCTACAGTCTGGCTGAACATGCTGCATATGACGGGGGTGCTAGGTCAAGTTCCAAGATAACAATAATTTTTATAGATAAAAGAAGGCATGGAGAGGACAAGATCATCAGGTAAAATAAGGAATAACAATTCCTACATTCTAGCAAGTTGAACAAGAATTCGCTATCATGCATAGTCCTACAATAGCAGGCTTAACGTACAGTCCATCAATCTTGGAGACAGGGCCACCCACCTGAACGTGCTAACTGTCCGAAGTCGTACAGTTGAGAACACCCAGAAAGAGATATACCAGCACAACCACCAAGCAACCAGTACAATAGCAGTGTTCAATGCATCCTGGGTACAAAATACATCCCAAAATAACACTTAATTCCATAAAATTCCAAGTATCACCAATCTGCTGTGAACAGTCCTCTTAAAGCGAAATTTTCACCTGTAAAACAATCTCCAAAAATTCCAATAAAAATATGACGGCGATCCACGCGAAGAGTAGATGTCGATAGAGTCCTTAAACGTTGAATTTCAATGTCTGGATGTGGAGATAAAAATTCGACAAGAAGGTGCTGTCCAAAAACTCCACCAGCAAACAGCGGCTCAGTAAAACCTCAAAAACTATGCCAAAAACCCAAATCTAGATGAAACACTCAACACGAAAGTCGAAGATGTACCTCTCATGAATCCAACGCCGTAAAAATCGCCCAAAAATACAGTCGGAGTAGCTCTGTGGACCTCTCAGACTGAAATGCGGCGATAACGGGCCTCCAACAAAAAATCGTCGCTATGCGTTACGATGCCGAAAACGTCGACGCCGCGGCTTCCAAAAATTCGGGCCTCTGCCAGAAGATGAGCAACACGAAGATCTACAACTTTGCTAAAGGGGCCAAGGGCAGGGGAGCTCGGGAAGGTAAAGAAAATGGCAGAGGAATGGGGCTCGGGTTCAAGAAATAGGCCAACCAAAGCAAACAATTCGAGAAATGACCTTTGTGTCCCCGGATTAGGGCGCCCGGAACAATTGGGCCGCTACAGTAACGGGCCCGGCCCGTTACTGTGCAGGCCCGAAAGGCCCACGGCCCGCCACGCGTCCACTGCGCGCCCGCAGCACCCGGTGCACGTGCGCCCGCGAACCACGCAGCGCCGCATGTCCCGACACGCAAGCATAGGCTTGCTGCACCCGGCCAATCACGGGGTGCCACGTGGCGCCCCCACGTTGCCCCCAACCGCTCCCCATACGGATACCTGCCCCTGCCGCTGCATGGACTGCGCGCACCAAGACCCGCCAACCACGAGCCGCCACGTGTCTACCCGGTCAACCGTGCACCCGCGCCATAATCCGTGGACCGCGCCTGCTGCGCCGGCCAACAGGAAGGCGCCACGTGTCCAGCTACGCGGTGCACGCCTCTGTGGTGGACCGCGCGCCAACGCCGCCGCCAGCCGCCGCGCTCCGCCACCAGCTGCCGCCGCTGGCGCCTCTCCGGCCGCCGGAACAGTGCCATCTCACCTCGAATTCCGTGTTTTCGCAATCGGGCACCGAAAAATTCAAATAAATAGTCCATTTCGCTCGTTTTCACGCGCTGAATCCAAATCCGATGTCTGTTCGGCCAAATTCCACTTCTAAAATTTCTCAAAAATTCTTGAAAAAGTAAACTTGATCTATTTTTCTTACCGGGTCAATTCCTCGGTTCCAATAAGCGCGCAAAATCCCCAATCACCCAAAATGGGCCTCCAGAAAGCAAACAAGCTCCATTTTCCCCAGAAATTTAATTCTTGAGCCCGACATGCGCACACACACTCCCAGAAACCACTAATCCATCAATAAGCCCTTAAGTGGGGATTCGGGTCCTCACAGGGTTGGCCTTCGGCGGCTTTTGCCGAATTTTAGAAAGGGTTTTAGCCAAACGGAGATTGGATTTGGATTCAGCGCAAAAAAACGCTTGAAAACGGCTATTTGCTTGTTAAATTCTGAGTCCGGATGCCCAAAAACGGACTCCCAAAAGTTTTACTGGATTTTCGATGCATGGGGGAGCCGTGGACCGGCGGGGGTGCCGCGTGGCCGCCTCTGGTTGGTCGGCGCACGCGGCTTGGTCCACAGAGTAGCAGGGGTGAGGCCGGGGTGCACCGCGGGAGGCGTGGACCGGCGGGTGTCCACGTGGCAGCACCGGATTGGGCGGCCCACGCGCGCTCGGTCCAGGGGGCGCGCGAGGGAGCGTGGATCGGGGCTTGCCATGTGGCGGCCCCGGGTTGGCGGGTCCACAGGCGCGCAGTCCACGCAGCGCGCGGGAGCAGGCGGTCGGGGCAGGTGCCGTACCGCGGGGTAGGTGGGGCAGTTGGGGCAGCGCCACGTGGCGCCCGCTGATTCGCGGGCGCCACCCACCGCGCTGATCCCGGGCCTGGACACGTGGCGCTTTTCCGCGGGGCTTGCACGGCTGCCGCGTGTTCGGTGGACACGTGGCAGGCCCCGAGGCGGGTCGGACGGCGGCGAGCGGGGCGGACGGATCCCGTGCGTGAGCGGGCTGGGCCGGGCCGCACTGTGCGTGCCCAAATCTTGGCGGGCCGGGCCGCATTGTGCGCGCCCGAAATCCTGGCGGGCCGGACCGGGTGCCCGAAAGTGGGGACAAATCCGGAATTTTCGGATTTGTTCCCCACAGCCAATAAAAGGCAACCCGAGCTGCCTTCTTGGAGATTTTTCTCCCTCTTTCGAGCCTCATCTCCCCAAGCTCTCTTCTAGTCATTTGCTCATCTTCGAGTGCTGGTTTCACCTGCAGAGTTTTGAGATTTTTAGGAGCACGCATCCTGAGGTTTCAGATTTTATGGCGCGGTGCGACGTTTCATTTCCGGTGTCCTTCTTCGTCGCAGTACAGTGTGAAGACTCCCCTGGGCTACCCCGACCTTCGTTTTTGACGATTCTTGCGCCGACTTACTCCTAAGAGGTAGGGCTTCATCTTTTGTGTTGATCGTGCATTCCCGTTTTGAGTCTTTGGCATGGATTCCGAGGTACCTTTGTGACCCTTTTTCTGTGTAGATTTTTGGGACAGCATTGGAGTGTTTTGGCGATATCTTCATGCACGAGCATCGGACGGAAACGTGCTTGTACAAGTTTTTCATCTACAGATCACAAGGAACAAGCTCGTATTTTTCTTGGATTTTTTCGAGTTTTTATTGGAGGTGAAAATCCCTTTTTCCCTGTGTACAGTGCTACAGTTTTTGATGCAGAAATTGTTTGAGTAGACTACCTTGCCGAATTTGTTTCTTGACCTACCGAACTCGGATTTGGACGTGCAGGTATCTGTTTCGAAGGTGTCGACGCGAGAATCGCTGTGATATTTTTCTTGGAATTTTCTGGGCATTTTCAGCAGGTGAAATGCGGACATCTTTTGGACTGATTTTTGTGTGTGGTTGTAAGGGTAGTTTTGGAACTTATGTGTATTTGTTGACCTTGTGTTGTACCCAGGAGAGTTGCGGGTATTGCTGGACCCATTGGAGTAAGAGATTTGGATTACCTGGTATTTTCAGCTGTTGGGATTTGGACAGTCAGCTTTTCAGGTGGGTGGTTGTTGTACTCCTCTCGTTTGGTATGTCCACTAGGAACATCAGAGTATCCTAATGTTAGAAAGGCCTAGCTTATTGTTGATAGCCTTGCATGCAATAGGGAATTAAATAATTGATAGTTTATCCATGATGATAACATTTTTGGCATGAGTTCGGTATCATGATCACTCTGTTTAATCACTTAATTATCCTGGACAGCATGTTTAGTGGCAGGTTAGTAATTAATGACTTTGCAATAAGGATCATCACCTTGAGACAATAATCCTGACATTCGTTGCTTTATTCTAATTATTTCTGTGAAATAGACTAAAATACTGGGACAATTGCATGCTTAAATTGGTCACATAACTAAGTCACTATTTACTGATACACTATCTTTTGGGACTTGATTTAGGAGAAACCATACTTCTATTTTTCTTTCTCCTATTATTTAGACTTGGGGGATAGCATCCTCGGGTTCGAGCGGGGGTTGTGATAGTGTAGTCAGGTTGCTGGGGAGTTGGGACAGGCTGGGCTTTATGACAGGGTATTGCGGCAACCACGGATTTTGGGTGGTTGACCGGGTTGTACTATTGCATCAGATTGGAGGGTTTTCCCACTTGATTTGAGTCACGATCCAGTCCTGCTACATCAGGTTACTTGTGGTTACTTACTTTTCCTCATGTGGGTCGCTCCCCACGAGTGCCACTCCGGAGTGCGCGGCAGACAGACTTTGAGTCCTTGAGACTCCTTTGCTTCGGTGTTATGCGTAGGCTGGCATACCCGTCGCGGCAGACAGAGCAGGCAGTACCAGTGTCCACTGGTGGTCAGATTGGGTTATTTGGGCAGGCTTCTAGATACTGATGCATACTTTTACCATTCTTATTAGCTTGACATGTAGAGGCATATTAGTGGTAGCACATTCATCAGCTGTTATACTTAGCTTCCACCCCTTTTTTTTTCTTTTTGCCTCTGGTAGTCCTGGTGGGCATGTCTGAGTTGAGGCTTTACCCACTAGGGGAGGCTACTGTTCTTATAGTAGTACTTACCCCCATTGTTCTTTCCTTGTTTCTTTTTCCTCCTTGTTTTGCAGAGTCCTCTGCGGGAGTTGCTGGGCCGTCAGCAGTTGATCGAGGTAAGAGGGTTGCGGATTAGATAGAGAGCCACCCGAGCAATATTAGCTGGAGTTATTGGTGTACCTAGTTTCTCTCAGACAGTTCTTTGTATTTCTTTTTGGGTCTGGCTTTTGCCAGCTAGTTGTATATTTGTGGTGAGCTGGGAGAAATATATGTATTTATTCTATAGTTGTACTTTATTTACTTCCAGCTTTTGTCTGAGATACAGTAGTTTTAGTTCAGCTCTGATTCTTATACTCTTTTATTTATTATCTCTTATATCTGAGCAGGTTACCGATGCTTCGTGTATGCGGGAAATACCGTATACATGGCGGATCTGTAGACGGGCCCGGGTTCTGGTTTACACCCGGGGCGTGACAGCAGGCGCGACGGCGGGCAGGCGCGGGCAGCGTGCGGGCGCGGGCGTGCGTGGGCAGGCGCACGGGCGCGCGGGCAGGCACGCGGTACGCGGGTCGGCGTGCACCGAGGGCAGGACACGTGGCGGGCTACGATAGGTCGGTGCACTGGACCGGGACCACGGTGCAGCGGGGCCACCTCGGGTCGCGTGCCTGGCAGGAGCGCAGGCGGCGCGCGCAGGCGCGCACATGGGCGCGGCTGGCGTTGACCGGGTGCGCGCCACGTGTCGACGTCCGCTGGTGGCCACGCGGCGCAAGACGGGTGGCTCCTTCGGCTGTTCCTTGTTTTGCGGGCGACGTGGCTTCACCAGAGCAATCCGGACGCGGTCGGACGGCTTCGTCCGACTAGGCTTGCGGCGCCCGATTGATCCGGGCGCCCGGAAGAGGGTACCTATTGGTCATTTTTCGAATTGTTTTTCCCAGCCTATATATAGGCCGAGAATAACTGCAGAGAGCTCCTTTCCTGCCTATCTTCTCACAGTGCGGCCTTCACAAGAATTCCTCCTCTCCCAATGTGAGGACCCGAATCCCTACTTTAGGGTATATTGATGGATTAGTGGCTTCTGGGAGTGTGTGTGCGCGTGTCGGGCCCAAGAATTGGATTTCTGGAGTAATTGGAGCAAGATTTCGTACCAGGAAGTCCATATTGGGTGATTGAGGTTTTTGCGCGCTTATTGGAACCAAGGATTTGACCCGGCATGAAAAAATAGATCAAGTTACTTTTTTGGGAATTTTTGAGAAATTTTAGAAGTGGAATTTGGCTGAACGGATATCGGATTTGGATTCAACGCGCGAAAACGAGCGGAATGGACTATTTACTTGAATTTTTTGGAGCCCCAGACGCGAAAACACGGATTTTGAGGCAGCTTTTACTCTTCCGGCGACCGGAGAGGCGGCGGCGGCGGCGGGCAGCGGCGGAGCGCGGCGGCGCGAGCTCGGGCAGGTGGCGGAGCGGCGCGGGCAGGTGTGAGGGCGGCGCGCGGGCGCGCGGGCAGGCGCGCGGTCCACCGCGGATGCGTGCACCGTAGGGTAGGGGCACGTGGCACCTCTTGACTGGCGGGCGCAGCAGACGCGGTCCACGGAACTGTCTCGGGTGTACGGTGGACCAGGAGAGGACACGTGACGGCGTGTGGTTGGCGGGTTCTGGTACGCTCGGTCCACGTGACGGCGGCGGCTGCCTTGGGATGCGTGCCTGACATGGCACCGGCGGGGGCACGTGTGAGGACCCGAATCCCCACTTAAGGGTTTATTATTGGATTAGTGGCTTCTGGGTGTGTGTGTGCGCGTGTCGGGCCCAAGAATTGGATTTATGGTGAAATTGGAGCTTGTTTGCTTATCAGAAAGCCCATTCAGGGTGATTGAGGTTTTTGCGCGCTTATTGGAACCAAGAAAGTGACCCGGCATGAAAAATAAATCAAGTTTACTTTTTCAGAAATTTTTGAAAAATTTTAGAAGTGGAATTTGGCCAAACGGACTTCGGATTTGGATTCAGCACGCGAAAACGGTCAAGATGGACTATTTACTTGAATTTTTCAGAGCCCGGATGCGAAACCACGCATTTCGAGGTGTGGGGTTACTGTTCCGGCGGCCGGAGAGGCGCCGGAGGCGGCGGAGCGTGGCGGCTAGCGGTGGCGGAGGCGTGCGGTCCACCGCGGAGGCGTGCACCCAGGCGCTGGCCACATGGCGCCTCCCGGTTGGCGGGCGCAGTAGGCGCGGTCCACGGGTTTGGCGGGGTATACGGTGGACCGAGGGATGGCCACGTGGCAGCCTGTGGTTGGAGGGTCCTTGTGCGCGCGGTCCACGCAGCGACGGGGGCAGGTGTCTGTACGGACAGCGCGTCGTGGGGGCGACGTGGGGGCGCCACGTGGCGCCCCATGGTTGGTCGGGCGCAGCCGCGCACGTCCGCGTGTCCGACACGCGGCGTCGCGCGGTTCGCGGGCGCACGTGCTCCGGTCGCGGCGGGCACGGGCCGGGACGCGTGGCGGGCCGTGGGCCTTCCGGGCCTGCACAGTAACAGGCCGGGCCTGTTACTGTAGCAGCCCAGATTTTTCGGGCGCCCGAATCCGGGGACACAGAGGTAATTTCCGGATTTGTTTTCTTTGGGCCTTTATAAATGGAATCCGAGCCCCATTCTTCTGCCCTTTTCTCCACCTTCCCGAGCTCCCCTGCCTATGGCCCCTTTAGCAAAGTTGTAGATCCTCGTGTTGCGCATCTTCTGGCAGAGGCCCGGATTTTTTGGAAGCCGCGGCGTCGACGTTTCCGGCATCGTAGCGCGGAGCGACGGTTTTCTGTTGGAGGCCCGTTATCGCCGCATTTTGGTCTGAGAGGTCCACAGATCTACCCCGACTGTTATTTTGGGCGATTTTTGCGGCGTTGGATTCACGAGAGGTACGTCTTCGACTTTTATGTTGAGTATTTTGTCTAGATTTGGGTTTTTGGCATGGTTTTCGAGGCTTTACTGAGCCTCTTTTGTGCTGGTGAGATTTCTAGACAGCAAGGTCTTCGCGAATTTTTATCTCCGCATCCGGACATCGGAATTCGACGTTTCAAGGCTCTATCGACATCTACACTTCGCGAGGATCGCCGTCATATTTTTACTGGAATTTTTGGAGGCTGTTTTATAGGTGAAAATTTCACAGAAAGAGGACTGTTCATCGCAGATTTTTAATATGTGGAATTTTGTGGAATTAAGTGTAAATTTGGATTGTGTTGTGTACCCAGGATGCATTGAGCACTGCTATGGTACTATTGGTTTGGTGATTGTGCTGGTATATCTGTTTCTAGACTTTCTTAGCTGTACGGCCCTGGACAGTTGTGTACCTTCTGGTGGGTGGCCCTGTCTCCAAGATTGATGGACTGTACATTAAGCCTGCTATTGTAGGACTTTGCATGATAGCTAATTCTTGTTTAGCATGCTAGAATGTAGGAATTGTTATTCCTTATGTTACCTGATGATCCTGTCATCTCCATGCTTTCTTTTATCCGTAAAATTATTGTTAACTTGGAACTTGACCTAGCGCCCCCGTCATATGCAACATGTTCAGCCAGACTTTAGAAAACTTCAACTTGGGCTAGGTTTATTCTGCTTTAGATATTCACATTTATTATTATTTCTTCCTGGACATAGTATTTTACTCGCCCGGGTAGCGGGCCGAGTGGTCGGATTTCTTTTAGTGTGGGATGCATTTTACACTCGTGCTTGGGAGCAGAGTGGAGTCTGGTAGATGTAGTTGATCGTCCATCTGTGGCGGGAGCCATTTGGGTAAACGGCGTTCCCGAGATGTTTTATTTGTCGCCACTGGTAAACGGCGGGAGCCGAGTGGTCGGGTTTCTTTTAGTGTGGGATGCATTTTCGGGACGAAAGCCACGGGGGCCGAGCCTAGGACCTGTTCTTGTTGATAGGGTTGTAGGTGTTGGTCTTCCGGGACTTTCAAGCCCTGTCCCAATAAGAATCCGGTAAAGAAGAAGGCGATGCAAGCCGTCACTTGGGATGACAACTCAACGTCAAATGAGTCATCTTCCAGTGATGAAGAAAACAACGCAACGGCATTCCACGCGTCCACATCTTCACCCTTCATGTGCTTAATGGCAAGTACATCTGATTCATTGTCCAACTCCTCCCATGCTGAAAAGGATGCCATGGACGACGAATCGAGTAACTCTGAAGGTGAAGATTTTGCTCTTGCCTACCATAAGCTTTTGAGGGATTCAAAGAAATTGGCAAAGCAAAACAGGAGTTTGAGAGAGAGATTGCAGGATCTCGAAGAAGAAGTAAAAAGGGCAACTTCTCTCTCAAACGCTCTTGAAGTGGAAAGGGATAACCTGATTAATGCAAATGTTTCCCTTCAAGAGAAAAATGAGCATTTCGAGAAGGAACATGTAAAACTGGTGGATAAGGCGAATTACCTCTTGAAGCTCTACAGCGAGGCTCGATAGGAAAAATTGGAAATGATAAAGACCATCTTCCAACTCAAGGATGACTTAAAGCGATTTTCTTCAGGAAGTAGCAAGTTGGATAAGCTTCTTGGTCTTGGTCAAACAAATAAGTTCGGCCTCGGATACACTCAAACTGGAGACAGTCCAAGTTCGAGTGGGACAGTTTTTGTGCCTCAGTCGGTATCTCCTCCTCCGACACCGGAATTCACGACAGACAGCGACAATAAGCCTACTTCACCCTCTTCGGGATCGTCAAGCATTAAGGTATGTTTTCGTTGTGGTTTTCAGGGCACATAAGGAGAAATTGCAAGATGGGAGCCAAACGCATCAACTCAAGCACCTCTTGCAATGACTACCAAAAGGGTGATTCCTCGAAAATCAAATGCAAATTTTTCAAAGGAAAAGAGCCTTGGTAGTTCACCGCGCAAGACGACGTCATCAAGGAGCAGCAATCTTCAAACAAGACGCTTTCACCTAGGAGAACAACTTCACGATCATTACCGACGCATTCCAAAAAGGTTTGGGTGCGCAAAGGTGAAATCTTCCCTTGTCTTGTTACTAATATTTCCTTGCATGCATATGATAATTCGTCTTGGTATCTGGATAGCGGGTGTTCCCGTCACATGACCGGTGACAAAAACTGTTTTCAAACTTTTGAGAAAATCTCCGGAGGACTTGTAGTTTTCGGAGACGGTCGGTCTTCCAAAATTGTTGGAAAGGAACTATAGCTATTCCAGATGGCCCGGTTCTAAATAATGTGTTATTTGTTGAAGGCCTTAAGACTAACCTCATAAGCATAAGTCAACTTTGTGACAATGGTTTTTCAGTTAATTTTTCATCTGATGAATGTACTGTAACTGATAAGGACCATGTTTTCTTTTTAAAAGGGGTTAGATCAGAAAACAATTGTTATGTAGTTCCTAATAAAATTTCTGAAAATTGTAACCTAGCATCTTTGAAAAATGAAACACTTTGGCATGAAAGGCTAGGTCACATAAACTTTAAGGAACTTGCTAGAATTTCAAACAAAGATGTGGTCAAGGGGGTTCCTAAACTTTCTTTTGAACAAAACATTGTGTGTGGCGGTTGCCAAAAGGGAAAACAGTCTAGGACTGCACACAAGAACTTGAACCACATTGGTACAAAACGGCCTTTGGAACTTTTGCACATGGATTTAATGGGGCCAACTCGTCAACCATCTTTGGGAGGTAAATGGTATATTTTCTTATTGGTTGATGATTTCTCTAGATATCTTGGGTAGCATTTTTAAAAGAGAAAGCTGATACTTTTGATTCTTTTCACGAGATTTGCCATCGTATTATGATTGAAAAGAATGAAAAGATTACTCGTGTTAGAAGTGATAGAGGTGGAGAATTCATAAATTCCAAATTCATTGATTTTTGCACTTCTAACGGCATTAAACATGAATTCTCAGCACCCTATACACCTCAACAGAATGGTGTAGTCGAGCGCAAAAACAGGGTCGTACAGGAAATGGCACGTGTTATGCTTCACAGCCGGAACTTACCGTTATATTTTTGGGCTGAAGCGGTGAACACTGCATTCTATGTAATTAATCGAGTGTATTTGCGCCCGGGGACTTTAAATACACCATATGAGCTATGGTTTTGTAGAAAACCTAATATCAAATATTTTCGCATCTTTGGGAGTCGGTGTTTTATTTTGCGTGACCGCGAAAATCTTGGAAAATTTGACTCTCGAAGTGTCGAAGGGATCTTTTTGGGTTATTCTACAAACAGTAGAGCATATCGAGTTTTTAACTTAGAATCTAAGACGATCGTAGAATCGATAAATGTTAAAGTAGATGAAGCTTTTCACTTTGAATCTGAAAAATCTACCCTCGATATCTCTCTTGATGATGATACACCTGCTAACAATTCTTTCGATAATAATGATGCATCTAACGGTTCTTCAAGTTTATCTGATGTGCAGGAATCATCTCGTGTACCTCCGAGTACTCCTTACCTCAAACGTTACGCATCTCCAAGGATCATCCTGAATCGAACATCATTGGAGATCCACAAGAAGGAGTTAGAACTCGGAGACAATTGGTTTGCGGATTTGCATGCTATGTATCCTTAATCGAACCAAAGAATGTTGATGAAGCTCTTCAAGATGACTACTGGATTGAAGCAATGCAGGAAGAGCTCCATCAATTCGAGCGAAACAAAGTCTGGGAATTAACGAAGCCTCCGAAGCAACACAATGTGATAGGTACCAAATGGATTTTCAAGAACAAGAAAAATGAAGATGGTACTATCATCAGGAACAAAGCAGGTTAGTTGCTCAAGGCTATTCTCAAGTAGAAGGTATAGACTTTGATGAAACTTTCGCCCCTGTAGCTAGACTCGAGTCCATTCGTATCCTATTTGCGATAGCTTGTCATTTTAAAATCAAATTATTTCAAATGGACGTTAAGAGCGCATTTTTAAATGGATTTTTAAATGAGGAAGTTTATGTGGCTCAACCGAAAGGTTTTGTGGACCATAAACTACCTAACCATGTTTTTCGTCTGAAAAAGGCTCTTTACGGTCTGAAACAAGCACCGCGAGCATGGTACGAAAGGTTGACAAAGCACCTTTTGGAAAAGGGCTATACTCGAGGGGGAGCTGACAGGACTCTCTTTGTGAAGCATTATCAAAATAACTTCATTGTAGCACAAATCTATGTCGATGACATTGTATTTGGTGCAACAAGAGATAATGATGCTTCTAAATTCGCGGAGACCATGGAAAGCGAATTTGAGATGTCCATGATGGGCGAATTGACATATTTTCTTGGATTACAAGTTAAACAAAACGATGAAGGAATTCACTTGTGTCAATCCAAGTATGCAATGGAGTTGGTCAAAAAGTTTGATTTAGAAAATTCTAAGGATTTTCCGACTCCAATGGGAACTAGCCATAAGGGACTTGGAAGTGAATCACATAGTGAGAATGTAGACGAGAAACTGTATCGCAGTATGATTGGAAGTCTACTATATCTCACGGCTAGTCGCCCGGATATATCCTTCAGTGTTGGGATTTGCGCGAGATATCAATCAGCACCGAAGGAGGTTCACCTGAAAGCGGTGAAACGGATCATCCGGTATATCAAAGGTACAATCATTTCGGAATTTGGTATCCTATGGGAACAAGTTTGGATATTGTTGGATACTCAGATGCCGATTGGGCTGGATCAGTGGATGATCGGAAAAGCACGAGTGGTGCATGCTTTTATCTTGGCCATTGCCTTGTTGCATGGCACAGTAAAAAGCAAAACTGCATAGCACTCTCGACTGCCGAAGCGGAGTATATTTCAGCGGGAAGTTGTTCAACCCAATTGATTTGGATGAAAAGCGTGTTGAGCGACTTCCGAATTTCAGCAACTTCGGTAACCATTCTATGTGACAACACTAGTGCTATAAACATTTCAAAAAACCCTGTGTTGCACTCTAGAACAAAACATATTGAACTTAGATATCATTTTCTTAGAGAGCTAGTTGAATCAAATATTCTTCAACTGTCATATATTTCAACTGAGGATCAATTAGCTGACATTTTAACAAAACCTTTGGATCAAAAACGTTTTATTCATTTGCGTAAAGCAATTGGAATGCTTTCCTTGAAATAATCTCTTTTTGAAACCTTTGCTTAGGTTAGGTTTTGTTTTGTGTTTTTGTTCTTTATCTATGTTTGTACATAGGACATTAATTGAGCATTAGTTATATTGACTTTAATTGCATCCTTTTATGCATTTAGAAATTTATTATGCTTTTGATATCATAATATTTCAATGTTGCAATGATCATTTATGTTAATTAAGTCATCTTTTAAGTGATCAAAGTCAATTTCTCTCTCAATGATCTCTTGGTATAGTTTTTATCTTATTTGACTGTTTAGTCGAGTATGAAATCGAGATCAATCTTTGGTTGAGTTTCTTATATTTTAAATAATTGATATGTAGTAACCGTGATTTTTTAAAATCCAAAATCTAAGCTTAAATAATTTTCTGAATTATTTAAATGGCAAAAATAGGTAAATAGTAGTACAATAGTGGCCCTAAAATATCGACTTTTGATCGGAGCCTGATCTCGAGAATCCGAGATCGCTATTGCGATCGTCTCGTCGAAACATGAAAATTTTATATTCACTTGTCGACGATCTGACGGTCGGATCTTCCAGAAAACAGCGATGAAAAAGCGGGTCCCACAACTTAAGTTGTGAATAGTAACCCTATTTTTAATTCCCTCTTGATCCACTAACGGCCGATTCGCCGCCTGGAACCCTGATATAGGGGTATGAGTAGTCAAACCTAACTAATTTCGACGTTCTGAGAGCAATGGCACTGACGGATTTCGCATTTGGCGACCCGTGTGCATCGAAGTGCGTGCGCTATACCGCAAATTTCTGAACTAAATGGCTCAAGATTTTATCCGAGCGCCAAACAAAACAAACAAATATGCTACTTGACAGGTCTGGACGAGCCGGATGTCGTGGCGAAGTCCATTTCGCAAATTGGCGAACGGATTTTCACGAAATGCGTGAAATGCACTGAAAAGGGGGTATTTTTGAGAAAACTAAAATATTTTATGTACCAAAAATTTAGGGGCTTAAACCATGGGGTGTTGGGTGCATTTTGTACCTACTGTGAAGACCCCGGAGGTTAGGGTTAGGTCTGAACCGGGTTTGAGGTTATTTTTGCAAGAATCTTGCATTAATTGAATACTTGTCTCTTGGTCTCCTTTGGATGCATGCACGAGGGGTTGGGGGTAGATCCGAAGCATCAACTCTCCTCTGCAATCTTCACTAGGTGCCTGGGTTGCTGGGTGGCCGAGGGACACTATCCCATTGAGAGATAATCCGAGAGAGAAGGAGAGTGAAGAAAGGTTGGAACTAAAATCTTTCTAAGTGGGATCTGAGGTTCCAGTGGTGTTCCCCTGCTGCTGTGGACTCCTTTGGTGCTTGCCGTGGCCGCGCGTGGAAGAGGGACCAAAACCGGCTTCTTCCTCCTTCATCGACTCCGGCCAAGGTAAGAACTCCTTAACTTCGGTTTGTTTGAACCCAAGACCTCTAGCGGTAGTTAATATAGGTCCCTAGGATGCTCCCTGCCAAGCCTGAGCTTCCCACGCACGTTGCATGGCCGGCGGGAGCAATATATGGCCGGAAACCTAAAGAAGCTCCTCCGCGGCTGTTCTTTGCAACTAATGGACCAAAAAGGAAACTAAAATGATGGGAATAAACTGTAGGACCCATAGATTAATTCCCCAAAGTTTGAGCAATTATGGTAGAGTAACTTTGAAGAAAATCGCAACCCTAGTTTTCGGGTTTTTGCATGTTGGCCGAACTCTCAACTCCGGCGCCGGCGAGTTTCTCCGACGCCGGCCACCTACCCAGAACATTTGCTGGGACCAAGGGGATCCCAACCATGCACTTGCATGGCACCCATGCAGCATAAATGGGTGGCGGCCATGGTTGACCCGAAATTGGATCAAGTCGCGGCCGCCGGCGCTCCGGCCAACTTCGGCCGTGGAGGGTTGGTCGGGAAGCTTTGTATGCTCCAGTAGAACAACTCCATCCAAGTTGGAAGGCTTCATATGGCCTCTGGAGAAATTCACCATTAGAGGTGTTGAGCTTCAAACCGAGCTTGGCCCCCGCCGCGCCGCCGCCGTGCCCTGTCGCCGGGCACGAGTCCAAGTGAGTTTGCCTTGAGTTTTTAGGAAGGTTTGTGCAAGTGGTTTGATCTCAGATCCATTGGTTGAGTGGTCACGAACTTCAAAGTTGGGACTTCATCTTCTTCCCCAAGCCGCGGCCAACCTGGGAGTTTTGGGTTGCTCCAAGTTGATGAGAAATACTCTAGGAACTTAGTAGAGTAAGTTGATCCAAGTTGGAAAGCCCCAGATGCAGTGGGTGCAGAGTTGGAGCTCGGGTATGGTGAGTGTGGGTGTGGTGTGAAATGTGCACACCAAGTGCTTGATAAAATGCTTGAAAGAAAGAAATTATGGAATCTGGCTTTGATGTAAATATGAAACTTGTTCCAAATTGTCCCCTGAGCTTGATGCTCACTTCAGATCAAATTAGATCTGTGTGGATTGATGTTTGGAGCATTGTGAACCTTTGAGTGAACTTGGCTTTGGTTCTGGTTGAACCAGCAATGCTGGGCTGCAATTAGTGCAAGCCCAGTGATTCTTGAGCCATGTTAGGGTTATGTTTAAAGCAGATTTTTGATGGGATTAATAAAAGTTAAGTTATAGGTTAATCAACCTCTAAGTGAATAGTTTGGCCCAAAGTCTATTCTGGGCTATTTGCGAAGCCGCGACAGTGAGCTCCTGGCTATTTTGGGGTCACTGGACGCGATGCTCGCGTTAAAAACTGGTTTTGATGATCCGGAGAAACGAAAATTCAATTAGGCTAGGTTAGATGGGTAATTTATGGCCCGAAGTTTTTCTCGGGTTCCGTGCTGCCGCAAATTGGTGAGCACGGTGTTCAGCAAGTTAAATGTCACCTGCTGGAAGTGACGGTTTGTAAAAATTAATTTTCAGTCGAGAGAACGAGCGAAAACAGTGCTCAAATAACACTAAAAGTGCGATCTTTAGAAACCCTAGGGGTCTAAGCGCAAAAATGACAGCGTGTACTGTTTAGTACAGTGAGTACTTGATTCCTAAATTTTTCGTTAGGAATCCAACGGCTCTCGTTGAGCGAAAATCGGATATCGGTCCATAAATCGGTAAAATCGTCGATTTTACGGCATCCGGGTGGCAATCGCGTAATTTAAGAAATTACGGCGGTTTCACCAAGTCGACTGTTGAGTCCCAGTAGAATCTGGTTGAGCCAGTGGCAAAGATTAAGCCCGAGTCTCCCGGAAGTCCAAAAGGGAATTCCCGGGAGGGGCAATTTGGTAATTTTACCAAATATTAAACATTAAAAATTATGTTGGTCTAGGTGTTGATAAACACAAATGTCAAGTAATTAAAAGGTTTTAAGATTTGGAAAAAGTTAAAGTTAGAGTTAATTTCTGAACAATATGTTTGATTCAGGTCTGTTCGGTTACATCTGGTTTTCGAGCGTATAGTCGATTCGGTGTAATCGCCTGCAAATTGTCAGGTGGGTTTATCTTCGGTCCGGGCTTTATCATTTCGGTCCTCTGTGTACGGTATTGGTTGGACCCCTGTTCTTGTTAGCTTAGATGATATTTGAGCCTGCCTTCCTTTTGATCAGTTATTTTTTTAAAAACGTGTTTTTATTCAACCAATGTTTTGTCTCCAAGCATCGCAGAGTCGCCGGAGTCTGTTCTTGTTTGATAGGACGAAGGTATCGCTCTTCAAGGTTTGGACATAAAACATGTTTTCAAAATGTTTTCCTAAAAGAGATTTATAGTTTTGCATGATTGATTCTCAGTTGCTTCCAGATATTATGGCTCTATTCCTGGACATTTGCCATGCCTGATTGGTTTGATTATCAATATATCCTGATCCATGTTCTAGAAGTTGTTGATTATATTCTGCATTGCATCTATGATGGGATTGATTCGGCTTGTTGCTCACCCGTTATGCTGCTAAATACATGATTTTATAAAATAAATATTTTTTCCGAGCTTCGTAGGGTCGCCTGAGTCTGTTTTTGTTTGATAGGACAAGGGCAACGCTCTTCGAGGTTAGGATCTAAAACCTGTTTTCAAAATGTTTTTCTCAAAAACATGTGTTTAGTCTGCATGACTGGTTAGTCTGCATGATTGGTATTCAGTTGCTTCCAGATCTTATGATTTAATTCCTAGATATTTGTTATACCTGAATTTCAGCACTTCTGATATATCTGATCCATGATTCATAGTTGCTGTTGATTGATTTTGCATTTGAGTTGAGATTTGTTGTTGATCTTGCATTGAGTTGAGATGTTGTTATCATATCACTGTTGCATCCCAGAGGGGATTGATTCTGACTTGTTGCCGATTACCCGGTCAGTGGACCGAGAGCTTGAGCATTTGCATTATGATCGCCCGCACCGTTGTTCTTCACGTACACTAGCGGGCTGATCCCCCGTAGCGGTGTACTTTACCGGTAAAGTGGTTAGCAGTAGCAACCCGTGACCCCCAGGGGGGAATGTCAACCAGGTGGTGCCAGGTGGGCAGTTTGCCTGAGGTCTTGGAGACCAATATGGTGGCTTGTGATTGGGTAACTTGTTATTTCAGTTATTGATGCATGTGTTGCCTGTTTAGCCTGTTTTGTCATAGCCTGCTTTTATCATATCTTATGATTTTCCTGATTCCTATTCCTGCTATAGTTATCAGCCTATGCTTGCTTCAAGATTTTATAAGTTGCTTTAATTACAGCTCCAATTGTATATCTGCTTTATCCTAACATGTGATTATTACTATCTTCTAGTATTGTACGCCAGTAGGTACGATCAGCTATTTCTCGGCTCGTCGTGCCCACTGGGATACATGTACAATGTATCTCACACCCCCTGGGTGACCATTTTTCAGGTCGAGCGGGTGCTGGAATGTTGGGACAAGTTGGTGAGATTCCAAGTTAGATGTTGACCCTGGACAGCCGAAAGTTGTGTAATAGTTGTAAAGAAAAAATTTTGTAATCCAGTTGTAATTTTTGTAAAGTATTTGTAATAATTAAATTGTAATTTTAATAGTTGTAGTACGTAGTTAGTACTCTGATGTTGTTGCCAAGCTAGTCGTGCATATCTAGAAAAGGCCCAATCCCAAAGGGGATTGGGAATCTTCTATATATGTGGCGGTCTGTTACGCTCTGGTGGTTTTAAAACTCTGATTTGAAAAAAAAAAAAAAAAAAAAAATTTTAGACGCTGATTTTTGAAATCGGGGCGTGACAGATTAGATAGTATCAGAGCAATAGGAATACGATGTCTAGGTTTGGCTAGGAACGAGCCCTAGGATGACTTGTGTTCACGAGAGAGCGCTGGGTTTTGGCATAGCGGTATGAAGCTTAGGTGTGTTTCGTATTCGTGTTTTGAGAACCATTGTTAGTGCAAGGGTTAGCCGCGGTCATGGTTTCGGCTGTGGGCTTGATGTTTCAGTGGAGCCAGAGGGCTCAGATCAGTTACAGTGCATGTGGTTGAAGGATTGACCACAGTTTGCCAGAGGTCGAACAATTTATTGACCTTTCAGTATTCTCGTGTCGTAATTCAGTGGCTTATGTGCCCGATGGTAATCCTAAGTTGGGTAGGAGTTAAATTTTGGCCTATGTGTCGATTCTAATGAAATATTAGTGAACATTGGAATAGGATTCTAGTTTCTTGTGAATAGACAGGGTGGCATTCCTGACCACGTGATGGTAGTGACCTATGGTAGAGTTTATATCATCGGCATAGGGACTGTGAAGGAAGGTATGTGATGTACCTTCAGATGTGAGTTGTGTCCCCAACTAGTTGTTAGCGACAGATCTATGGTATTTCGCTTTTCTTTTGGTAAGCACGTTGGCTGCAGACAACGTACTGTCGAAAGAACTGAGGAAATACTTTGTTCTGTGATGGGAATATCAGATTGGGTCTAAATAAGTAGCCTTGGAGTTATTGATACCTTGTGACCAGTTGTCACTATTGTGAACCTATGTCACGCCCCCGGGGGTTTTTGAGTCTTTTGAAGCGGAAAAACGTGTCTATATTTTTTTTTTTTTCTTTTAATAAGGTGGCATATACTTCACCCCGGTGCGTGCCAGACCGCCACATACACGAATTCACTCCGTCCACGGACAGAGTCTCCTTCGTATATGTACGGCGTCTCACTACAACATATAAATCATTCATAAACATCATACATCACACACCAACCAACAACCATGCAGTAGACATACATCATATTCAGAGTTTAATCGTTTAATTAATGCACGTCATTTAAGCGGCGTCAAAGTTTGGAAAAGATAAAACCAGAGTTGTAAAACCCGTGCCCACACGGCACTTCCTTTTTGAGAAAACATTTTCGCAACCTTTATCTTATCATAAAATATGCCGCCATGTAAAAACTACTGAAAGGATCATCACAGAAAACTACACCTCATCCACAGAGCTAACTAAAACATATCCACATATAAGGTGATCCACAAGCAACTAGAAATAGTATAAAGGGAAATGAGTCATAAATACGATAACCAAGAGTCCGACTACGATCCTCACGACGCAGTCCCACCGCCATCCCGGCTAACGCACCTAGGAATACCTGTCACGGAGTGGGTAAAGTCAGTGACAAACAAAGTAGATGTGTAACAATATCAAAAGGGATAAAACATACGAACGCGCCGATTACGCCATAACCTTTCGTTAAACACTTGCACATTAATTTACCCTGGGCACCATTCCCAGACCACTTGTCGGGGAGACTAAAGTCCCCCCCTCGTGCACAAACACCTACTTGATGCTTTTACCTCTCACTCGCGGTGCTGGTGTGACACCTCAGCTGGCGCGAAGAGGTCCCCGCTTGCACCATTACCTTTACGGGGCACACGGGTCATAAAGGACCACTTTTCCGGAAAAGTACACCCATGCGGAGGCCAATCCGCCTGTGTACGTGCAGCATCCGAAACCGGATCGCCAAGATTGGCGTGTACTGGGCACCGCGACCGCAGCCGCACAATTATTAGATAATTAACAACAATTGAAAGGTTAAACTATTCATCTACTTTGTTAGGTAAATTAAGGAGTACTTTTAATGATGATAGATGCACTTACAGCACCGGTTGCACTCATCGCAACCGTACCCACCTTATTGGAGAGAAATCGGAACACCAATGTCCTTCGCGCTCTCCCGCTGTGTACCCGGACCTAAGAAAAGTCCGCACAGATAAACTATGGTCAAAACACACACTAACACCTTAAAACAGAAAAACCCCCACCTTACAATTTGACGGAATTTGTCCGGCATCGTTCGATGGTCAAACCGGACTACAACCCGCACCGCCGTCGCCGCCCGTCGGAGCCCCGCGCGGCTCGAACCCGCGCGGCGGGCTCCGCGGGCGGTGCCCGAGCGGCGCCCGCGCGGCGCCCGCGCGGGCGGAGCCCCGCGCGGCGCCCGCGCGGGTGCGGGCCCGCGCGGCGCCCGCGCGGACGCGGGCCCGCGCGGGTGCCCGCGCGGGTGGGGCCCCGCGCGGCGCACCGCGCGGTGCCCGCGCGGGCCCGCGCGGCGCCCCGCGGCGCCCGCGCGGGCACGGCCCGCGCGGCGCGCCCGCGGGCGCCCGCGCGGCACGGCCCGCGCGGCGCCCCCGCGGGCGCCCGCGCGGGTTGCCCGCGCGGCGCCGCGCGCGGGTTTGCCCGCGCGGCGCTCGCGCGGTCCCGTCGCGCCTTCACCGTTCGCGATTTTTATTTTTATTTTATTATATTTTACCTACGCCGTTCGCGGTCCTCCTCCGCCTTCGCCGTCCGGGTCCTTCCCGCCCTTGCCGTCCGCGTCGCGACGACGGGGACGGCGTCGGTGGCGGGGACGACGGGGGAGTCCAGAACTAACAACAAAAATAGATAGGAAAAATCCAAATAATTTTCTAAAAATTATTTGCTCACCGAGGATCGTTGGGAAGGTCGCCCGGTCTCACTTTTTGCCTTCGGGTCGGCGTTTGGGGCGATCGGCTCCTCCCCTTTTTCCTTCTCCTTTCCTCCGGTTGGGGTTTCGGCACGTACGAAAGAGGAGGGTTTGAGGAGGCGGAAAATCGAAATAGGGTTTCGCTCGGTGAGCGGGGAAATAAATAATCCCTGTTATGGATATATCCAATTTGTAAGTCCGCACCGTCAAAAACCCCTTTCGGGTGTTTTGACTCTGATTAATTAATTCGTTAATTAATTAATCCCTACCGATAACCCTATTAGTTAATTGTTTGATTATTATCCTCACCGTCGATCCCCATATTTAATCGTTTGATTTCTTTATTTACGTACGTAGGAAACCCATAATTCCCCGTTTCTGTTTCTCAAGAAAATATCCGACTGACGGGATATTTCTCACCTTTAAATCCTGACCACCGATTATTTGATTACCTTTATCAATTAATCTTGGGGAATCAAATTCCCAATTGGATTCAAATTACCCGGATATTTGAATCTTTAATATCCAAATCCCAGTCGCCGATTATTTAACCACCTTTATTAAATAATCAAGGGAAATCAAATTCCCAACTTAAATATCCGGACTTTATCTCTTATCCAATCCACGAGATAAAATCCCACCAATTTAAATCCCTTAATAAAATATCCTGATTTTTATCTCTTATCTAATCACGAGATAAGAATCCCACCAATTTAAATCCCTTAAATAATTCGTACGTAGGAGGATTTAAATTCCGTCACCGGATAATTAATTAATTAATTAATTATCCTTACGAGATAACCCACCTTATCTATTACGGGTGCAAGATATTTTGCACGGTTTTCGATGCGTGACTAACTACCGCATCGCTAAGGGTCCCGTTCCGGGAGATCCCGGTATCGGATTTCGAATCCGATCACGCCGTCGGTCATCGCTTTTCGCGCTCTATCGCAGGAAAATACACACACCCTGCCCGGCCGACTTTTCAAAATTAAATAAATTTTATTTCGCTTAAGGCCTAAGCGATTACATGTGAGTTCGAAAATACCCCGAAGGGTCGGGTCACTACACCACTCACACTTTATAAAAAGTTTCGTCCCGAAACTTAAACTCAAACCTCACTTAATCAATTCGGGAAAACATTCCTTCATCTTTGATTCCAGTTCCCACGTCGCCTCGCGCTCTTCGTGGTTGCTCCACTGGACTTTCACATAGGGGATCGTTCGGTTGCGTAGCTTCTTGTCCTCTCTCGCCAAAATCCGCACCGGTGTCTCCTCGACGCTCAAGTCCTCGCGTAGCTCAATGGTGGAGGCATCCAAGGCATGAGAGGGGTCTGCCAGGTACTTCCGGAGCATCGAAACGTGGAACACGTTGTGGACTCGTTCGAGGTTCGGGGGCAGGGCCAACCGGTACGCCACCGGTCCCACGCGCTCCAGAATCTCGAACGGCCCCACGTATCTGGGGCTCAACTTCCCCTTAATGCCGAAGCGTCGGTTCCCTTTGGAGGGTGAAACCCGGAGCAGAACATGCTCGCCCACCATGAACTCTAAATCTCGGCGTCTGTTATCTGCATAACTTTTCTGTCTGCTTTGGGCGGTCAGCAGCCTTTGTTTAATCAAACGCACCTTTGCTTCGGTCTCCTCCACTAGATCTGGGCCCAGAAACTTTCGCTCACCTAAGTCATCCCAGCAAATCGGAGACCGACAGCGGCGCCCGTACAGGGCCTCGTACGGCGCCATCTGAATACTGGCCTGGTAACTGTTGTTGTAGGCAAATTCCACCAGGGGCAGACACCGTGCCCACCCTTCGCCCAAGTCCAGAACGCACGCTCGAAGCATGTCTTCCACGATCTGTATCACCCGCTCCGATTGCCCATCGGTTTGCGGATGAAAAGCTGTGCTGAAGTGCAACTTGGTCCCCATCGCTTGTTGCAAACTTCGCCAAAAGTTCGACACAAAACGCGTGTCTCTGTCCGACGTGATGGATGTCGGTACACCGTGCAACCTCACTATCTCATCGAGGTACGTTTGCGCCAGTCGTTCCCGGGTCCACGTCGTGTGTATGGGCAAAAAGTGGGCCGATTTCGTCAAACGGTCCACGATCACCCATATCGCATCGTGTCCCTGTGGCGACCTCGGAAAACCGGTCACAAAATCCATGGTAATCATGTCCCATTTCCACTCGGGCACCGGTAAAGGTTGCAATTTTCCCGCCGGCCGTTGATGTTCGGCCTTTACCCGTTGGCACACTAAGCAGTGAGCCACGAATCGGGTCACGTCCTCCTTCATTTTGGGCCACCAGAAGGTTTGCTTGGCGTCCTTGTACATCTTGGTTCCTCCGGGATGCGCCGCATACGGGGCAGTGTGCGCCTCCCGCAGAATCTCCTCCTTGAGCTCCGGTAGGTCCGGCACGCAGATTCGTCCGCGAAATCGTATTGTGCCGTCGGAGCTCACCATAAAATCACCTTCCTGGTTGGCGGTTATTCTACTCCGCACCAGCTGGAGCTGACCATCAGTCGATTGGCCCTCGAGAATCCTGTCCAGCAGAGTAGGTCTGACCACCAGCGTCAGAAGTTGGGCGACTGTCCCTGCAGGTACCACTTCTAGTCTCAATCGCGAGAACTCCGCAACTAGACTATCCTGCTGTGTAATGGCGCTTACATCGGCCTCCGCGGCCTGTCCTCTGCGACTCAGGGCGTCGGCCACCACGTTGGCCTTTCCCGGGTGATAGTGGATCGTCAGATCGTAATCCTTTAACAGCTCAAGCCACCGTCTTTGTCGCAGATTTAGCTCCCTTTGGGTGAAAAGGTACTTGAGGCTCTTATGATCTGAGTACACATTACAGTGTGCCCCGTACAGGTAGTGCCTCCAGAGCTTGAGCACAAACACCACCGCTGCGAGTTCCAAATCATGCACGGGGTAGTTCCGCTCGTACTCCTTGAGCTGCCTTGATGCATAGGCTATAACCTTTCCCCGTTGCATGAGTACTCCACCCAATCCATTTCGCGACGCGTCGCAATAAACTTCATAGTCCTCCCCAGGCTCTGGCAGGGCGAGGATCGGGGCTCGCGTCAACCTGTCCTTGAGCTCCTCGAAGCTTCTTTGACACTTGTCCGTCCAGGCAAACTTCTCCCCCTTTTTCGTCAAGCGGGTTAAGGGGGTGGCTATCTTGGAGAAGCCCTCCACAAAGCGCCGGTAGTACCCGGCTAATCCCAGGAAGCTTCGAATCTCCGTCACCGTCGTCGGTTGGGGCCAGTCCGTCACCGAATCTATCTTCTTTGGGTCCACCGCGACTCCAGCCGCCGAGATCACATGCCCCAAGAAACCGACCTCACGGAGCCAAAACTCACACTTTTTGAGTTTGGCGTAGAGTTTCTGTTCCCGAAGGGTCTGGAGGACTGTGCGCAGGTGTTCTTCATGTTCCTCATCGGTACGGGAGTAGATGAGGATATCGTCGATGAAGACCACCACGAATAAGTCCAGGAAGGGTTTGAATACCCTGTTCATCATATCCATAAACACCGCCGGGGCATTAGTGAGCCCGAATGGCATTACCGTAAACTCGTAATGGCCATAGCGAGTACGGAAAGCCGTTTTGGGGATGTCCTCCCCCTTGACTCGGACCTGATGATAACCCGACTGCAGGTCGATCTTTGAGAACACCGTCGCCCCCCGTAACTGGTCGAAGAGGTCGTCGATCCTTGGCAGGGGGTACTTATTCTTGATCGTCACCTTATTTATCTCCCGGTAGTCGATGCACAACCGGAGACTTCCGTCCTTCTTCCTCACAAACAGGACGGGCGCGCCCCAAGGTGACGCGCTTGGTCTGATGAATCCTTTGTCCAGAAGGTCCTCCAACTGTGCCTTGAGTTCCTTCAGCTCCGCAAAGGCCATCCGATACGGTGCCTTGGTGATGGGCTTGGTGCCGGGGAGAAGTTCAATTGGGAAGTCAACCTCTCGTTCCGGCGGCATTCCGGGAAGCTCCGCCGGGAACACATCCGGGAATTCCCTTACCACGGGAATTTCCGTGGGTGAGGGGACGGGTCGGGTGGCTAGATCTACCGAGGCTAGATAGGCCACGCACCCGCCCTCCATCAATTTCCTAGCCCGTGACGCGGAGATGACGGCTAGAAAGGACGTGCTCTTGCACGCCAAGTACACGTTTTCTGGGAACCCGGCTTCTGTAGTTGCACCTGTCGCTTCTCGCAGTCGATGACCGCCTGATACTCGGCGAGCCAGTCCATGCCCAAGACCACGTCGTATTCTTTTAACGGTATGACTACCAGATCCCAGGGGCACGACAACCTTCCCAGCCTTATTGGACATGAGGTTACTAGGTCAGTTGCCGTGATGGGCCCCCCAGGGGTCTAGACGGTCATTAAGACATCCAAAGGACTACTTTCTAACTGATGAGTTTGCGCAAAGGAACGGGAAATAAAGGAGCGAGTCGCCCCGGTGTCAAACAGAGTTCGAGCTCGAAAGTTTGAGACGGAGGTAATACCTGCTACCACTTCCTCTGGCGGTACCGCCCCGTGCTGGTCCATGGTGTAGAGTCTCCCTCCGGGTTGCGACCGCGACTCCCCTCCTGTTTTTGGCGCCGGTGGGTGTAAAGAGGCTCCCGTAGGGCTCTACCCCGCCCTGGTGCCTGTGCCGTTGGAGTGGATGCTGCGGAAGAGGCCGCTCCAGGGTTCAGGGGACAGTTGTATCGAAGATGTCCCTGTTTGCCGCAGCGGTAGCAGTGATCTTGTTTCTTGGGACATTCCGTCACCGGATGCGGCCCTCCGCAAATAACGCACGGCTTGGTGGTCGGTCGAGGCTTCCCGGCCGGCGCACTCCTGTTTCCCTGTTGCGTCTTAGGATATTTCGGGGGTCGGCTCCCGCCAGGAGGGCCCCCTCCCGGGTAAGTCTGAGTTCGCTTCTTTTCCCGGTTATTCTCCGACCCCTCACGTCGAGCTCGAGTTATAGCGAACCCCCGCTCCACGATGGTGGCTCTGTCCACCACCTCTCGGAATGTGCGTAGGTCCGCTGCCTGCACCATCTCGAAGATGTCACTTCGCAGTCCGTCAACGAAGAGACGGGCCTTGTGAGGTTCGTCCCGTATGGCGAACGGAACACAATTGACCAACCTCACAAACTCCCTTTGATACTCCACGACCGAGCGGCTTCCCTGCCTAATGTTCTGAGCTCTCCCGTCGGGCTTGAGACATCGTAAATCCGCGCTCCACCGCGGTGGCTCTATCGTCCACCTCCTGGAAGGTGTGCATACCCGCCGTTTGCACCACCTTTAAGATGTCGCTCCATAAGCCATTCACAAAAGGACGGGCCTTGTGAGATCCATCTCTTATAGTCGTTGTCAGAGAAGCTGATACTCCGCCGCTGTTCGCACCATACTCTTTGCCTTTGCGTTCTCCGCTGATAACCCATTTCGGGCCTTTAGTCGCTGTATACAAAAAAAACCAAATCACCCCTAGACCTAACTGGTCTAGCACCATGACCTACAGACACACCGGAACTAAATTCCCCTTTTCCCCGTACTCTCACGTACTACGCACCTACACCTTGGTTATCTCATTTCCAGTTTGCTTGTGGCACCTTGCACTGTGGATGTAAATCACGTCTACTATGGTTGTGGTTGTATTTTTCTCTGATACCATTTAATCTTGGGGAATCAAATTCCCAATTGGATTCAAATTACCCGGATATTTGAATCTTTAATATCCAAATCCCAGTCGCCGATTATTTAACCACCTTTATTAAATAATCAAGGGAAATCAAATTCCCAACTTAAATATCCGGACTTTATCTCTTATCCAATCCACGAGATAAAATCCCACCAATTTAAATCCCTTAATAAAATATCCTGATTTTTATCTCTTATCTAATCACGAGATAAGAATCCCACCAATTTAAATCCCTTAAATAAATTCGTACGTAGGAGGATTTAAATTCCGTCACCGGATAATTAATTAATTAATTAATTATCCTTACGAGATAACCCACCTTATCTATTACGGGTGCAAGATATTTTGCACGGTTTTCGATGCGTGACTAACTACCGCATCGCTAAGGGTCCCGTTCCGGGAGATCCCGGTATCGGATTTCGAATCCGATCACGCCGTCGGTCATCGCTTTTCGCGCTCTATCGTGTTACGGAATTTGAGTTGGCGTATTTCGTGAATAGTTTAAGTCTTGAGGATTGAAGATGAAGAAACTGTGGATCATATACCTCAATCTCAAGAAAGAAGAATTCAAAAGGATCAGGTACGTTTAACTAAATAATTTTGTTGATCCGAATACTTCTTATAGTGTAGAAACACTTGGAAGAGGTTTTAATTGCATATTCATCAAAAACTGAACATGGGACATGTTCAGGATCCGGATCGTGGACTTTCAATCCGGATCCCGAAAGGTGTTCGTTCATACAGTGCTGCAATCCGGATCACAGCTTGGGCAGTCCGGATCCCGAATGGGGTGTTTTGTGAAAATGTATGAACGATCCGGATCGTGGATTATGATCCGGATCCCGAACAGGCGATTTTCTGGAAACTGCATTCTGTGCGTCTGCGATCCGGATCGTGGCTTATGCAATCCGGATCGCCGTCGGTAAAACTTTCCAGAAAAGTTTGTTTTTGATCCGAATATTCTTCCTAGGGTTTCTAACCTATATATAGCCCTTCTATTTCATTTCTAGGGCATCGGAAAAAGAGCCGTCATTTTCAAATATCATTTTATACGGCCTTAGATCCACATATAGAGAAGAACGGAAATCATTAGATCTATTTAATGGTTCTTCATCTATATTGATTAGTTTGATTCTAGGTTTTCATACTCATATCTTGAGTTGAATCAAACTAATGAATACTTAGATGGTATTTCCGATCTACTCTTGATCTAAGTATTCGGCGGATCATCACCACCCAAACAAACAACGATTTACCCCAAAATCGGCGCGTGGACTCGCGTGGCCTTGTGGATTCAAGGTGTTATCGCTCTCGTGGATTCGGAGCGAGGTGCGTTCGTGGATTCGAAGCGTGCCATTGGGTGAAGACCGTGGATTCGGTTGGACGTCGTGGACTCGACGTTGGACGCTGTGGATTCAGCGTTGGGCGCGGATCGTGGATTCGAGAAGCGTCGTGGAGCGAGCGGAGAAGATCGACTAGGGGCGTATGGTAAAAGGTTGAGTCGTCTGTGAGTACGTTATATCACCTTGTACGTGTGTTAACTCTAGTGGATTTCGCCGTGTTATCGGTCCCGTGGTTTTTTACTCCGGTTTGGAGTTTTCCACGTAAAAATCTTGTGTGTTCTTTTATTTTTCCGCATTGGGTTTTATCGCACAATGATTTTTGAGTGTTTATTGTTTACACCTATTCACCCCCCTCTAGGTGTTTTTTCCCCTATTAGATCCTTATTAACCTAAACCCAACAAGTGGTATCAGAGCGGGAATAGGGTTGTAAACAATGGTTGAAGGTGGAAACATCAATCGACCCCCTTTCTTTGATGGAACTAATTATGCGTACTGGAAAGTACGGATGAAAGCTTTCTTAATTTCCATCGACGAAAGGGTGTGGCAATCAATTGAATTAGGATGGTCTAATCCAACTGAAATTTTAGATGATGTTCGCACCTTAAAACCTAGGTCGAAATGGACCAAGGAAGAGATAGACTTATCTTCTTACAATGGCAAAGGGATTAATGCTCTATTTAATGCTTTGTCACAAACTGAGTTCTCTCGCGTCTCGGCATGTGAGACTGCGAAAGAAATCTGGGATGTTCTTCAAGTTACGCATGAGGGAACTAACTTAGTGAAGATTCAGAAACTGCAAATGCTCACGAGCAAGTTTGACTCTATCTCTATGGCAGAGAATGAATCCTTCACTGACTATTACACACGATTGCAAGACATCGTGAACTCATGTGCTAACTTGGGAGAGAAGATTCCAGAATTTAAAGTTGTAAGAAAAATTCTAAGAACTCTTCCTGAACGATTTCGCCCGAAGGTTGCAGCCATTGAAACAATTAAACACCCGGACGAAATGCGTGTAGAAGAATTAGTAGGTGCTTTACAAACTTATGAAATGACTTTTCCTACTAACTATTCTTCTGGAAAGGCATCCTCTTCTAAGTCTTCAGGTTACGCATTGAAATCAACTAAAGAAGAAGACGCGGATTCATCCTCCTCGGACGACGACGAGAACATTTCTATGGAGGACTTTGAGAAGCAGCTCGCTCTCTTGACAAGGAAGTTTCGCCGCAACTTTCGAAGGGGAAATTCAAGCAAAACTCCATCCTTCGGAAAGTCGAAGAAAGGCAAGGGTTCTCAAGCTACAAGTCAAGAAGCAAGAGAACTTCTCAAAGGATAAGAAAAGTTCTGAGGGACAAGTTCAGTGTTTCAAATGTCGAGGCTACGGCCACATAGCAACGGAATGTCCCAACAAGAATCCGGCTAAGAAGAAAGCGATGCAAGTCGTTACTTGGGATGACAACTCCACGTCAAATGAGTCATCGTCAAGTGATGAAGAAGACAACGCGACAGCTTTCCACGCGTCCACCACATCTTCATCCTTCATGTGCTTAATGGCAAGTACATCCGACTCACTGTCCAACTCCACTGTTGAAAAGATTGCAACGGACGATGAATCAGATGATTCGGAAGGTGAAGATTTTGTTTTAGCCTACCATCAACTTTTGAGGGATTCAAAGAAACTGGCTAAGCAAAACAAGGGGTTGAAAGAGAGATTACAGGATCTTGAAGATGAAGTAAAAAGAGTAACCTCTATCTCAACCGATCTTGAAGTGGAAAGGGACAATCTGATTAAGACAAATGTTTCCCTTCAAGAGTCCAATGAGCAATTCGAGAAGAATTATATGGATATGGTGAACAAAGCGAATTACTTCTTGAAGCTCAACGGCGAGGCCCGACAGGAAAAATTGGAAATGACGGAGACCATACGCCAACTAAAGGATGACTTACAGAGATTTTCTTCTGGAAGGAGTAAGTTGGACAGACTTCTTGGTCTCGGTCAAAGAAACAAGTTCGGCCTCGGATACACTCAAACTGGAGACATTCCAAGTTCGAGTGGTACAGTATTTGTGCCTCAGTCGGTATCTCCTCCTCCGACACCGGTGTTCACGACAAGCAACGACAACGAACCTACTACATCTCTTCGGAATCGACAAGAACCAAGGTATGTTTTCGTTGTGGCATTTCAGGGCACATAAGAAGAAATTGCAAGACTGGAGCCAAACGCACACCTCAAGCACATCTTGCAATGACTACCAAAAGGGCTATTCCTCGAAAACAACTCCAATCAAATTGAAGGAAAAGAGCCTTGGTAGTACACCGCTCAAGACGACATCATCAAGGAGCAGCAATTCTTCAAGCAAGACGCTCTCACCTAGGAAATCAACTTCACGACATTACCGACGCATTCCAAAAAGGTTTGGGTGCGCAAAGGTGAGATCTTTCCCTGTCTTGCTACCAATGTTTCCTTGCATGCATATGATAGTTCGTCTTGGTACCTGGATAGCGGGTGTTCCCGTCATATGACCGGCGATAAAAACTGTTTTCAAACTTTGAGAAAAACTCCGGAGGACTTGTTGTTTTCGGAGATGGTCGGTCTTCCAAAATTGTTGGAAAGGGAACGGTAGCTATTCCAGATGGCCCGGTTCTAGATAATGTATTATTTGTTCATGGCCTTAAGACTAACCTCATAAGCATAAGTCAACTGTGTGATAGTGGTTATTCAGTTAATTTTTCATCTGATAAATGCACTGTAACTGACATGAACCATGCTTTCTTTTTAAAGGGGGTTAGATCAGAAAACAATTGTTATGTAGTTCCTTCTAAGATTTCTGAAAAATGTAACCTAGCATCTTTGAAAAATGAAACACTTTGGCATGAAAGGCTAGGTCACATAAACTTTAAGGAACTTGCTAGAATTTCAAATAAAGATGTGGTCAAGGGGGTTCCGAAACTTTCTTTTGAACAAAACCTTGTGTGTGGCGGTTGCCAAAAGGGAAAACAGTCTAGGACTGCACACAAGAATTTGAACCACATAGGTACAAAACGGCCTTTGGAACTTTTGCATATGGACTTAATGGGGCCAACTCGTCAACCATCTCTGGGAGGTAAATGGTATATTTTCTTGTTGGTTGATGATTTTTCTAGATATACTTGGGTAGCCTTTCTAAAAGAAAAAGCTGATACCTTTGATTCTTTTCTCGAAATCTGCAATCGTATTATGATAGAAAAGAATGAAAGGATTACTCGAGTTAGGAGTGATAGAGGTGGCGAATTCATAAATTCCAAATTCATTGATTTTTGCATTTCTAATGGCATTAAACATGAATTCTCCGCACCTTACACACCTCAACAAAATGGTGTAGTCGAGCGCAAAAACAGGGTCGTACAGGAAATGGCACGTGTTATGCTTCACAGCCGGAACTTACCGTTTTATTTTTGGGCTGAAGCGGTGAACACTGCTGTTTATGTTATCAATCGAGTGTATTTGCGCCCGGGGACATTGAATACACCATATGAACTTTGGTTTTGTAGAAAACCTAACATCAAATATTTTCGCATTTTTGGGAGTCGGTGTTTTATTTTACGTGATCGTGAGAATCTTGGAAAATTTGACTCTCGAAGTGACGAAGGGATTTTCTTAGGTTATTCTACAAACAGCAGAGCATATCGAGTTTTTAACTTAGAATCTAAGACGATCGTAGAATCGATAAATGTTAAGGTAGATGAAGCTTTTCACTTTGAATCTGAAAAATCTACCCTCGATATCTCTCTTGATGATGATACACCTGCTAATGCATCTTCTTCTAACAATTCTTTCGATAATAATGTTGATGCATCTAACGGTTCTTCAAGCTTATCTGATGTGCAGGAATCATCTCGTGTACCTCCGCCTACTCCTCTACCTCAAACGTTACGCATCTCCAAGGATCACCCTGAATCGAACATAATTGGAGATCCACAAGAAGGAGTTAGAACACGGAGACAATTGGTTTGCGGATTTGCATGCTATGTATCTCAAATCGAACCAAGGAATGTTGATGAAGCTCTCCAAGATGATTATTGGATTAAAGCAATGCAGGAAGAGCTCCATCAATTCGAGCGAAACAAAGTCTGGGAACTGACGAAGCCTCCGAAGCAACACAATGTGATAGGTACCAAATGGATCTTCAAGAACAAGAAAAACGAAGAAGGTACTATCATCAGGAACAAAGCAAGGTTAGTTGCTCAAGGCTATTCTCAAGTAGAAGGTATAGACTTTGATGAAACCTTCGCCCCTGTAGCTAGACTCGAGTCCATTCGTATATTGTTTGCGATCGCTTGTCATTTTAAAATCAAATTATTTCAAATGGACGTTAAGAGCGCCTTTTTAAATGGATTTTTAAATGAGGAAGTTTATGTAGCTCAACCGAAAGGTTTTGTGGATCATAAACTACCTAACCATGTTTTTCGACTGAAAAAGGCTCTTTACGGTCTGAAACAAGCACCGCGAGCATGGTACGAAAGGTTGACAAAGCACCTTTTGGAAAAGGGCTACACTCGAGGGGGAGCTGACAGGACTCTCTTTGTGAAGCATTATCAAAACAATTTCATAGTTGCTCAAATCTATGTTGATGACATTGTTTTTGGAGCAACAAGAGATAATGATGCTTCTAAATTCGCGGAGACCATGGAAAGCGAATTTGAGATGTCCATGATGGGCGAGTTGAATTATTTTCTTGGATTACAAGTTAAGCAAAATGATGAAGGTATTCACTTGTGTCAATCCAAGTATGCACTGGAGTTGGTCAAAAAGTTTGATCTTGAAAATTCTAAGGATTTTCCAACTCCAATGGGAACTAGCCATAAGGGACTTGGAAGTGAATCACAAAGTGAGAATGTAGACGAGAAACTGTACCGCAGTATGATTGGAAGTCTACTATATCTCACGGCTAGTCGCCCGGATATATCCTTCAGTGTTGGGATTTGTGCGAGATATCAATCAGCACCGAAGGAGGTTCACCTGAAAGCGGTGAAACGGATCATCCGGTATATCAAAGGTACAATCAATTTCGGAATTTGGTATCCTATGGGAACGACTTTGGATATTGTTGGATACTCAGATGCCGATTGGGCTGGATCGGTGGATGACCGGAAAAGCACGAGTGGTGCATGCTTCTATCTCGGCCACTGCCTTGTTGCATGGCACAGTAAGAAACAGAACTGCATAGCACTCTCGACTGCCGAAGCGGAGTACATTTCTGCAGGAAGTTGCTCAACCCAATTGATTTGGATGAAGAGCGTGTTGAGTGATTTCCGAATTTCAACATCTTCGGTAACCATTTTATGTGACAACACTAGTGCCATTAACATTTCTAAAAACCCTGTGTTGCACTCTAGAACAAAACATATTGAACTTAGATATCATTTTCTTAGAGAGCTAGTTGAATCAAACATTCTTCAACTGTCATATATTTCAACTGAGGATCAATTAGCCGACATCTTAACAAAACCTTTGGATCAAAAACGTTTTATTCACTTGCGAAAAGCAATTGGCATGCTTTCCTTGAAATAAACTCTTTTGAAACCTTTGCTTAGATTAGGTTTTGTTTTTGTTCTTGTTTTTGTTTTGTTCTTTATCTATGTTCTGTACATAGCACACTAATTGAGCATATATCATAATTGACTTTAATTGCATCCTTTTATGCATTTAGAAATTTATTATGTTTTTGATGTCATAATGTTTCAATGTTGCAATGATCATTTACGTTAATTAAACCATCTTTCTGTGATCAAAGTCAATTTCTCTCTCAATGATCTCTTGGTATAGTCATTATCATATTTGATTGCTTAGTCGAGTATGAATTCGAGATCAATGGTTTGGTTGAATACTTTATATATTAAATAATTGATAGCCAATTGAGGGGGAGTCAATGAAATGTGAAATGCTCAAAAGATGTGGAAAGAGTTACATCCCAGTGAGGAGTGTGAAAACTACCACCACATGGAGAAAATGAAAGAAAAAGGAACTCCATGAATGAAAAGCAAACTTTTGTTTGAAAAATTGTTGATAAAACTCATATTGAAATACTTGACTCAGTCGTATTTCATGGTTGGTATAAGGTGGGATTTTTGATTTAAGATGCTCAAAGAGCCACTCCTTCAACAGATTGTCTAGATATATTATTTAACTTATCTGGGATTTCAAACATCTATTGATCTTGGTACTTCATTTTCTTTACTGAAATTGATGATTTGATAAAGACATTACACATAGGATCAAGATAGATGTAATTGAAGTTGTTCAACTTTAAGTGTTTTAACTTTCGTAAATCTTCGTTTCATTTTTGGATATTATTGATAGATTTTTCATAATCTATTTCTTGTTGTGTGAAACGATGTCATTTGTTTAAAGTTGACATGATAATGTGCTTACATACTTTTTCTGGATTTTACTGTATTTTTCTTAATTTTTCTGAAGAAAAAGGTGTAGCCGATCCGGATCGTGGCAAGTGATCCGGATCCCGAACGCAGGATTTTTCCCGCGTGTGGCCGATCCGGATCACATTCTCGGCCGATCCGGATCGCGGCTAGGGTTCTATATAGAAACTTTCAGATTCGAGATTTCTTTACCCTAATTTCTGGTTTTCAAGCTTCTAGAGTTTCTCTCTCTAGATTTCTTGCTTCCTGGTGCTTCAAAACTCAAAGTTCTTCGGATTCAAGTAAGTTTTCATGATCAAAACTCGGTTTTTCACAGTTTTTCTTTTTTCATCAAACGTGAGTTGAAAAGTTGGATTTTTTTCGTTTGTGAATGGTTTTTGATCAAATTTCTTTTGAAATAAGAACTCTGGATCAATTAGTTTTACTTTTATGCTGGGATTTCACTTGATTAACGAGTTTTTAGGCTTCGATTTCTAAAAATTCGGTTTAAGGGCATAAAAGAGGAATTTTTGTAAATCATGGATTTGATCTATTTTTAAAATTCTTTTTGGAAAACTAATTTGATTCTTGGCTTCTCTATATGATTATGATTGTCTAGGTACAATTTTTCAAATTTTTCAAAATTGACGATTTTTCATATGTTCTTGAGTTGGTCTTCACAGGACATTTTCTAAAAACTCAAAGCACTGACAAAATGGTGATCACCTGGATCATTTTCCTGCTCACTGCCATGGTTCATGTGAAGGACTCTGCAAAGCCGAAGAGAAGCAAGAGGACAAAAGAGCAAAAGCTGACTCCGATACTGAATCGGAAACTGAATCGATTGACTGGGACACAATTGAAGTTGAAGGGGCTGTCCCAACTGCTGCAAAGGGGAAGGCTCCTGCTGAAGCTCCCAAATCTAAACCTCCTCCTACTGCAGCTGAGAAAGGAAAGGCGCCAATGGAGCCTACCGGAAAAAGAGTGAAAACCTCGGCAAGGAAAAGAAGTGGTGCCCAAGGCATTTCAATCAATGAACCTATGGACAACCTGCCACCATTTCAGGGATTCGTCAGCTCCACACGAATCAAAGATTTTGAAAAGAGGGAATGCATAGGAGAACGACATGTCAATGTACAACAGATGAGGATAGATCTGCAGAGTTTGGAGCTCTGTTTGATCAAGTTGGTCTTGGTCCGATCTGCAACTTTTCTGAGAAAACTGGGTACTGTCCACACTCAGTTCGGATCTTCTATCAGAATGCAGCAGGTCTTATTGATGAAGCTGATGGACGCCGAGAATTTCATACCTTTGTAAAAGGTATCAAGATCAAAGTCACTCCCCAACTGATTGGAGAGGTGCTCGGTATGACAGCCATCTCAGACGGAGTTCATTATTTGAAGACTCAGGTCTTCACAGCCAAATCTTGGAGAATAGTAGTAAATGGAACCTGCTCTCCGGATACTACGTCTGCCGGAAATTCAGTTTACTCCAGGGAACTCAAGAAGGAGTACAAGTACTTAAACTTCATTATTTGCTACAACATTCTTCCCAACATGAACACGAAAATCGTCCGATGGGATAGGTTGCTATTTCTTTATCTTCTTGGAAATCCATCTGCGACAATGGGAGCAAACCTGAACATCCCCTACCTCATTTGGAATAGGATGACGCGGTATGTCGAACACTCACATCCCTCTGAGCGACTACCATATCCAATGATTATAATGCGCATCCTTAGGAGATTTAAGGTGGATACGAGCGCGAGTTCGTATTTGTATAGTTTGGGGACAATAAATGAGACAACCATTGTCAAGTCTTTGACAACAAAGCAGGATGATCCCCCTTCTCCTCCAATTGGCCAACGAGTTCGAACTCATGCAACTTCTTCCACTGCCCCCGTTCCTCCGAAACAGAAGGCACCTGCATCTACTTCTGACGATGATGCCTCGGTAACATCCATCTTCAAAGAACAACAGCGGCTTTCAAATGAACAAGAACGTATGTCCGCTGAATTTTCTGAAATGAAAGGCGATCTTCATGTTATGAAAAACGAGATGGAAATTATCACAGCTTCTCAAGTCACTTTGACCAAGTCAGTTTCTTCAGTAAAGAAACTTGTGAAGAAGTTGTTTGCAAAATGGGTTGCACGACCTCGGATGACTCCGACTCTCAGGAGTAAATCTTTGTTATAATCATTTTCCTCTGACTTTGTTTTTTGTTCTGTTTTGCAGGTTTATGATGTGTGTTTATGTTGTTAACTCTCCTTTTGTTGTAATTATTTGGCTTTGTTTTGTGACAAAAAGGGGGAGAGAGTTAGCGAAAACAATGAACAATGAATGAACTTTGAACAATGATTGTGAATATCGATGATATCAAGGTAAGTATGAATCTCAACTCAACTTTGGTTTTCTTTTGTGATTTGTGACATGCTTCTATACTAACTATTTGACTAACTATTTGGGCATGTAATATGACTAACAAGTTGGTGTTGGACTAACATACTTTGACATTTGGTTTTCAACTGCTTAGAAGATATGTTGGTTTTTAACTATGTTTCTTTCACATATCTGATTCTTTTAAATGTCATGGTGAGATCAAACTCTATCTCTGCACTTGGTTTTTCTATGTTCCAATTCTTGAGGTATCTAACGAATTTGTTTGTCAAGAATGTTTTCTGTGTGCAGAGGTTACAGATGTCTAAGTCTAGAGTCTGTCTTAGGAGTTTATCTCATGTTTTTAATTTCTGGAACTCTTTTGTAAATTTTTGTTGTATGGTGATAGCAACAAAAATATCTTTTTGAATTTTCTTTGTGGATCTGTGTTTTGTCACGAAACCGCCAAAGGGGGAGATTGTTACGGAATTTGAGTTGGCGTATTTCGTGAATGTTTAAGTCTTGAAGATTGAAGATGAAGAAACTGTGGATCATATACCTCAATCTCAAGAAAGAAGAATTCAAAAGGATCAGGTACGTTTAACTAAATAATTTTGATGATCCGAATACTTCTTATAGTGTAGAAACACTTGGAAGAGGTTTTAATTGCATATTCATCAAAAACTGAACATGGGACATGTTCAGGATCCGGATCGTGGACTTTCAATCCGGATCCCGAAAGGTGTTCGTTCATACATTGCTGCAATCCGGATCACAGCTTGGGCAGTCCGGATCCCGAATGGGGTGTTTTGTGAAAATGTATGAACGATCCGGATCGTGGATTATGATCCGGATCCCGAACAGGCGATTTTCTGGAAACTGCATTCTGTGCGTCTGCGATCCGGATCGTGGCTTATGCAATCCGGATCGCCGTCGGTAAAACTTTCCAGAAAAGTTTGTTTTTGATCCGAATATTCTTCCTAGGGTTTCTAACCTATATATAGCCCTTCTATTTCATTTCTAGGGCATCGGAAAAAGAGCCGTCATTTTCAAATATCATTTTATACGGCCTTAGATCCACATATAGAGAAGAACGGAAATCATTAGATCTATTTAATGGTTCTTCATCTATATTGATTAGTTTGATTCTAGGTTTTCATACTCATATCTTGAGTTGAATCAAACTAATGAATACTTAGATGGTATTTCCGATCTACTCTTGATCTAAGTATTCGGCGGATCATCACCACCCAAACAAACAACGATTTATCCCAAAATCGGCGCGTGGACTCGCGTGGCCTTGTGGATTCAAGGTGTTATCGCTCTCGTGGATTCGGAGCGAGGTGCGTTCGTGGATTCGAAGCGTGCCATTGGGTGAAGACCGTGGATTCGGTCGGACGTCGTGGACTCGACGTTGGACGCTGTGGATTCAGCGTTGGCGGCGCGGATCGTGGATTCGAGAAGCGTCGTGGAGCGAGCGGAGAAGATCGACTAGGGGCGTATGGTAAAAGGTTGAGTCGTCTGTGAGTACGTTATATCACCTTGTACGTGTGTTAACTCTAGTGGATTTCGCCGTGTTATCGGTCCCGTGGTTTTTTACTCCGGTTTGGAGTTTTCCACGTAAAAATCTTGTGTGTTCTTTTATTTTTCCGCATTGGGTTTTATCGCACAAAGATTTTTGAGTGTTTATTGTTTACACCTATTCACCCCCCTCTAGGTGTTTTTTCCCCTATTAGATCCTTATTAACCTAAACCCAACATATCGCAGGAAAATACACACACCCTGCCCGGCCGACTTTTCAAAATTAAATAAATTTTATTTCGCTTAAGGCCTAAGCGATTACATGTGAGTTCGAAAATACCCCGAAGGGTCGGGTCACTACAACCTATTTGAGATTTACCAGAGGTTTAGTTGTATTAAGTTTCGGGGACGAAACTTGTTGTAAGGTGGGAGTGATGTAGTAACCGTGATTTTTTAAAATCCAAAATCTAAGCATAAATTATTTTCTGAATTGTTTAAATGGCAAAAATAGGTAAATAGTAGTATAATAGTGGCCCTAAAATATCGACTTTTGATCGGGGCCTGATCTCGAGAATCCGAGATCGCTATTGTGATCGTCTCGTCGAAACATGAAAATTTCATATTCACTTGTCGACGATCTGATGGTCGGATCTTCCGAAAAACAGCGATGAAAAAGCGGGTCCCACAACTTAAGTTGTGAATAGTAACCCTATTTTTAATTCCCTCTTGATCCACTAACGGCCGATTCGCCGTCTGGAACCCTGATATAGGGTATGAGTAGTCAAACCTAACTAATTTTGATGTTCTGAGCGCAATGGCACTGACGGATTTCGCGTTTGCGACCCGTGTGCATCGAATGCGTCAGCTGTACCGCAAATTTCTGAACTAAATGGCCCAAGATTTTATCCGAGCGCCAAACAAAACAAACAATATGCTACTAGACAGGTCTCGACGAGCCGGACGTCGTGGCGAAGTCCGTTTCGCAAATGGCGAACAGATTTTTTCGAAATGAGTGAAAAGCACTGAAAAGGAGGTATTTTTGAGAAACTATAATATTTTATGTACCAAAAATTTAGGGGCTTTAACCATGGGGTGTGGGGTGCATTTTGTACCTACTGTGAAGACCCCGGAGGTTAGGGTTAGGTCTGAACCGGGTTTGAGGTTATTTTTGCAAGAATCTTGCATTAATTGATACTTGTCTCTGGTTCTCCTTTGGATGCATGCACGAGGGGTTGGGGGTAGATCCGAAGCATCAATTCTCCTCTGCAATCTTCACTGGGTGCCTGGGTTGCTGGGTGGCCGAGGGACACTATCCCATTGAGAGATAATCCGAGAGAGAAGGAGAGTGAAGAAAGGTTGGAACTAAATCTTTCTAAGTGGGATCTGAGGTTCCATTGGTGTTCCCCTGCTGCTGTGGAACTCCTTTGGTGCTTGCCGTGGCCCGGCGCGTGGAAGAGGGACCAAAACGGCTTCTTCCTCCTTCATCGACTCCGGCCAAGGCAAGAACTCCTTAACTTCGGTTTGTTTGAACCCGAGACCTCTAGCAGTAGTTAATATAGGTCCCTAGGATGCTCCCTGCCAAGCCTGAGCTTCCCACGCACTTTGCATGGCCGGCGGGAGCAATATATGGCCGAAACCTAAAGAAGCTCCGCCGCGGCTGTTCTTTGCAACTAATGGACCAAAAAAGGAAACTAAAATGATGGGAATAAACTGTATGACCCATAAATTAATTCTGCAAAGTTTGAGCAATTATGGTAGAGTAACTTTGAGAAAATCGCAACCCTAGTTTTTGGTTTTTGTATGTTGGCCGAACTCTAATCTCCGGCTCCAGCGAGCTTCTCCGACGCCGGCCACCTACCCAGAACATTTGCTGGGACCAGGGGATCCCAACCATGCACTTGCATGGCACCCATGCAGCATAAATGGGTGGCGGCCATGGTTGACCCAAAATTGGATCAAGTCGTCGCGTCGCCGGCGCTCCGGCCAACTCCGGCCGGGGAGGGTTGGTCGGGAAGCTTTGTATGGTCCAGTAGAACAACTCCATCCAAGTTGGAAGGCTTCATATGGCCTCTGGAAAAATTTGCCATTAGAGGTGTTGAGCTTCAAACCGAGCTTGGCCCCCGCCGCGCCGCCGCCGCGTGCCCTGTTGCCGGGCACGGGTCCAGGTGAGTTTGCCTGGAGTTTTTAGAAGGTTTGTGCAAGTGTTTGATCCCAGATCCCTTGGTTGAGTGGTCACGAACTTCAAAGTTGGGACTTCGTCTTCTTCCCCAAGCCGCGGCCAACCTGGGAGTTTTGGGTTGCTCCAAGTTGATGAGAAATACTCTAGGAACTTAGTAGAGTAAGTTGATCCAAGTTGGAAAGCCCCAGATGCAGTGGGTGCAGAGTTGGAGCTCGGGTATGGTGAGTGTGGGTGTGGTGTGAAATGTGCACACCAAGTGCTTGATAAAATGCCTGAAAGAAAGAAATTATGGAATCTGGCTTTGATGTAAATATGAAACTTGTTCCAAATTGTCCCCTGAGCTTGATGCTCACTTCAGATCAAATTAGATCTGTGTGGATTGATGTTTGGAGCATTGTGAACCTTTGAGTGAACTTGGCTTTGGTTCTGTTGAACCAGCAATGCGGGGCTGCAATTAGTGCAAGCCCAGTGATTCTTGAGCCATGTTAGGGTTATGTTTAAAGCAGATTTTTGATAGGATTAATAAAAGTTAAGTTATAGGTTAATCAACCTCTAAGTGAATAGTTTGGCCCAAAGTCTATTCTGGGCTGTTTGCGAAGCCGCGATAGTGAGCTCCTGGCTATTTTGGGGTCACTGGACGCGATGCTCGCGTTAAAAACTGGTTTTGATGATCCGGAGAAATGAAAATTCAATTAGGCTAGGTTAGAAGGGTAATTTATGGCCCGAAGTTTTCCTCGGGTTCCGTGCTGCCGCAAATTGGTGAGCACGGTGTCAGCAAGTAAATGTCACCTGCTGGAAGTGACGGTTTGTAAAAATTAATTTCCAGTCGAGAGAACGAGCGAAAACAGTGCTCAAATAACACTAAAAGTGCGATTTTCGGAAACCCTAGGGGTCTAAGTGCAAAAATGACAGCGTGTACTGTTTAGTACAGTGAGTACTTGATTCCTAAACTTTTCGTTAGGAATCCAACGGCTCTCGTTGAGCGAAAATCGGATATCGGTCCGTAAATTGGTAAAATCGTCGATTTTACGGCATCCGGGTGGCAATCGCGTAATTTAAGAAATTACGGCGGTTTCACCTGTTACGGAATTTGAGTTGGCGTATTTCGTGAATGTATTAAGTCTTGAAGATTGAAGATGAAGAAACTTTGGATCGTATACCTCAATCTCAAGAAAGAAGAATTCAAAAGGATCAGGTACGTTTAACTAAAGAATTTTGATGATCCGAATACTTCTTATAGTGTAGAAACACCTGGAAGAGGTTTTAATTGCTTAAACATCAAAAACTGGACATGGGACATGTTCAGGATCCGGATCGTGGCTTGCAATCCGGATCCCGAAGGGTGTTTTGTTCATACACTGTTTCAATCCGGATCACAGCATCTTATGATCCGGATCCCGAACACTGGTTTTACCTTTTCACTTTTCCAATCCGGATCAGGATTTGCAATCCGGATCCCGAATGTGATGTTTGGTGAAACTGTATGAACAATCCGGATCGAGGACTATGATCCGGATCCCGAACGTGTGTTTTTCTGGAATTCGTTTTTCTGCTTCTGCAATCCGGATCGCCCAATTCCAATCCGGATCGCCGTCGTTAAATATCTCCAGAAAAGGCAGTTTTTGTTTCCTATCTTCTTCCAATGGTTTCTAACCTATAAATAGCCCTTTTTCATTTCTAGGGCATCCCATACATCGGCAAAAACAGAAAAATATAGCCGACAGAAAAATCCACACATATATAGAGAAGAAAGGAAATCAATAGATTTATTCTATGTTTCTTCATCTATATTGATTGATTTGATTCTAGGTCTTTCATACTCACATTTTGAGTAGAATCAAATCAATGAATACTTAGATGGTATTTCCGATCTATCTTTGATCTAAGTATTCGGCGGATCATCACCACCCAAAACAAACAACGATTTACCCCAAAATCGGCGCGTGGACTCGCGTGGCCTTGTGGATTCAAGGTGCAACCGCTCTCGTGGATTCGGAGCGAGGTACGTTCGTGGATTCGAAGCGTGCCACTGGGTGAAGACCGTGGATTCGTTCGGACGTCGTGGACTCGACGTTGGACGCTGTGGATTCAGCGTTGGGCGCGGATCGTGGATTCGAGAAGCGTCGTGGAGCGAGCGGGAAGATCTACTAGGAGCGTATGTGTCACGCCCCCGGGGTTTTTGAGTCTTTTGAAGCGGAAAAACGTGTCTATATTTTTTTTTTCTTTTAATAAGGTGGCATATACTTCACCCCGGTGCGTGCCAGACCGCCACATACACGAATTCACTCCGTCCACGGACAGAGTCTCCTTCGTATATGTACGGCGTCTCACTACAACATATAAATCATTCATAAACATCATACATCACACACCAACCAACAACCATGCAGTAGACATACATCATATTCAGAGTTTAATCGTTTAATTAATGCACGTCATTTAAGCGGCGTCAAAGTTTGGAAAAGATAAAACCAGAGTTGTAAAACCCGTGCCCACACGGCACTTCCTTTTTGAGAAAACATTTTCGCAACCTTTATCTTATCATAAAATATGCCGCCATGTAAACACTACTGAAAGGATCATCACAGAAAACTACACCTCATCCACAGAGCTAACTAAAACATATCCACATATAAGGTGATCCACAAGCAACTAGAAATAGTATAAAGGGAAATGAGTCATAAATACGATAACCAAGAGTCCGACTACGATCCTCACGACGCAGTCCCACCGCCATCCCGGCTAACGCACCTAGGAATACCTGTCACGGAGTGGGTAAAGTCAGTGACAAACAAAGTAGATGTGTAACAATATCAAAAGGGATAAAACATACGAACGCGCCGATTACGCCATAACCTTTCGTTAAACACTTGCACATTAATTTACCCTGGGCACCATTCCCAGACCACTTGTCGGGGAGACTAAAGTCCCCCCCTCGTGCACAAACACCTACTTGATGCTTTTACCTCTCACTCGCGGTGCTGGTGTGACACCTCAGCTGGCGCGAAGAGGTCCCCGCTTGCACCATTACCTTTACGGGGCACACGGGTCATAAAGGACCACTTTTCCGGAAAAGTACACCCATGCGGAGGCCAATCCGCCTGTGTACGTGCAGCATCCGAAACCGGATCGCCAAGATTGGCGTGTACTGGGCACCGCGACCGCAGCCGCACAATTATTAGATAATTAACAACAATTGAAAGGTTAAACTATTCATCTACTTTGTTAGGTAAATTAAGGAGTACTTTTAATGATGATAGATGCACTTACAGCACCGGTTGCACTCATCGCAACCGTACCCACCTTATTGGAGAGAAATCGGAACACCAATGTCCTTCGCGCTCTCCCGCTGTGTACCCGGACCTAAGAAAAGTCCGCACAGATAAACTATGGTCAAAACACACACTAACACAGAAAAACCCCCACCTTACAATTTGACGGAATTTGTCCGGCATCGTTCGATGGTCAAACCGGACTACAACCCGCACCGCCGTCGCCGCCCGTCGGAGCCCCGCGCGGCTCGAACCCGCGCGGCGGGCTCCGCGGGCGGTGCCCGAGCGGCGCCCGCGCGGCGCCCGCGCGGTGCGGGCCCGCGCGGCGCCCGCGCGGCGCCCGCGCGGGTGCAAGCCCGCGCGGTGCCCGCGCGGGCGGAGCCCCGCGCGGCGCCCGCGCGGACGCGGGCCCGCGCGGTGCCCGCGCGGGTGGGGCCCGCGCGGCGCACCGCGCGGTGCCCGCGCGGTGCCCGCGCGGGCCCGCGCGGCGCCCCGCGGGCGCCCGCACGGGCACGGCCCGCGCGGCGCCCACGCGGGTCGCCCGCGCGGCGGCCCGCGCGGCGGGGCCGCCCCGCGCGGCGCCCGCGCGGCGCCGCGCGCGGGTTTGCCCGCGCGGCGCTCGCGCGGTCCCGTCGCGCCTTCACCGTTCGCGATTTTTATTTTTATTTTATTATATTTTACCTACGCCGTTCGCGGTCCTCCTCCGCCTTCGCCGTCCGGGTCCTTCCCGCCCTTGCCGTCCGCGTCGCGACGACGGGGACGGCGTCGGTGGCGGGGACGACGGGGGAGTCCAGAACTAACAACAAAAATAGATAGGAAAAATCCAAATAATTTTCTAAAAATTATTTGCTCACCGAGGATCGTTGGGAAGGTCGCCCGGTCTCACTTTTTGCCTTCGGGTCGGCGTTTGGGGCGATCGGCTCCTCCCCTTTTTCCTTCTCCTTTCCTCCGGTTGGGGTTTCGGCACGTACGAAAGAGGAGGGTTTGAGGAGGCGGAAAATCGAAATAGGGTTTCGCTCGGTGAGCGGGGAAATAAATAATCCCTGTTATGGATATATCCAATTTGTAAGTCCGCACCGTCAAAAACCCCTTTCGGGTGTTTTGACTCTGATTAATTAATTCGTTAATTAATTAATCCCTACCGATAACCCTATTAGTTAATTGTTTGATTATTATCCTCACCGTCGATCCCCATATTTAATCGTTTGATTTCTTTATTTACGTACGTAGGAAACCCATAATTCCCCGTTTCTGTTTCTCAAGAAAATATCCGACTGACGGGATATTTCTCACCTTTAAATCCTGACCACCGATTATTTGATTACCTTTATCAATTAATCTTGGGGAATCAAATTCCCAATTGGATTCAAATTACCCGGATATTTGAATCTTTAATATCCAAATCCCAGTCGCCGATTATTTAACCACCTTTATTAAATAATCAAGGGAAATCAAATTCCCAACTTAAATATCCGGACTTTATCTCTTATCCAATCCACGAGATAAAATCCCACCAATTTAAATCCCTTAATAAAATATCCTGATTTTTATCTCTTATCTAATCACGAGATAAGAATCCCACCAATTTAAATCCCTTAATTAATTCGTACGTAGGAGGATTTAAATTCCGTCACCGGATAATTAATTAATTAATTAATTATCCTTACGAGATAACCCACCTTATCTATTACGGGTGCAAGATATTTTGCACGGTTTCCGATGCGTGACTAACTACCGCATCGCTAAGGGTCCCGTTCCGGGAGATCCCGGTATCGGATTTCGAATCCGATCACGCCGTCGGTCATCGCTTTTCGCGCTCTATCGCAGGAAAATACACACACCCTGCCCGGCCGACTTTTCAAAATTAAATAAATTTTATTTCGCTTAAGGCCTAAGCGATTACATGTGAGTTCGAAAATACCCCGAAGGGTCGGGTCACTACAGTATGGTAAAAGGTTGAGTCGTCAGTGAGTACGTTATATCACCTTGTACGTGTGTTAATTCTAGTGGATTTCGCCGTGTTATCGGTCCCGTGGTTTTTTACTCCGGTTTGGAGTTTTTCCACGTAAAAATCTTGCGTGTTCTTTTATTTTTCCGCATTGGGTTTATTTGCGCAATGATTTTTTGAGTGTTTATTGTTTACACCTATTCACCCCCCTCTAGGTGTTTTTTCCCCTATTTAGATCCAATTACTTATAACCCAACAAGTGGTATCAGAGCGGGAATAGGGTTGTAAACAATGGTTGAAGGTGGAAACATCAATCGACCCCCTTTCTTTGATGGAACAAATTATGCGTACTGGAAAGTGCGGATGAAAGCCTTTTTAATTTCCATCGACGAAAGGGTGTGGCAATCAATTGAATTAGGATGGTCTAATCCAACTGAAATTTTAGATGATGTTCGCACCTTAAAACCTAGGTCGAAATGGACCAAGGAAGAGATAGACTTATCTTCTTACAATGGCAAAGGAATTAATGCTCTATTTAATGCTTTGTCACAAACTGAGTTCTCTCGCGTCTCGGCATGTGAGACTGCGAAAGAAATCTGGGATGTTCTTCAAGTTACGCATGAGGGAACTAACCTAGTGAAGATTCAGAAACTGCAAATGCTCACGAGCAAGTTTGACTCTATCTCTATGGCAGAGAATGAATCCTTCACTGACTATTACACACGATTGCAAGACATCGTAAACTCATGTGCTAACTTGGGAGAGAAGATTCCAGAATTTAAAGTTGTAAGAAAAATTCTAAGAACTCTTCCTGAACGATTTCGCCCGAAGGTCGCAGCCATTGAAACAATTAAACACCCGGACGAAATGCGTGTAGAAGAATTAGTAGGTGCTTTACAAACTTATGAAATGACATTTCCTACTAACTATTCTTCTGGAAAGGCATCCTCTTCTAAGTCTTCAGGTTACGCATTGAAAACAACTAAGGAAGAAGACGCGGATTCATCCTCCTCGGACGACGACGAGAACCTTTCTATGGAGGACTTTGAGAAGCAGCTCGCTCTCTTGACAAGGAAGTTTCGCCGCAACTTTCGAAGGGGTAATCCAAGCAAAACTCCATCCTTCGGAAAGTCGAAGAAAGGCAAGGGTTCTTCAACTTACAAGTCAAGGAAGCAAGAGAACTTCTCAAAGGATAAGACAAGTTCAGAGGGACAAGTTCAGTGCTTCAAATGTCGAGGCTACGGCCACATTGCAACAGAATGTCCCAACAAGAATCCGGCTAAGAAGAAAGCTGTAGAGTCCTGGCGTTCCCTCGCCCGTGTATACTTTTTCTTATGACCGGATTGTTAGGAAAACTTGTTACTGTGTTTCTGCACTGGACTGGCCTGGACCGCGAGTATTTTTCTGCGCTTGAGCTCGAAAAACGGAGGACGGCAAAGCGAACGGTTTCGGATTCCGAATTACGAATCTTCCGGAATGAGGACCAAAGCGTTTGCTTTCGAGTGGTGCATCAGAATCCGTGCTAAGTGGCCGGCACACCTTTCGAGGTGATCGGACTGGATCCTGCTACGATCGGACATTTCATCTTATTTATGTCAGTGGGTCGGTGGGTCGTTTTATTTAGTTGGTGGTACCTCGACCTTCCGGTTTTCCGTTTTGGTTTTGACTGAATCTTTTTAGTTGTGGGGAGGAGTTGGAAGTTCGAGAATTTCTGGGTTGACCGTCGGGGTTTGCGGGTATTTTTAGGTGGTAGATCTCGCAAAATGATGAACGGCGGTGCGATCGGATTTGAAATCGGACTTACGGATCTCCCGGAATGGGGTTCGAAGCTCCCGGTGACCGTAAAGTGCACCGAGATGCGTGCATTACAATTTGCACGTTTTTTGAGGAAGTCTGAGTCAAAACTGGACCTAGGGTTTGGAGGATATTTTATTTTATCTCTTTCCTTTCGAGAACGTGAACGGAGGGGGGGGACTTTCGAATTTCGAAAATTCGAATTAGGCAAACGATCGAGAAAGGAGAAGGAAGAACAAGGGATCCATCGTTCGGGGAGCCCTACGTTGGAGATGAGAGGGACGATCCTTTTTCCCCTTCCTCGCTGGATCGGTAAGTGTGATCGTGTTGTTTCCAGTTTGCAATTTCTGTGGGGTCGAGGGTTGGGCGGTGGTCGTTCGGGTGTCGCACGCCGCGGGGGTTTTGTGGTAACGGGAAGCCGCCGCCGCCGTTGTTAAACGGGAGGCCGCCGCCGCCGTTATCACGCCCACGGGGTCGTCGCCGCAGTCACCGTGTTTGCGGAGTCATCACCGGAGCCGCGGACAGCGAAATCGGAGAAGAAAACAATTTCCGGCGAGCTACTGTTCACGGAAGCCCGATCCACAGCCGCGCGGTGCACGCTCCAGGCGTGCACCCGGCGCACGGAATCGGCGCCTCTTTCGTGAACCCGCTGCACCGCCCGGCCCGCGGATGATGCTCCAGCCCGGCCCGCTACCGCGGTGCACGCCTCCAGCGTGCACCCGGTGCGCGCCTCCGCCCCCGGTGGGGGTGAGCCCGGTGCGCGCTCTGCCGTGCACCGGCCCGGCCCGCTACCGCGGTGCACGCCTCCAGCGTGCACCAGGTGCGCGCCTCCGCCCCCGGTGGGGATGAGCCCGGTGCACGCCCTGCGCGTGCACCAGCCCGGCCCAAACCGCCTGGTGCACGCGCCGGGGTGAGCCGGGTCTGCGCGCCGCCTCCACTGTGCTGTGAACCCGGTCCACGCCCAGCCCGTGCACCATTCTTCAGCCCGGGAGCCCGGTAACTCCGTTTTGGCCCGTTTTTGGCCCATTTTGCCCCGTTTTTCAGTGTTTTTGACCACGACGATGTTTTTAACATTAGTACTAACTGTAGTTTCTTTCGGGCACAGGGTGGGAGTGTTTTAGCGGGAGTTCCGCACACCTTCTTCTTCGCGTTTCAGGTGGGTACCCCTTAGAACCCCTGTGTGCATACTCTCGTTATCATTTATCATATGCCCTTATCGGTGTGGTAGCGACCAAGTGTCGCGGTGTCCGTTATTATGTACACATATGTGGGTTTTCATTTTGAGACTTAGCGTCGGGCTTCCGACGGTTGCAACTACTTCTGATTTTGCGTTTAACTGTGCTAACATGGATAGTATTTATGGTCCTCGCTATTGTGTTTTACTTTGTATATTTGGTGGTCCTTATGGTTCATTGCTATCGGTTTTATCTTGGATAGTATTTATTGTCCTCGCTAATGAGTTATACTTTGTATATTTGGTGATCTTTATGGTTCATTGCTATTGGTTTTATCTTGGATAGTATTTATGGTCCTCGCTATTGAGTTATACTTTGTATATTTGGTGATCTTTATGGTTCATTGCTATCAGTTTTATCTTGTGTACTTGGTTACTATGCTCGAGGCTGCAGCACGCGCACCCGCGGTTTGGCCACCGCAAAGGGTGCGCTTTTCCGGAAAAGTGGTCTATGACCCGTGTATACCCACGAGGTGACGTAGTGGGGGCCCCCGTAGGTGGGGGGTTTGAGGCACCAAGGTGTGAGCGGTGCGACCCGTCGAGGTAGGTGCTCGGCGTGGTTTACCGAGGTAGGTGCTCGGTTTGGTTTTCTTTCCCGAGGTTGGTGCTCGGTTTGGTTTTCTCCCGAGATTGGTGCTCGGTTTGGTTTTCTTTCTTGAGGTTGCTCGGTTTGGTTTTCTTTCCCGAGGTTGGTGCTCGGTTTGGTTTTTCTCCCGAGATTGGTGCTCGGTTTGGTTTTCTCTCCCGAGGTTGGTGCTCGGTTTGGTTTTCCTTCTTGAGGTTGGTGCTAGGTCTGGGTTGCCGGGGCAGGTGCCCGGTTCGACTTATGCAGGGGGAGGGGATACTGTCGATTGCACGATGAGGAGGGCGGTTGCGCTGGTTTTACTGCGGTTTGCTTTATTTATAGCCCTAGTTGCTTTCGTGCTTTATTTTCTGGTCACTGACTTCCCACTCCGTGACAGGTTCGTCCAGGGATGAGTGCTAGGACGACGGTGAGGCCGTGGCAGGGGTACTTTTGGTCTTCGGGGCCATAGACTGTATGTACTTCTTATTTTGCTCATTTCATTACCTGTTAGTAGCTTAATATGTGGATCGCGATACCCTTGTGGGGTCGATGTGGATGTTGGAATGTCTTTTATTATCCCTTTGGGTGATTGTTTTGCTTTCCCGGATTGGCCGCTTTCAAACTACAAAAGGAAAGATAAAAGAAAACACTTCGAAAACCATTTTTAAAATCTGGGTGTCGGGTGGGCACCATTTTAAAACCCTGTGGATTTATGGATTTCGAAAACCGTTTTGAAAAACCTGGGTGCCGTGTGGGCACCGCTTTTAAAACTTGTGGATTTATCCTTTCAAAATTTGTCGGCCTCGTTAATATTTATAGAAATATAGTTGTTTGTACTCGACTGCCGAGCTATTGTGGTTAAATGGATATTTGTGCGGATATTGTAGTTGGGACGCCGTGCATATACAAAGGAGACTCTGCCCGTTTGCAGAGTGAATTTGTATATGCGGCGGGTCTGGGCACGCACCGGGGGAGATCGCTTTCAAGGAAAAAAAAAAAAAAAAAAATTTATATGCAAATCCAACTCTTTTCGGTGGCTGTCTTCCGCTTAATGAAACCCCCGGGGCGTGACAGATTAAGATGGTATCAGAGAAAAACAGCTTTAACCACAGTAGTCGCTGTCCAACATCCACTGGAGCACATTACCACTGGCTACTAACTAATGAAATGATCAGGGTATATCTGCGTAGAGGTGCGAGAGTGCGGGGACTGTTGAGTTTCTTTTTCGGTTTAGCTCGGGTGGTAGTGCAACCCACCGGTGTTTGTTAGTGGGTCGGCCGTTTGTCGGTCGTGGGTAACCGGACAGCCGTTTGTCTAAACTTGTACCTTCTAGGTCTTCTAGTGTTAGGTTATAGCAGGTAGTTGGCCGATTCTCTTTGAACCATGGGCAAGGTATGGGTGGAAATGAGGATTCTTCCCCTATGGTTGTACCCATAGTCCGGCTTTTTACCGTAGACACTGCGATGGTTGTAGAGATAGTCGTGATGGGGTCTCGGGGTGCTCCTTTGGGTTAGAAAGGGAGACCACCGGGGCTAGTAAATCTTATTCGTTTGGGCTCGTTTTCGGTTAGAGAGGTCGTGCCTTGTTTCTCACAAATGTGCATAAGTGGCGACTTTTATTGGGGGGTTTAACTTTTGACGCTGGGTGGTGCCAGGTAGCTCTAGGTCGGGTTCCTGTGTTCTGCGCAAGAGGGTCGGTTAGGTTGTCCTACTGGTGGGTTGGTACGTGATTCCTCGAGTGCGTTTAGTGAACCTAGGCAACGTTTGACAAGGTTCTTCGCATTGTTCTCGTTGCTTGTCTTCTTCTGACCCTTTAGGTCTCAGATGGATAGTCTACAGTACCTGGAGGTCTTTGTTGAGCAGACCTAGAGCTTAGATTTCCTCCTAGTGGGGAGTGTCACGGTTTGGTCTGGAGGGTTACCGCTCGACTCGATGCCCGGTGCTTGGAGGGCCAACGGATTGGGACCAAGAGTTAGTGGTTATATTAGAGTGTCGCACCTCGTCGGTGCCAGGACAGAGGTAGGGCCTTACCTTGTAGGTTTTGTCGCCAGCTTCCCATGACTAAGGCGTAGCCTGGAGGCTTAGTTTGGGAGAGTTTTGGGTCGTCAAACTTTGGGGCAAGTGTGGGCCAAGGGGACCTGTCGACTACTCGGAGTCTCGGCACTGGTCACCGTCGGCTAGGAGGCCCCGTACGCAGCTCTTTCTGTGGGGTAGACCTTGTGGTAGGTCTCAGAGATGAAACCTAACGTTAGCTTTAACCGCCGCCTCGGAAGGACGGACAGTCGGAATGAGGGGTCCGGGATGGTGGTTATGCTCCGAGCTCGCGGCCCATGTTGGTGACGGAGGTGGGCGGTCCGCGTTCGTGACAGGTGAGTCCGTTGTTTTCAGGGGGAAAGTTTCGGGTTAGTTGTTTGGACTTTTAAGGGTTCAGCAGACCGGGTGTGTCGCCTTGGGGCGCACCCGTGCTCTTCGTGCGAAAGAAGAACAGAAGCCTGCATCTGCGCATTGACTACAGGGAGATAAGCAAGGTTACCGTGAAGGACAAGCCCAGGATTGATGACCTCTTCAATCAACCGCAAGGAGCACTGGCGGATTATTCTCCGGAATCTCAGGGACGAGCTGGTTGCTAAGTTTAAGAAATATGAGTTCTGACTTCGCGAAGTGGACTTTTTGGGGCACATTGTGTCAGCGACGGGAATCGCAGGGAATGTGAGCGGAACTGCCCGACATGCGATCCGGAACTGGCTGCAGTCGTTTTCGTTTCAAAAACTTTGGAGACACCACCTTTTGGAATTCATCGTGATGTGTTTTCGGATCGCCAGAGTCTTAAGCTTTGCTCACAGAGAGGGATTTGATTTTGCGGCAGAGGCATTGGTTGGAGTTGCTGAAGGACTCGGCATGTCCACTCAGCATCACCCCGGGGAAAGGCAAGAGTAGTAGCGGATGTTTTGAGCATGAAGGGTCAAACCGGGGGGGGAGAATTCGATGAGCGCGAGTACTCAGCGGGACCAGTACTGTCGCACGACCTTTAGTCCTTGATGATCAAGCCAACCCTCTTAGAGAAATCCTGGAGGGTCAGAAGACAGGCGTACGGTTGCAGCTTATTCGAGACAAGACCCCCCTGGACCACGCAAACGACTTTTCGGCGAGTGCGAGCGACGCAATACGTTTCGAGGGCGGAATTGCGTGCCCGGGCTGCCAGAGTTGAAGAAAGAGATACTGTCAGAGACGCACTACGCTCCCTATGCGGCGCATCCAGGTGACACGAAGTTGTACAAGGACTTCAAAGCAGAATTTTCGGTGGACTAAACCAAAGGGGGACGAAATACAGTTCACTGCCCGGTGTTTAAATGGTTAACAAGTAAAGTTCGAACATCAGCGCTCAGCAGGGAAAACTACAATCTCTACCGGTACCAGAGTGGAAATGGGAGCGAATCAGCATGGAATTCATCACGGATCTTCTGCTTCGCATCAAGAGCACGATGCAGTTTGAGTCACAGTGGATCGACGGACGAAATCGACTCTTTTTCCACCCACCCGTACGACGTGGACTAGAGACACTCGGCTAGTGTCAAACCTTTGGATCTTCGAAGATATGCTTCGAACATGTGTACTTGGCTTGGGTGATGGATGGTCACTGTTTTGAGCCTAGAGAGGACCTGAGCTTCGACGGAACACCGGCGCGGATCTCAGCACGAAAGGACAGAAAGGATTGCGCAACCGGACTATCCCCCATGTGAAGGTGCTGTGGAGCAACCAGGAAGAACGTGAAGCGACTTGGGAACTGGAGTCAAAGATGAGGGAGTACTACCCAGATTCATTCGTTGCGGGCCAGTATTAAGTTTCGAGGACGAAACTTCTTTTAAGTGGTGAGTGATGTAGAGTCCTGGCGTTCCCTCGCCCGTGTATACTTTTTCTTATGACCGGATTGTTAGGAAAACTTGTTACTGTGTTTCTGCACTGGACTGGCCTGGACCGCGAGTATTTTTCTGCGCTTGAGCTCGAAAAACGGAGGACGGCAAAGCGAACGGTTTCGGATTCCGAATTACGAATCTTCCGGAATGAGGACCAAAGCGTTTGCTTTCGAGTGGTGCATCAGAATCCGTGCTAAGTGGCCGGCACACCTTTCGAGGTGATCGGACTGGATCCTGCTACGATCGGACATTTCATCTTATTTATGTCAGTGGGTCGGTGGGTCGTTTTATTTAGTTGGTGGTACCTCGACCTTCCGGTTTTCCGTTTTGGTTTTGACTGAATCTTTTTAGTTGTGGGGAGGAGTTGGAAGTTCGAGAATTTCTGGGTTGACCGTCGGGGTTTGCGGGTATTTTTAGGTGGTAGATCTCGCAAAATGATGAACGGCGGTGCGATCGGATTTGAAATCGGACTTACGGATCTCCCGGAATGGGGTTCGAAGCTCCCGGTGACCGTAAAGTGCACCGAGATGCGTGCATTACAATTTGCACGTTTTTTGAGGAAGTCTGAGTCAAAACTGGACCTAGGGTTTGGAGGATATTTTATTTTATCTCTTTCCTTTCGAGAACGTGAACGGAGGGGGGGGACTTTCGAATTTCGAAAATTCGAATTAGGCAAACGATCGAGAAAGGAGAAGGAAGAACAAGGGATCCATCGTTCGGGGAGCCCTACGTTGGAGATGAGAGGGACGATCCTTTTTCCCCTTCCTCGCTGGATCGGTAAGTGTGATCGTGTTGTTTCCAGTTTGCAATTTCTGTGGGGTCGAGGGTTGGGCGGTGGTCGTTCGGGTGTCGCACGCCGCGGGGGTTTTGTGGTAACGGGAAGCCGCCGCCGCCGTTGTTAAACGGGAGGCCGCCGCCGCCGTTATCACGCCCACGGGGTCGTCGCCGCAGTCACCGTGTTTGCGGAGTCATCACCGGAGCCGCGGACAGCGAAATCGGAGAAGAAAACAATTTCCGGCGAGCTACTGTTCACGGAAGCCCGATCCACAGCCGCGCGGTGCACGCTCCAGGCGTGCACCCGGCGCACGGAATCGGCGCCTCTTTCGTGAACCCGCTGCACCGCCCGGCCCGCGGATGATGCTCCAGCCCGGCCCGCTACCGCGGTGCACGCCTCCAGCGTGCACCCGGTGCGCGCCTCCGCCCCCGGTGGGGGTGAGCCCGGTGCGCGCTCTGCCGTGCACCGGCCCGGCCCGCTACCGCGGTGCACGCCTCCAGCGTGCACCAGGTGCGCGCCTCCGCCCCCGGTGGGGATGAGCCCGGTGCACGCCCTGCGCGTGCACCAGCCCGGCCCAAACCGCCTGGTGCACGCGCCGGGGTGAGCCGGGTCTGCGCGCCGCCTCCACTGTGCTGTGAACCCGGTCCACGCCCAGCCCGTGCACCATTCTTCAGCCCGGGAGCCCGGTAACTCCGTTTTGGCCCGTTTTTGGCCCATTTTGCCCCGTTTTTCAGTGTTTTTGACCACGACGATGTTTTTAACATTAGTACTAACTGTAGTTTCTTTCGGGCACAGGGTGGGAGTGTTTTAGCGGGAGTTCCGCACACCTTCTTCTTCGCGTTTCAGGTGGGTACCCCTTAGAACCCCTGTGTGCATACTCTCGTTATCATTTATCATATGCCCTTATCGGTGTGGTAGCGACCAAGTGTCGCGGTGTCCGTTATTATGTACACATATGTGGGTTTTCATTTTGAGACTTAGCGTCGGGCTTCCGACGGTTGCAACTACTTCTGATTTTGCGTTTAACTGTGCTAACATGGATAGTATTTATGGTCCTCGCTATTGTGTTTTACTTTGTATATTTGGTGGTCCTTATGGTTCATTGCTATCGGTTTTATCTTGGATAGTATTTATTGTCCTCGCTAATGAGTTATACTTTGTATATTTGGTGATCTTTATGGTTCATTGCTATTGGTTTTATCTTGGATAGTATTTATGGTCCTCGCTATTGAGTTATACTTTGTATATTTGGTGATCTTTATGGTTCATTGCTATCAGTTTTATCTTGTGTACTTGGTTACTATGCTCGAGGCTGCAGCACGCGCACCCGCGGTTTGGCCACCGCAAAGGGTGCGCTTTTCCGGAAAAGTGGTCTATGACCCGTGTATACCCACGAGGTGACGTAGTGGGGGCCCCCGTAGGTGGGGGGTTTGAGGCACCAAGGTGTGAGCGGTGCGACCCGTCGAGGTAGGTGCTCGGCGTGGTTTACCGAGGTAGGTGCTCGGTTTGGTTTTCTTTCCCGAGGTTGGTGCTCGGTTTGGTTTTCTCCCGAGATTGGTGCTCGGTTTGGTTTTCTTTCTTGAGGTTGCTCGGTTTGGTTTTCTTTCCCGAGGTTGGTGCTCGGTTTGGTTTTTCTCCCGAGATTGGTGCTCGGTTTGGTTTTCTCTCCCGAGGTTGGTGCTCGGTTTGGTTTTCCTTCTTGAGGTTGGTGCTAGGTCTGGGTTGCCGGGGCAGGTGCCCGGTTCGACTTATGCAGGGGGAGGGGATACTGTCGATTGCACGATGAGGAGGGCGGTTGCGCTGGTTTTACTGCGGTTTGCTTTATTTATAGCCCTAGTTGCTTTCGTGCTTTATTTTCTGGTCACTGACTTCCCACTCCGTGACAGGTTCGTCCAGGGATGAGTGCTAGGACGACGGTGAGGCCGTGGCAGGAGTACTTTTGGTCTTCGGGGCCATAGACTGTATGTACTTCTTATTTTGCTCATTTCATTACCTGTTAGTAGCTTAATATGTGGATCGCGATACCCTTGTGGGGTCGATGTGGATGTTGGAATGTCTTTTATTATCCCTTTGGGTGATTGTTTTGCTTTCCCGGATTGGCCGCTTTCAAACTACAAAAGGAAAGATAAAAGAAAACACTTCGAAAACCATTTTTAAAATCTGGGTGTCGGGTGGGCACCATTTTAAAACCCTGTGGATTTATGGATTTCGAAAACCGTTTTGAAAAACCTGGGTGCCGTGTGGGCACCGCTTTTAAAACTTGTGGATTTATCCTTTCAAAATTTGTCGGCCTCGTTAATATTTATAGAAATATAGTTGTTTGTACTCGACTGCCGAGCTATTGTGGTTAAATGGATATTTGTGCGGATATTGTAGTTGGGACGCCGTGCATATACAAAGGAGACTCTGCCCGTTTGCAGAGTGAATTTGTATATGCGGCGGGTCTGGGCACGCACCGGGGGAGATCGCTTTCAAGGAAAAAAAAAAAAAAAAAAATTTATATGCAAATCCAACTCTTTTCGGTGGCTGTCTTCCGCTTAATGAAACCCCCGGGCGTGAAAAAGCGATGCAAGTTGTTACTTGGGATGACAACTCCACGTCAAATGAGTCATCCTCAAGTGATGAAGAAGACAACGCGACAGCTTTCCACGCGTCCACTACATCTTCACCCTTCATGTGCTTAATGGCAAGTACATCCGACTCACTGTCCAACTCCACTGTTGAAAAGATTGCAACGGACGATGAATCAGATGATTCGGAAGGTAAAGATTTTGCTTTAGCCTACCACAGACTGTTGAGGGATTCAAAGAAACTGGCTAAGCAAAACAAGGGGTTGAAAGGGAGATTGCAGGATCTCGAAGAAGAAGTAAAAAGGGTAACCTCTCTCTCAACCGATCTTGAAGTGGAAAGGGATAATCTGATTAAAACAAATGTTTCCCTTCAAGAGTCCAATGAGCAACTCGAGAAGAATTATATGGATATGGTGAACAAAGCGAATTACTTCTTGAAGCTCAACGGCGAGGCTCGACAGGAAAAATTGGAAATGACGGAGACCATACGCCAACTGAAGGATGACTTAAAGAGATTTTCTTCTGGAAGGAGTAAGTTGGACAGACTTCTTGGTCTTGGTCAAAGAAATAAGTTCGGCCTCGGATACACTCAAACTGGAGACATTCCAAGTTCGAGTGGTACAGTATTTGTGCCTCAGTCGGTATCTCCTCCTCCGACACCGGTGTTCACGACAAGCAACGACAACAAACCTACTACATCTTCCTCGGAATCGACAAGAATCAAGGTATGTTTTCGTTGTGGCATTTCAGGGCACATAAGGAGAAATTGCAAGACGGAAGCCAAACGCACACCTCAAGCACCTCTTGCAATGACTACCAAAAGGGCTATTCCTCGAAAATCAACTGCAACTCATTCAAAGGAAAAGAGCCTTGGTAGTACACCGCTCAAGACGACATCATCAAGGAGCAGCAATTCTTCAAGCAAGACGCTCTCACCTAGGAAATCAACTTCACGATCATTACCGACGCATTCCAAAAAGGTTTGGGTGCGCAAAGGTGAAATTTTCCCTTGTCTTGCTACCAATGTTTCCTTGCATGCATATGATAGTTCGTCTTGGTATCTGGATAGCGGGTGTTCCCGTCATATGACCGGTGATAAAAACTGTTTTCAAACATTTGAGAAAAACTCCGGAGGACTTGTTGTTTTCGGAGATGGTCGGTCTTCCAAAATTGTTGGAAAGGGAACGGTAGCTATTCCAGATGGCCCGGTTCTAGATAATGTGTTATTTGTTCATGGCCTTAAGACTAACCTCATAAGCATAAGTCAACTTTGTGATAGTGGTTATTCAGTTAATTTTTCATCTGATAAATGCACTGTAACTGACATGAACCATGCTTTCTTTTTAAAGGGGGTTAGATCAGAAAACAATTGTTATGTAGTTCCTACTAAGATTTCTGAAAAATGTAACCTAGCATCTTTGAAAAATGAAACACTTTGGCATGAAAGGCTAGGTCACATAAACTTTAAGGAACTTGCTAGAATTTCGAACAAAGATGTGGTCAAGGGGGTTCCGAAACTTTCTTTTGAACAAAACCTTGTGTGTGGCGGTTGCCAAAAAGGAAAACAGTCTAGGACTGCACACAAGAACTTGAACCACATAGGTACAAAACGGCCTTTGGAACTTTTGCATATGGACTTAATGGGGCCAACTCGTCAACCATCTCTGGGAGGTAAATGGTATATTTTCTTATTGGTTGATGATTTTTCTAGATATACTTGGGTAGCATTTTTAAAAGAAAAAGCTGATACCTTTGATTCTTTTCTCGAAATCTGCAATCGTATTATGATGAAAAGAATGATAGGATTACTCGAGTTAGGAGTGATAGAGGTGGGGAATTCATAAATTCCAAATTCATTGATTTTTGCACTTCTAATGGCATTAAACATGAATTCTCTGCACCTTACACACCTCAACAAAATGGTGTAGTCGAGCGCAAAAACAGGGTCGTACAGGAAATGGCACGTGTTATGCTTCACAGCCGGAACTTACCTTTTTATTTTTGGGCTGAAGCGGTGAACACTGCTGTTTATGTTATTAATCGCGTGTATTTGCGCCCGGGGACATTGAATACACCATATGAACTTTGGTTTTGTAGAAAACCTAACATCAAATATTTTCGCATCTTTGGGAGTCGGTGTTTTATTTTACGTGATCGTGAGAATCTTGGAAAATTTGACTCTCGAAGTGACGAAGGGATTTTCTTAGGTTATTCTACAAACAGCAGAGCATATCGAGTTTTTAACTTAGAATCTAAGACGATCGTAGAATCGATAAATGTTAAGGTAGATGAAGCTTTTCACTTTGAATCTGAAAAATCTACCCTCGATATCTCTCTTGATGATGATACACCTGCTAATGCATCTTCTTCTAACAATTCTTTCGATAATAATGATGCATCTAACGGTTCTTCAAGTTTATCTGATGTGCAGGAATCATCTCGTGTACCTCCGTCTACTCCTCTACCTCAAACGTTACGCATCTCCAAGGATCACCCTGAATCGAACATCATTGGAGATCCACAAGAAGGAGTTAGAACACGGAGACAATTGGTTTGCGGATTTGCATGCTATGTATCTCAAATCGAACCAAGGAATGTTGATGAAGCTCTCCAAGATGACTACTGGATTAAAGCAATGCAGGAAGAGCTCCATCAATTCGAGCGAAACAAAGTCTGGGAATTAACGAAGCCTCCGAAGCAACACAATGTGATAGGTACCAAATGGATCTTCAAGAACAAGAAAAATGAAGAAGGTACTATCATCAGGAACAAAGCAAGGTTAGTTGCTCAAGGCTACTCTCAAGTAGAAGGTATAGACTTTGATGAAACTTTCGCCCCTGTAGCTAGACTCGAGTCCATTCGTATATTGTTTGCGATTGCTTGTCATTTTAAAATCAAATTATTTCAAATGGACGTTAAGAGCGCCTTTTTAAATGGGTTTTTAAATGAGGAAGTTTATGTGGCTCAACCGAAAGGTTTTGTGGATCATAAACTACCTAACCATGTTTTTCGTCTGAAAAAGGCTCTTTACGGTCTGAAACAAGCACCGCGAGCATGGTACGAAAGGTTGACAAAGCACCTTTTGGAAAAGGGCTACACTCGAGGGGGAGCTGACAGGACTCTCTTTGTGAAGCATTATCAAAACAATTTCATAGTTGCTCAAATCTATGTCGATGACATTGTTTTTGGCGCAACAAGAGATAATGATGCTTCTAAATTCGCGGAGACCATGGAAAGCGAATTTGAGATGTCCATGATGGGCGAATTGACTTATTTTCTTGGATTACAAGTTAAACAAAACGATGAAGGAATTCACTTGTGTCAATCCAAGTATGCACTGGAGTTGGTCAAAAAGTTTGATCTTGAAAATTCTAAGGATTTTCCGACTCCAATGGGAACTAGCCATAAGGGACTTGGAAGTGAATCACAAAGTGAGAATGTAGACGAGAAACTGTACCGCAGTATGATTGGAAGTCTACTATATCTCACGGCTAGTCGCCCGGATATATCCTTCAGTGTTGGGATTTGTGCGAGATATCAATCAGCACCGAAGGAGGTTCACCTGAAAGCGGTGAAACGGATCATCCGATATATCAAAGGTACAATCAATTTCGGAATTTGGTATCCTATGGGAACAACTTTGGATATTGTTGGATACTCAGATGCCGATTGGGCTGGATCAGTGGATGACCGGAAAAGCACGAGTGGTGCATGCTTCTATCTTGGCCACTGCCTTGTTGCATGGCACAGTAAAAAGCAGAACTGCATAGCACTCTCGACTGCCGAAGCGGAGTACATTTCTGCAGGAAGTTGTTCAACCCAATTGATTTGGATGAAAAGCGTGTTGAGCGATTTCCGGATTTCAACATCTTCGGTAACCATTTTATGTGACAACACTAGTGCTATTAACATTTCAAAAAACCCTGTGTTGCACTCTAGAACAAAACATATTGAACTTAGATATCATTTTCTTAGAGAGCTAGTTGAATCAAACATTCTTCAACTGTCATATATTTCAACTGAGGATCAATTAGCTGATATCTTAACAAAACCTTTGGATCAAAAACGTTTTATTCACTTGCGTAAAGCAATTGGCATGCTTTCCTTGAAATAAACTCTTTTGAAACCTTTGCTTAGGTTAGGTTTTGTTTTTGTTTTTGTTTTGTTCTTTATCTATGTTTTGTACATAGGACATTAATTGAGCATAAATCATAATTGACTTTAATTGCATCCTTTTATGCATTTAGAAATTTATTATGCTTTTGATGTCATAATATTTCAATGTTGCAATGATCATTTACGTTAATTAAACCATCTTTTAAGTGATCAAAGTCAATTTCTCTCTCAATGATCTCTTGGTATAGTCATTATCATATTTGATTGCTTAGTCGAGTATGAATTCGAGATCAATGGTTTGGTTGAATACCTTATATATTAAATAATTGATAGCCAATTGAGGGGGAGTCAATGAAATGTAAAATGCTCAAAAGATGTGGAAAGAGTTACATCCCAATGAGGAGTGTGAAAACTACCACCACATGGAGAAAATAAAAAAAAAAGATACTCCATGAATGAAAAGCAAATTTTTGTTTTGAAAATTGTTGATGAAATTCATATTGAAATACTTGACTCAGTCGTATTTCATGGTTGGTATAAGGTGGGATTTTTAGTAAAAGATGCTCAAAGAGCCACTCCTTCAACAGATTGTCTAGATATATTATCTAACTTATCTGGGATTTCAAACATCTATTGATCTTGGTACTTCATTTTCTTTACTAAAATTGATGATTTGATAAAGGCATTACACATAAGATCAGGATAGATGTAATTGAAGTTGTTCAACTTTAAGTGTTTTAACTTTCGTAAATTTTCGTTTCATTTTTGGGTATTTTTGATAGATTTTGCATAATCTATTTCTTGTTGTATGAAACGATGTCTTTTGTTTAAAGTTGACATGGTAAAGTGCTTACATACTTTTTCTGGATTTTATGGAATTTTTCTGAATTTTTCTGGAGAAAAAGTTGAAGCCGATCCGGATCGGGGTAAGTGATCCGGATCCCGAACGCAGGATTCTTCCTGCGGGTAGCCGATCCGGATCACATTCTCGATCCGATCCGGATCACGGCTAGGGTTTTTATAAGAACAAAGAGGATTTGATTTCTTTTACCCTAATCTTTTGTTCTAAAATCTCTAGAGCTTCTCTCTCTAGATTTCTTGCATTTTGGAGCTTCCAAACTCAAAGTTCTTCGGATTCAAGTAAGTTTTATTGATCAAAACTCGGTTTTTACGGTTTTTCATCAAACGTGTGTTGAAATCTTGAAATTTTTTCGTTTGTGAATGGTTTTTGATCAAATTTCTTTTGAAATAAGAACTCTGGGTCAATTAGTTTTGCTTTTATGCTGGGTTTTCTCAAGATAAACGAGTTTTTAGGCTTCGATTTCTAAAAATTCTGGTTTAGGGCATAAAAGAGGAATTTTTGAAAATCGTGGAATTGATCTATTTTTAAAATTCTTTTTGGAAAACTAATTTGATTCTTGGCTTCTCTACATGATTATGATTGTCTAGGTACAATGTTTCAAATTTTTCAAAATTGACGATTTTTCATATGTTCTTGAGTTGGTTTTCACAGGACACTTTCTAAAACTCAAAGCACTGTCAGCAATGGTGATCACCTGGATCATTTTCTTACTTGCTGCCATGGTCCATGTGAAGGATACTGCCAAACCAAAAAGGGCCAAGAGAACCAAGCGAGCTGAAAATGATTCCGACACGAATTCGGAAACGGACTCGATTGACTGGGATAACCTAGAGATTGAGGAAGATGTCCCTATTGTATCCAAAGGGAAAGCACCTGCAGAAGCCTCAAAGAAGACAAAGGTTCCTCCTACTGCTGCAAAAAAGGGAAAAGCTCCCATGGAACCAAGTCAAATTAGAACACGAACAAAGACTGGCGTAAGAAAACGAGGCAGTACAACGGGAATTTCAATTGAGGAACCAATTGCTAGCCAGCCCCCTCCTCCGGAATTCATTAGCTCCACAAGAATCAAAGATTTTGAAAAGAGGGAATGCATTGGGGAAAGACATGTTAATGTCCAACAGATGAAGAATCGATCTGCAGAGTTTGGAGTTCTGTTTGACCAAGTCGGGCTTGCTCCAATTTGCAACTTTCCTGAATCAACTGGGTACTGTCCACACTCAGTTCGAATGTTTTATCAAAATGCTGCAAGTCTGATAGATCATGAGGACGGACGACGAGAATTTCATACCGTGGTTAAAGGTATCAAGATCAAAGTCACTCCCCAACTGATTGGAGAGGTGCTTAATATGAAAGCAAGATCTGATGGACTCCACTACCTCAAGACTCAAAGCTTCAACGCCAACTCGTGGAGAGTTGTAGTTAACGGAATCTGCGTTCCGGAAACTTTGTCTACCGGAAATTCTGTTTTCTCCAAAGAACTTAAGAAAGAGTACAAGTACATAAACTTCATTGTCTGTTACAACATTCTTCCCAATATGAACACGAAAGTCCTTCGGTGGGATAGAATGCTCTTTCTCTATCTTCTTGGCAACCCGACCATTTTGATGGGAGCAAATATGAATATTCCGTATCTCATTTGGCATAGGATGACGCGGTATGTCGAACACTCTCACCCCACAGAGCGACTACCATACCCAATGATTATCATGCGCATCCTTAAAAAGTTTAAAGTGGATACAAGCGCGAGCTCTTATATGTATAGTTTGGGGACAATAAATGAGACAACTATTGTAAAGTCTTTGTCAACAAAGCAAGATGATCCCCCATCTCCTCCAATCCGGCAACGAGCTCGACAACCAGCAACTACTTCCACAGCTCCAGTTCCTCCTCCACAGCAGGCACCACCATCCACCTCTGACGATGATGCCTCTGTCACCTCTATCCTTAAAGAACAACAGCGGCTGTCGAATGAACAGGAACGTATGTCGGCTGAGTTCACTGCAATGCGAGGAGACCTTCATACTATGAAAAATGAGATGGAAGTCCTCACAGCTTCACAAATCACTCTGAATAAGTCCGTCTCATCAGTGAAGAAACTAGTGAAGAAGTTGTTTGCTAAAATGGGATGCACAACATCCGATGACTCCGACTCTCAGGAGTAACTTTATGTTTTAATCGTTTTGCTCTAACTTTGCAGGTTTTTCAATTTGATCTTTGCTTTTTGCAGGTATTTAATTTTTGTTTATCTTTTTAACTCCCTTTGTTTTGTAATCTTTGGCTTTGTTTTGTGACAAAAAGGGGGAGAGAGTTAGAGAGAACTTTGAACAATGAATGGATGATTGTGAATATCAGCTTTGTGAACATTAAGGTAACATTAAGGTAAGTATGACTCCAACTTCAACTTTGGTTTTTCTTATGTGATTTGTGACATGCCTCTATACTAACTATTCGACTAACTATTTGGGCATGTAATATGACTAACAAGTTGATGTTGGACTAACATACTTTGACATTTGGTTTTCGATTGCTTAGAAGATATGTTGGTTTTAACTATGATTCTCTTACATATCTGAATTTTTCAAATGTCATGATGAGAATAAACTCTATCTCTGTAGTTGGTTTTGAATGTTTCAATTCTTGAGGTATCTAACGATTTTGTTTGTCAAGAATGCCTTCTGTGTGCAGAGATTACAGATGTCTAAGTCTAGAGTCTGTTCTAGGAGTTTATCTCATGTTTTTAATTTCTGGATCTCTTTTGTAAATTTTTGTTGTATGGTGATAGCAACAAAAATATCTTTTTGAATTTTCTTTTGTGGATTTGTGTTTTGTCACGAAACCGCCAAAGGGGGAGATTGTTACGGAATTTGAGTTGGCGTATTTCGTGAATGTATTAAGTCTTGAAGATTGAAGATGAAGAAACTTTGGATCGTATACCTCAATCTCAAGAAAGAAGAATTCAAAAGGATCAGGTACGTTTAACTAAAGAATTTTGATGATCCGAATACTTCTTATAGTGTAGAAACACCTGGAAGAGGTTTTAATTGCTTAAACATCAAAAACTGGACATGGGACATGTTCAGGATCCGGATCGTGGCTTGCAATCCGGATCCCGAAGGGTGTTTGTTCATACACTGGTTCAATCCGGATCGCAGCATCTTATGATCCGGATCCCGAACACTGGTTTTACCTTTTGCTTTTCGATCCGGATCAGGATTTGCAATCCGGATCCCGAATGTGATGTTTGGTGAAACTGTATGAACGATCCGGATCGGGGACTATGATCCGGATCCCGAACGTGTTTTTCTGGAAATCGTCTTTCTGCTTCTGCAATCCGGATCGCCAATTCCAATCCGGATCGCCGTCGGTAAAATTTCCAGAAAAGGCTGTTTTTGATCCTATCTTCTTCCAATGGTTTCTAACCTATAAATAGCCCTTCTTTTCATTTCTAGGGCATCCACATACATCGGCAAAAACAGAAAAATATAGCCGAAAGAAAAATCCACATATATAGAGAAGAAAGGAAATCAATAGATTTATTCTATGTTTCTTCATCTATATTGATTGATTTGATTCTAGGTTTTCCATACTCACATTTTGAGTAGAATCAAATCAATGAATACTTAGATGGTATTTCCGATCTATCTTTAATCTAAGTATTCGGCGGATCATCACCACCCAAACAAACAACGATTTACCCCAAAATCGGCGCGTGGACTCGCGTGGCCTTGTGGATTCAAGGTGCAACCGCTCTCGTGGATTCGGAGCGAGGTACGTTCGTGGATTCGAAGCGTGCCACTGGGTGAAGACCGTGGATTCGGTCGGACGTCGTGGACTCGACGTTGGACGCTGTGGATTCAGCGTTGGGCGCGGATCGTGGATTCGAGAAGCGTCGTGGAGCGAGCGGGAAGATCTACTAGGAGCGTATGGTAAAAGGTTGAGTCGTCAGTGAGTACGTTATATCACCTTGTACGTGTGTTAATTCTAGTGGATTTCGCCGTGTTATCGGTCCCGTGGTTTTTTACTCCGGTTTGGAGTTTTTCCACGTAAAAATCTTGCGTGTTCTTTTATTTTTCCGCATTGGGTTTATTTGCGCAATGATTTTTTGAGTGTTTATTGTTTACACCTATTCACCCCCCTCTAGGTGTTTTTTTCCCTATTTAGATCCAATTACTTATAACCCAACATCACCAAGCCGACTGTTGAGTCCCAGCAGAATCTGCTTGAGCCAGCGGTAAAGATTAAGCCCGAGTCTCCCGGAAGTCCAAAAGGGAATTCCCGGGAGGGGCAATTTGGTAATTTTACCAAATATTAAACATTAAAAATTATGTTGGTCTAGGTGTTGATAAACACAAATGTCAAGTAATTAAAAGGTTTTAAGATTTGGAAAAAGTTAAAGTTAGAGTTAATTTCTGAACAATATGTTTGATTCAGGTCTGTTCGGTTACATTTGGTTTTCGAGCGTACAGTCGATTCGGTTTAATCGCCTGCAAATTGTCAGGTGGGTTTATTTTCGGTCCGGGCTTTATCATTTCGGCCCTCTGTGTACGGTATTGGTTGGACCCCTGTTCTTGTTAGCTTAGATGATATTTGAGCCTGCCTTCCTTTCGATCAGTTATTTTTCTAAAAACGTGTTTTTATTCAACCAATGTTTTGTCTCCAAGCATCGCAGAGTCGCCGGAGTCTGTTCTTGTTTGATAGGACGAAGGTATCGCTATTCAAGGTTTGGACATAAAACATGTTTTCAAAATGTTTTTCTAAAAGAGATTTATAGTTTTGCATGATTGATTCTCAGTTGCTTCCAGATATTATGGCTCTATTCCTGGACATTTGCCATGCCTGATTGGTTTGATTATCAATATATCCTGATCCATGTTCTAGAAGTTGTTGATTATATTTTGCATTGCATCCATGATGGGATTGTTTCGGCTTGTTGCTCACCCGTTATGCTGCTAAATACATAATTTTATAAAATAAATATTTTTTCCGAGCTTTGTAGGGTCGCCTGAGTCTGTTCTTGTTTGATAGGACAAGGGCAACGCTCTTCGAGGTTTGGATCTAAAACCTGTTTTCAAAATGTTTTTCTCAAAAACATGTGTTTAGTCTGCATGACTGGTTAGTCTGCATGATTGGTATTCAGTTGCTTCCAGATCTTATGATTTAATTCCTGGATATTTGTTATACCTGAATTTCAGCACTCCTGATATATCTGATCCATGATTCATAGTTGCTGTTGATTGATTCTGCATTTGAGTTGAGATTTGTTGTTGATCTTGCATTGAGTTGAGATGTTGTTATCATATCACTGTTGCATCCCAGAGGGGATTGATTCTGGCTTGTTGCCGATTACCCGGTCAGTGGACCAAGAGCTTGAGCATTTGCATTATGATCGCCCGCACCGTTGTTCTTCACGTACACTAGCGGGCTGATCCCCCGTAGCGATGTACTTTACCGGTAAAGTGGTTAGCAGTAGCAACCCGTGACCCCCAGGGGGGAATGTCAACCAGGTGGTGCCAGGTGGGCAGTTTGCCTGAGGTCTTGGAGACCAATATGGTGGCTTGTGATTGGGTAACTTGTTATTTCAGTTATTGATGCATGTGTTGCCTGTTTAGCCTGTTTTGTCATAGCCTGCTTTTATCATATCTTATGATTTTCCTGATTCCTATTCCTGCTATAGTTATCAGCCTATGCTTGCTTCAAGATTTTATAAGTTGCTTTAATTACAGCTCCAATTGTATATCTGCTTTATCCTAACATGTGATTATTACTATCCTCTAGTATTGTATGCCAGTAGGTACGATCTGCTATTTCTCGGCTCGTCGTGCCCACTGGGATACATGTACAATGTATCTCACACCCCCTGGGTGACCATTTTTCAGGTCGAGCGGGTGCTGGAATGTTGGGACGAGTTGGTGAGGTTCCAAGTTAGATGTTGACCCTGGACAGCCGAAAGTTGTGTAATAGTTGTAAAGAAAAGATTTTGTAATCCGGTTGTAATTTTTGTAAAGTACTTGTAATAATTAAATTGTAATTTTAATAGTTGTAGTACGTAGTTAGTACTCTGATGTTGTTGCCAAGCTAGCCGTGGATATCTAGAAAAGGCCCAATCCCAAAGGGGATTGGGACTCTTCTATATAGGTGGCGGTCTGTTACGCCCTGGGGGTTTTAAAACTCTGATTTGAAAAAAAAAAAAAAAAAAAAAAAATTAGACGCTGATTTTTGAACTCGGGGCGTGACAGATTAGATGGTATCAGAGCAATAGGAATACGATGTCTAGGTTTGGCTAGGAACGAGCCCTAGGATGACTTGTGTTCACGAGAGAGCGCTGGGTTTTGGCATAGCGGTATGAAGCTTAGGTGTGTTTCGTATTCGTGTTTTGAGAACCATTGTTAGTGCAAGGGTTAGCCGCGGTCATGGTTTCGGCTGTGGGCTTGATGTTTCAGTGGAGCCAGAGGGCTCAGATCAGTTACAGTGCATGTGGTTGAAGGATTGACCACAGTTTGCCAAAGGTCGAACAATTTATTGACCTTTCAGTATCCTCGTGTCGTAATTCAGTGGCTTATGTGCCCGATGGTAATCCTAAGTTGGGTAGGAGTTAAATTTTGGCTTATGTGTCGATTCTAATGAGATGTTAGTGAACATTGGAATAGGATTCCAGTTTCTTGTGAATAGACAGGGTGGCATTCCTGACCACGTGATGGTAGTGACCTATGGTAGAGGTTATATCATCGGCATAGGGACTGTGAAGGAAGGTATGTGATGTACCTTCAGATGTGAGTTGTGTCCCCAACTAGTTGTTAGCGACAGATCTATGGTATTTCGCTTTTCTTTTGGTAAGCACGTTGGCTGCAGACAACGTACTGTCGAAAGAACTAAGGAAATACTTTGTTATGTGATGGGAATATCAGATTGGGTCTAAATAAGTAGCCTTGGAGTTATTGATACCTTGTAACCAGTTGTCACTATTGTGAACCTATTTGAGATTTACCAGAGGTTTAGTTGTATTAAGTTTCGGGGACGAAACTTGTTGTAAGGTGGGAGAGATGTAGTAACCGTGATTTTTTAAAATCCAAAATCTAAGCTTAAATAATTTTCTGTATTATTTAAATGGCAAAACTAGGTAAATAGTAGTACAATAGTGGCCCTAAAATATCGACTTTTGATCGGGGCCTGATCTCGAGAATCCGAGATCGCTATTGCGATCGTCTCGTCGAAACATGAAAATTTCATATTCACTTGTCGACGATCTGACGGTCGGATCTTCCAGAAAACAGCGATGAAAAAGCGGGTCCCACAACTTAAGTTGTGAATAGTAACCCTATTTTTAATTCCCTCTTGATCCACTAACGGCCGATTCGCCGTCTGGAATCCTGATATAGGGGTATGAGTAGTCAAACCTAACTAATTTTGTTGTTCTGAGCGCAATGGCACTGACGGATTTCGCGTTTGGCGACCCGTGTGCATCGAAGTGCGTCAGCTGTACCGCAAATTTCTAAACTAAATGGCCCAAGATTTTATCCGAGCGCCAAACAAAACAAACAAATATGCTACTTGACAGGTCTCGACGAGCCGGACGTCGTGGCGAAGTCCGTTTCGCAAATTGGCGAACAGATTTTCTCGAAATGCGTGAAATGCACTGAAAAAGGAGGTATTTTTGAGAAAACTATAATATTTTATGTACCAAAAATTTAGGGGCTTAAACCATGGGGTGTTGGGTGCATTTTGTACCTACTGTGAAGACCCCGGAGGTTAGGGTTAGGTCTGAACCGGGTTTGAGGTTATTTTTGCAAGAATCTTGCATTAATTGAATACTTGTCTCTTGGTCTCCTTTGGATGCATGCACGAGGGGTTGGGGGTAGATCCGAAGCATCAACTCTCCTCTGCAATCTTCACTGGGTGCCTGGGTTGCTGGGTGGCCGAGGGACACTATCCCATTGAGAGATAATCCGAGAGAGAAGGAGAGTGAAGAAAGGTTGGAACTAAAATCTTTCTAAGTGGGATCTGAGGTTCCAGTGGTGTTCCCCTGCTGCTGTGGACTCCTTTGGTGCTTGCCGTGGCCGCGCGTGGAAGAGGGACCAAAACCGGCTTCTTCCTCCTTCATCGACTCCGGCCAAGGTAAGAACTCCTTAACTTCGGTTTGTTTGAACCCGAGACCTCTAGCAGTAGTTAATATAGGTCCCTAGGATGCTCCCTGCCAAGCCTGAGCTTCCCACGCACGTTGCATGGCCGGCGGGAGCAATATATGGCCGGAAACCTAAAGAAGCTCCGCCGCGGCTGTTCTTTGCAACTGATGGACCAAAAAGGAAACTAAAATGATGGGAATAAACTGTAGGACCCATAAATTAATTCTGCAAAGTTTGAGCAATTATGGTAGAGTAACTTTGAAGAAAATCGCAACCCTAGTTTTCGGGTTTTTGCATGTTGGTCGAACTCTCAACTCCGGCGCCGGCGAGCTTCTCCGACGCCGGCCACCTACCCAGAACATATGCTGGGACCAAGGCGATCCCAACCATGCACTTGCATGGCACCCATGCAGCATAAATGGGTGGCGGCGATGGTTGACCCGAAATTGGATCAAGTCGAGGCCGCCGGCGCTCCGGCCAACTCCGGCCGGGGAGGGTTGGTCGTGAAGCTTTGTATGGTCCAGTAGAACAACTCCATCCAAGTTGGAAGGCTTCATATGGCCTTTGGAAAAATTCGCCATTAGAGGTGTTGAGCTTCAAACCGAGCTTGGCCCCCGCCGCGCCGCCGCCGTGCCCTGTCGCTGGGCACGGGTCCAGGTGAGTTTGCCTTGAGTTTTTTAGGAAGGTTTGTGCAAGTGGTTTGATCCCAGATGATCTTGGTATTTCATTTTCTTTACCAAATTGATGATTTGATAAAGGCATTACTCATAAGATCATGTTAGATGTGATTGAACTTGTTCAACTTTAAGGGATTTAATTTTTATAAATTTTCGTTTCATTATTTAGATATTTTTGATAGATTTTGCATAATCTATTTCTTGTTATATGAAACGATGATTTTCATTTAAAGTTGACACACAAAAGTGCTTACAATCTTTTTCTGAATTTTCTATAATTTTTCTGAATTTTTCTGGAGAAAAAGTTTGAAGCCGGTCAGGACTGGGCAAGCCGATCCGGACCCCGAACGCAGGTATTCCTGCGGGTAGCCGATCCGGACTGGATTCTTGAAGCAGTCCGGACCGCGGCTAGGGTTTTATATAGAACAAAAGGATTTTGAATTTTCTTAACTTTAATCTTCTGTTTCTAAGCCTCCAGACCTTCTCTCTCTTGAAAGAAATGATTTTGGAGCCTTCCCAACCCATCTTCATCGATTCAAAGTGAGTTCTTATGATCAAATCTCGGTTTTTCACAGCTTTTTCACTTTTTGCTCAAAACGTGATAGAAATTTTGTATCTTTTTCGTTTGAGATCGGTTTTTGATCAAATTTCTTTTGAAATAAGAACTCTGGGTAGATTAGTTTTGATTATATACTAGGTTTTCTCATGATAAACGGATTTTTGGGCTTCGATTTCTAAAAATTTGATTTTAGGGCATATATTGAGAATTTTTGAAAATCATGGAATTGATCTATTTTTAAAATTCTTTTTGCAAAACTAATTTGATTCCTAGTCTTTCTACAGGATAATGATTGTTTGGGTACAATTTTTAAAATTTTTGAAAATTAACAATTTTTTCATGTTCTTGAGTTGTTGCTCACAGGACTTTAAATTTGTCAAACACTTGCACCAATGGCGTTTGCATGGATCATTGTTCTTCTGGTTGCAATGGTGCACTCTTGAACTACACACAAGCCTAAGAGAACGAAGAAGACCAAGAACACTCGAGATGACTCCGAGACAGAAACTGAGACTGACTCAATTGATTGGGATGAGCTGTTGGTAGAAGCAACTGCTCCTACTGCGTCAAAGGGGAAAGCCCCTGCTGAAGCTTCAAAGGCAAAGCCTCCGCCCACTGCTGCTGAAAAAGGAAAAGCCCCCATGGAGGCAAGTCCGGCCAAAACAAAGAGAAAGAGTGTTGCCCGGAAGAGAGGGAGTGCTCGGGGTATCACAATTGAAGAGCCACTTTCAAGTCAGCCTCCTCCACAAAACTTTGTAAGTTCTGAAAGAATCAGAGACTTTGAGAAAAGAGAATGCATTGGCGAGCGACATGTAAATGTCAAAGCCTTAGAGGAGCGCTCTGCATTATTTGGAACACTTTTTGATCAAGCAGGACTTGCACCGATTTGCAAATTCCCCGAATCTACAGGATATTGCCCTCACTCTGTTAGGATGTTCTATCAAAATGGATCAAGGTTGATTGATCAAGATGGACTGCGAGAATTTCACACAATGGTCAGAAATATTAAGATCAAGGTCACTCCAGAACTGATTGGAGAGGTATTAGGGATGAAGGCCATTGCTGAAGGAAGTCATTACCTAAAAGGTCATGCGTTCTCGGCCACCTCATGGAGAGTGGTAGTTGATGGAATTTGTCTTCCAGATACTCTGTCGTCGGGGAACTCAATTCTTTCCAAAGAACTTCGACCTGAGTATAGGTACTTGAACTTTATTGTTTGCTACAACATCCTCCCTAACATGCAAACAAAAGTTCTTAGATAGGACAGGATGTTATTTCTTTACCTTCTTGAAAATCCCACGGCAGCTTTGGGATCTAACTTCAACATTCCTTTCCTCATTTGGTCGAGGATGGCAAGGTATGTGGAAAATGCCCATCCGACTGAGCGACTTCCATTCCCAATGATTATAATGCGCATTCTCCGCAAGTTCAAGATCGACACGAGTACAAGCTCGTACATGCACAGCTTGGGGACAATTAACGATTCGACTATCGTAAAGTCCCTCTCCACAAAGCTTGGGGACAGGATGTTATTTCTTTACCTTCTTGGAAATCCCACGGCAGCTTTGGGATTTAACTTCAACATTCCTTTCCTCATTTGGTCGAGGATGGCAAGGTATGTAGGAAATGCCCATCCGACTGAGCGACTTCCATTCCCAATGATTATAATGCGCATTCTCCGCAAGTTCAAGATCGACACAAGTACAAGCTCGTACATGCACAGCTTGGGGACAATTAACGATTCGACTATCGTAAAGTCCCTCTCCACAAAGCAAGATGAGACTTCATCACCTCCTCGCAGAAAGAGACCAACAACTGCAACAACAGCTTCAGTACCACCAGCACCTGCCGCACAACATGCACCTCCTTCAACTTCTGAAGATGATGCCTCAGTTACTTTAATTTACAGAGAACAACAGTGTCTATCTTCTGAGCAAGAGCGCATGTCTAATGAGTTCATTGAAATGAAAGAAGAAATCCGGGAAGTTAAAAAGGAGCAAGTTTCAATGAACAGGCGGATAAAGAAAATCTTTCAAAAGCTTGGGTGCATTAGTTCCGAGGACTCTGAATAGTGTTTATTCTAACCTTCTTTTCTTTTGCAGGTTTTAAGTTTTTTTTTTTTTTTTTCTTGTTTAGTTCTCAAGTTTTTCTTGTTTTTAAACTGTTAACTCTCCTTGTATTTTGTATTTTTGCCTTATTTTGTGACAAAAAGGGGGAGAGAGAGAGAACAACAATGATCGACTGATAGTTGTGAACTTTGAACTATAAGGTAAGTATGACTTCTGTGACATTTGGATTTTCTAATGTATTTTTGCCTTATGGGCATGTAATATAACTAACAAGTTGATGTTGACTAACAATTTTGTGACATTTGGATTTCTAATGTTTAGAAGATATGTCGATTTTTGATTATGATTTTCTTACATATCTGAATTTGTAAATGTCATGATGAGTATAAACTCTATCTCTGTGTTTGGTTTTGCATGCTAAAATTCTTGAGGTATCTAACGATCTCGTTTGTCAAGAATGCTTCCTTTTTGCAGAGAGTACAGATGTCTAAGTCTAGAGTCTGTTTTAGGAGTTTATCTCATGTATTTATCTTTATTTGGATCTCCATTGTAAATTTTTGTTGTATGGTGATAGCAACAAAAATATCTTTTTGAATTTCTTGAGTGGATTTGTGTTTTGTCACGAAACCGCCAAAGGGGGAGATTGTTAAGGAATTTGTGTTGGCGTATTTCGTGAAATTAGTTAAGTCTTGAAGATTGAAGATGAAGAAGTTTGGATCATATACCTCAATCTCAAGAAAGAAGAATTCAAAAGGATCAGGTACGTTTAACTAAATACTTTTGGTGATCCGAATATTTCTTATAGTGTAGAAACACTTGGATGAATATTTGATTACATAAAAATCAAAAACTGGACATACTACATGTTCAGTATCCGGATCAGGCATCACAGTCCGGACCCCGAATATATGTTGGTTCATGCACAATTCCAGTCCGGACCTTGGTTATTTCAGTCCGGACCCCAAACGTGGAATTTGCAGGAATTGCATGAACAGTCCGAACCGTGGGAATTTCAGTCCGGACCGTGCTCTGCGATCGAGGTGGGTGGTTGTTGCATACCTCAACTTCTGACTTGCTCACTAAGTTTATTAGAGAAGCCCTCTATTGGACATATTGATTGATTACCATGCATAATTGACTGATATAAATGTGAGCCTATCATTTAAGATTAATTTTGTGGACATAGTATGTTGGGAATATTATTGGAATAATATTGTTATGGAAACATGATTGCGGGGACATATTTAATAGTGATAATTAACATGTCATATTAGCACATAGATTTTATGAAAGTTGGTTAAATGGACTAATTATTGTGACATGATGACATATCTATGTGCGGGTAACACTTTGAGATTTATTATGGATCAGGGATTATATACATGTGTAGTTGACTGATGATTTTAGTATGATGGTTATATCTATGTGGATTTATTATTTGTTACACATGTGGAACTGTTATTTGATATTCTCTCTTTCATCTTGTATAAGGACTTTTGCATGCTTGTATGGGCATCTAGATAGGCCACTATTTATTGCTACATTATCATATTGGGATTTGACTTAGGAGAAACTATGATTGTTTTCTTTCTCCTTCTTATTTAGACTTTCGAGTCATGTTGCTAGGGTTCGAGCAGAGGTTTGGGATAGTGTAGCCGGGACCTTAGGGTCGGAGACAGGGTGTACTTGATGTTGGATTTGTGGGTTATTGCGGCAACCGCGGACAGTAGGCGGTTGACTGGATATTGATTATTTTACCCGATTGTGGATTGTGGGTTATTGTGGTGACAGCAGACATTAGGTTGTTAGCCAGATGTTGATTACTTTATCAGATTTTGGATCTTATGGGGTGTTGAGGCGACCGCGGACATTGGGCGGTTGACCGGATGTTTACTTATGCATCAGATTGGGTATCAGATTTCTCTAGTGGATGAAGTTTCCCACTTATTGATTACTATTGCATCAGATTGGGTATCAGATTTCTCTAGTGGATGGAGTTTTCCCACTTATTAATTACTATTGCATCAGATCGGAGTTTCGTTAGTGGACGGAGTTTTCCACTTTGATCATAGTCTTAATCCAGTCCTGCTATATTGAGATATGTGTGACAGGGTTACTTTACTCGTGTGGGTCGCTCCCCTCGAGTGCCACTCCGGAGTAGGCTTTAGACCATGACGGGTACCGGTCCATCTGATTGGGATTTCGAGCCTTGTGTGCTGGTCCCTTGGGATTTCGAGCCTTGTGTGTTAGTCCCTTACTGAGTTCTTGAGTTTGATAGCAGAGCAGGCAGTACCAGTTTTACTTGTGGCTAGATTGGGTTTATTTGGTTAGATATTGTTTCCTGATGCATTCATACAGTCATTTCTTTTGGATTTGCATTTAGAGGCATACTAGTAGTGGTTTCCCTTTATTCAGCAGTTCTGTTTACAGCTTTCCCACTTATTACTTTTCGTGCCTCTGGTAGACTTAGTGGGTACGCCGGAGTTTGAGGCTTTACCCACAGGGGGAGGCTACTGGTTACTAGTGGTTCTCACCCCCATTGTTGTTTCTCTCTTTTCTTCCTCCTGTTTTGCAGAGTCTTCTGCAGGAGTTGCTAATCTTTCGGACATTGTTCGAGGCGAGGGAGTCACTAGCTAGATCCTTACCGCCCGATGAGTGTAGCTGTATCCCCTGGTTGGAGATTCCTTGTAGCTGTCAGCTGATTTTTACTGTTTACTTTGGAGAGGGATTTTTTGTATTTGGAGAGATTGATGTAGAAACTGATGTACTATAGTTTTAGTTTATCTTCCTTTTATAGTTGAGAGATGCTGTACTGAGGACATTCTATGATGATTATCTATATTTGAGGAGATGGATGTTGTACTTTATTTCGTGTTGTATAGTGATTGGATTTTATTTTATAGCATTTTATTTCCGCTCCGATATTTGTGTAGCTATAGTACTATCTTTTGTAGGTTAAACGCTTTGCCTATTCGGGATTTTGCATTGGTGGCGGATCTGTTGGCGAGCCCGGGTCGCAGTTTCGACCCCGGAGCGTGACCGATTAGGTTGGTATCAGAGCTTAGGGATAGGTCAGTTGGGACTGTAGAAACCCTAGGCTTGTGGTTGGACCCTAGGATGACTTCGTGGGAGTCGTGATTTTAGCGAGAGTCCTGATTGAATTTTATACCTCTCCCAAGTGATGGGATGGGTGATTGGCATGTTTATTCTCCTAAGCAATTATGTTGGCTGCAGACAACATAATGCGGTGGAACGGTTGACATGCTCTAGACTCTCGCCGGATTGGGTCGAGTTTTGTTTTGTGCTGCGGTGCAGTTGGTCGTGGTGAGCGTTGTCTCCCCGACACGTTGTGCGGATTGGTGTGCACTCGTCGCAGCAGTGGAGCTTGAGAGGATTGTTTTGTGGCCGGATACCCGGATTGAGGTCAGAGAGCTCCGGACCCAGATGACTGGATTGTCAGAGGCTTATCAACGGCAGAGTGAACAGCTGGTCTGGGTGACGCAGTTGTCGAAGCAGTGGGCAGCCCGACAGTGCTTTTCTCCTAAGACCACATAGTTGTAGTATCCTCAGTGGCAGTGATTTCTGTGGCGCCGATGGAGAGAGTAGACCCCTCCGTGCCAATGTTTAGTGCCGAGGCACCGAGGCGGGGTGGATAGCTGACAGTTGATGAGCTGTGGGACATCATCGATCGATGGAGCCAGTTTTGGCAGATGAACCACCCCGATTCATGGAATTAAGTTGGAGTCTTTGGAGGCAGAATCGTGGTTGGTGGTGATGGAGTGATCAATTGAGAGCCTCCCTATGCTAGAGGGTTTATGCTGTTGTTGAACTGCGCGCTCTAGGTTTCGAGGGACGAGGCGCATAGGCTATGTGTGACTGGGAGTGGATTACGCCAGGATACCTTTCAGTTTAGTTGGTCCCTCCGTTACGGATTATTGACGCCTCGATAGTGTAGGCGTTGTGTTTGGAGCGTGGCACTGCAGTTCCTTTGGAAAGGGATCTGTCGCCAGCGACGAGTTCTGGATATTGGTGCTTGGCGCCGGGTGATGGAGGACAGATCGGCTGGCAGAGGCATTCTCGATTTTCTTCCCCAGGATTGTGGATTTCTGAGACATCAGAGGTCGGGTGGACCCCGATGGTAGCCTCAGCATCTATATCAGAGTAGCTCAGCGGTAGCGTGGATTTGATGTCTGCGGAGGACCATATTCGTCGCCTCAGTGTGAGCAGAGGCAGAGATCGTGCTCTCTATGTGGGTAGTTTGGATAATTTTAGGCAGACTAAGCGACGACCACCTACATCGAGCGGATGAGACTGTGCTGCCTGGGTGGAGGGCGCCAAGGCAGTGGATCGGGTCGTCGCAGGTGTGATTCCATCACAGCAGTCGGAGTTAGAACACTCTGCATTCCTGCATGGACTAGAGGCAGAGTGGTTACCACGTGTACTAGAGGTACAGGTTTCGGTTGGTGTGGTGCATGTGGAGGAGGCTTGTGGATCATGTCCAGTGTAGTTGAGACCTCGAGTGGTATCGGCAGACTTATTGGTATTTGTGTCAGTTCAGTGTTTTGACCCAGTGCGTGGGATTGGTTGGCACAGTGCCACATGATGTTTGACTGCGGAGAGAGAAGGCTATGATCTTCTGCGAAGCAGACAATGGAGGCTTGTTTGTTGAGACAATAAGAGCACACAGGTTGCAGCGACAATGCGAGAGGTGTCTACGGCAACACCGGGACTCAAGGATATTCCTGTTGCCCGTGAGATCCCGGGTGTGATCCTACCTGAGCTGATGATGATGCCGCCGATGAGGGAGATTGAGATTGCGATTGACGTGGTTCTGGGAACCACGCCAACCTCAACAGCACCTCATTGGATATCACCTGTAGAGCTGAGAGAGCTGATGGCGCAGTCGCAGGATCTGATGGACCGAGGGTCGGTTCGACCTAGTGCCACACCGTTGATACACGGTGGTGATGCCACGCCGTTGACACACGACAGTGAGGGTTCTTATGTAGGGTGACCGCAGGCAGGTCTGGGTATTATTTAGGACGTTTTGATGGAGTTATACTCCGGCAGTTGTTTGCTTATAATGCATGTATCTTTTTGGAATCATACAGCTGAGTATTTCACCAAGATGGTGTTCAGGACACGGTAGGAACATTATGTGTACAGTGAGGCCAGATGGAATGACTAATGCCCTGTCACCTTTAAGATTTGAGGAATTGCGTGTTCCAGCTGCACTTGGAAGGATTATTGGCGTTATTCTCCCGGGATATTTTGATTTTACCCTCCCCCTGTGTGATTTAGAGCTTGGGGAGCACTGGTAGATGGTGTGACAAGGTCTGTGAGGAAGAAGTTATATGCCAAGTTGTTGTGGTATAAATTTTAGCTTCGAGAGCATATCTTCTTGGATTATATATTCTACCCATAGGGGCGGCGGCAGAAATATGGCCATAATGGATGCTATTCGAGACTGGCCGAGACCGACAGTTATTGTTGAGGTGAGGAGCTTTTGGACCGGATAGTGCTAGCAGAGCTTGACGAATAGGTGATGAGACTGATACCAGCGTCGATTTTAGCATCGTCAGTGATGGGAGATGGATTTGTGAGCACTACTACAATCATGACATTTGGTGGCGACAAAAGTCGCCACCATAAGCCAAAAAGTCGCCACCAAATATTTTTGGTGGCGACTAAATGTTGCCACCTAAAAGCATGTCGCCAAAAGTATATAGCGGCGACATATTTTAGCGGCGACATTTTTTAGCGGCGACAATTGTCGCCACTAAATGTTTGAAGAAACGGTGGCGACATTTGTCGCCGCAAATGTCTGGAAAAACGGCGGCAACAACTGTCGCCACAAAATGTTTGAAGAAAAGGCGGCGACAATTGTCGCCACCAAATGTTTGAAGAAACGGTGGCGACAAATGTCGCCACTAAATGTCTGAAGAAAAGGTGGCGACAATTGTCGCCACCAAATGTCTAGATAAAAGGTGGCGGCAACTGTCGCCACCAAATGTAAGAAAAGGGAATGATTTAGCGAGCAGCGACAAATTGTCGCGACTAAATTTTTTAATTAAAGACGGGTAAATATTTTAATAAAAAATGACGACAATTATCGCAGGTGATTAATAATGGCTAATTTGGCAAAAAAAAAAAAAAAAATTAAAAAACTTTGGTTTTGATTTATAATCGTCATTAATTACCCGTTGTAAAAATACTAAAAGCAACAGAATCTCAAAATCAAATTAAATATAAGCATCATGACTCCAATAGTGATTTCTTTATAATGTATTTGGTTATAAGATTCATATAATAAATAAGATTGAATGAAATTATAAATATTTAGCAGAATAACTATTAAAAAAAAAATCAGCAATTAAGATAGCCACAAAGAAACAAAGTTCGAGTATATACCATTGTAACATTACAATCATCCAACTTACATCCAAAAAATAAAAAGTTGAGATGAAAATATAATATTTGTCATATAACAAGTTTTACCTTAAGTTTAGAATCAGAATTGCCTAAGAATAACAGAATATTTAACTCACTCGATGTGAATCTGGAGAACCAGAGCCAGTAACAGTGTGATTAGCAGGTGAACTCGGAAATGACTTCCCAGGAGAGCTTATCCCTCGTACATTTAATGATGAATCAGCAGAACCATCTAGTCGATCGTTTAAAAGATAATGGACAAATATTGAAACAGATTGAGCCTCACTCAGTGCGAAGCTCTTACTATTTGTTTCGTACCAATCGGGCGCATAAGCAAACCATCCCAAAGCAGCACTGAAACATAAGAAAATACAACTCAACTCCACTCAAGCTTGGCCTTTATTCCACACTAAGTGGGGTTCGGCTCAATAAATCAACAATAGAAAGTATAAGATAAAAGTACCGATAAAAGATTGAAGCATAATTTTGTTACCAAAATGAATTGTATGATGATAAGGGAAGATAACACAACCATAAAAATTGGAATGAAACAGCTAGAGGTTACACCAGAGCAATCAAAGACAACTGAAGTGCTGAAGTGAACTGAAAAGTCGTTAACAAAAAGAGAGAAAGAAAAAAAGTATAAGAGCACAATTCTAACCCAACTCCTCTCTGTTCTTCCTGTCTGCTTGAGGCACCTCTCATTTGAGTTGAACAACTTCTCCATAGTGCATACAAAAAAAAAATCTATTAAGCGACTGTGAAACAACAAAAAGATTTAATTAGCATACTATTTTCAATCTATATGAGAAGATAAAATTATAAGAAAAGAACCTAATCATTTCCACATTCAAAGACAAATGAAAACACCTGCAAAATGATCCAGCATTTATGTAATTTTCATTGCAGCCACAAGTACCAATGAGACGCAATGTAAACGAACAATAAGTCAAACCCTTTTTAATTACAGATTCAATGAAGTTCATTCCATCATCTGTGATCATTTGTCGCCTCCTATAGTAGTTCACATCCCAATACCTACAAAGAATGCCAGCCATGGATGCCACATTAGGACAAAAATATATACATCCAGACACTGAGAGTTGATGTAAGAAAACTACAAGATAATCATCCTTTCAAGAAAGTAGGAATTCCCTCAAAATGAAATAGTAAAAAATGTTTCACAAGATCAAATAGGATTTTACCAAAATAAATCAGATGGCCGAAGGAAAACAGTGATATTGGAGTCATAAGATCTTCCTCGTCGTCTACCACGATTATCATCATCACTGTTAACAGAAGAACCTCTATCACTGCAAGCAACAAAAGAATGCAGCAAACATCTCTATGTAAAGTACACAGAAGACACCAAAAGATCAAAAGAAATGTCTCTGGAGTGGATGCTTAATGAGTTTAATTCAACTTTATAAATGAAAACTGCTGCTGCTGCTCAAGCTACTGCTTGAGCAGCAGCTGCAGCTTGTGCTGCTGCTTGAGGCAGAAACTTGTTATGTTAAGAGCAATATGTGCAATAATAGATACCCACTTAATGAAGGTAAACTTACTATCATCATTAGCCACGGCTGCATATTGGGCTTCAAAATTATCGACAAGCTTGATGAAAGGAAGCATTTCACTGAATCCTTTGAAATCTTCTAGTCCACGAGGAAGCAAAGACAAGTCAAAGTAGTACAATTTATTGACCGGGTCACAATCTTCGGAGATATACAATAGAACATACTGCCAATGATAACAACATTTATCAGCTTAGGAGTTCATAGTTCTGCTAGATAGTAACAAGATTGTAAAAAGTTTGTACATAAGTCATTATCGCAATGCTCTAATAACAAAGTACATAAGTCATTATCGCAATGCTCTAATAACAAAAAATACAGATCAAATAGGAAGACTGAAATATGAGGGCATCAAACCATCACAAAAAGAGCTCAAAAGCAGATATATTTTTTGTTTTGCTGCATAAGGACAAGGCAGCACTGAAGGTCATTGTTCCAATTTGACATCACCATTACTACATCTAAAAGTGAGGCTCCACAACTAGATGAGGTAGTAGCCAGCACCACCGCTCCCAAAAATAGGTTAATAATAAATTCATCCTGAGATGATTTATTGTGAGGTTCAATTTTTAATAGTTTCTTCGAGCTATTGCTTTAAAGCTTCTAGATACTTATGGAGCAGAATCAAATGTGAATAATCAGCTCAAATTACATTGGAGAGTGAAAATTATGGGAAATAACTGATAAAAATAAATGGCCTCATTCTGTTTGTTCTTTTAACTTTGAAAGTGTCATCATGTAACAATTCTTTTATTTAGCTGATATAATGATGGTTTTTTTTCTCTTGGGAACTTGAGTCTTGGTAATTGCAGCTATAAAATGATAGAACTGCACAAACTAGTCATACTAGTATTATTTTCAACATAATTTGTTCCCTAACTAATTAAAGGTTGTAATAATGTCATGTTACTTTCCCATCTTCCGTGACATAGGCTCCAAATTTGTATTTTGGATGATCAGGATCTTTCCAGCATAATATATCTTCTGACTGATCAGTGCCCAAGAAATGGTAGTAGAGCTCCTGATTCAAATTGATATTTGTCTCAGTACCGACATCCAATCCAACCCTTTCCCTACCAATCAATCACCAAAGGAAAAACAACATAAGCATCATTTATGCTTAAAGACAAGAAGGGTAAGATGAAAGAATCCTTTAACCAAGCCATACTTACTTGGGAGCTGGATACCGACTATAGAAAAATCCCTTTCCATCGTGGGTCCAACTAATTGATGAGAACTTTACCTGCAGCCAACAGAAAAGCCTCAAGTTGGTTCAAACTAAATAATAAGTTAGTTCCTACTATTATACAAGTACCGGCGTGGTTCCTTAACACTTTTTGGTACATTTTATACATTTTTGTCAAAAAGATCCAATTTAGGAATAGTCTTACAAGCATAAATTTCACATTGTGCTAGCATAGTTAAAAGCTGACAGAGAGTACAGGACAAACGGAAATCAACAAGAATGCGATACAATTCATTTGATCGGAAGCAATAATGTTAGTAAGTTCTCAAGTTTTGGGTGCATTGACTGAAAAAGAAAATAAATCATTAACTTATTCGGTAGCCCCATAAGTAGATTAATCAATTAATTATTAATCGACTTTACTAAACTGAAGCTCTCATTCATTTAGGGCGGAGTTCGCTCTGAATTTCCCAAACAGTAGGTAACAAAAAAAAAAAAAAATTAAAAATTTTCGAATCAGAGAAGCGATTGGAAACGAAAAACCCTAAGGAACCTTAATTATCTGCGGCAGCTTAATTTGCAATTTGGGAACCGCTAGGGTTAGCTCTGGTCGTGTGCGCACGAGGGAAAAGAAAAGATCCAGGCCGCAGGGGAGGCGGTGGCCGGGGGAGCGGACAGGGAGAGGTGCAGGCGCGGTAGAGGTGGCCGCAGGGAAGGCGGTGGCCGAGGCGGCGGAGGCGCGCGGTAGAGGTGGCCGCAGGGGAGGCTGTGGCCGGGGGAGCGGACAGGGAGAGGCTTGCGCGCGGGATGGATGGCCGCAGGGGAGGCGGTGGCCGAGGCGGCGGAGGCGCGCTGTAGAGGTGGCCGCAGGGAGACGGTGGCCGGGGGAGCTAGCGCGCGGACAGGGAGAAAGCTCGCGCGCGGTTGGGGAAGGAGCTAGGGAATTTTTTTTTGGATTTTTTTGTTTTCTTTCTTGCGTGAGTGCGATAGCTACCTATGTGCATGGGCGGGAAAAAAATTTCCCCTGCGCGATAGAGCGCGACCGTGCGCGGGAATTAAATTTCCCCTTTGCTGGCATTTGGTAGGATAATTTTTCAAATTAGTAATAGATTAAACATATTAATTCAAATGCCAATATTAATTGCTGGCAATTAATTCAAATGCCAGTATTAATTAGGTTTTAGTGGCATTTCTTACAAAAGCCATTAAAAAAAAGTCAGTAAAATTTTTTTTTTGGTTATTTTTAATATAATTTTTTTAAAGATTAAACAAATAAATAAAATAAAATAAATATAATTTTTTTTAAGGGTATTTTTAAAAAACTGCCGGCAAATATTTATTTTTGGTAGCTTTTTTCCTAAATGCCACCACAAAAGTGCCAGTAAAAACTAGTTTTTGTGTAGTGCGGGCGATGGAGGGGCGGCGGAGGGTCGGCGGGGCGAGGGGCGACGGAGGGGCGATGGCGGGTCAACGGCCGAGGAGCGACGGCAGGTCGATGGCGGAGGGGCGAGGGGCGACGGCGAAGGGGCGAGGGGCGACAGAGGGGCGAGGGGCGACGGGCGATGTAGGGGCGGCGGAGGGTCGGCGGGGCGAGGGGCGACGGAGGGGCGAGGGGCGACGGGCGATGTAGGGGCGGCGGAGGGTCGGCGGGGCGAGGGGCGACGGAGGGGCGACGGCGGGTCAACGGGCGAGGAGCGACGGCAGGTCGACGGCGGAAGGGCGAAGGGCGACGGCGAAGGGGCGAGGGGCGAGGGGCGATGGAGGGCAGCGATGGGTCGGCGGGGCGAGGGGCGAGGGGCGACGGAGGGGCGACGGCGGGTTGATGGGCGACGGGCTTGGGGAGAGAGAGAGAGAGAGAGAGAGAGAGAGAGAGAGAGAGAGAAGGGGGGTTAGGGCGCGCGCGGGTGATGTAGGGGCCCGGGTTCGCATCTCACCAAAAAAAAAAAAAAAAAAAAAGGAAAATTTGGTGGGAAATAAAAACTATAGTGGCGACTAAAGTCGCCACTATAAATATAGCTACTAAGTTGGCGACATTCTAATGTCGCCACTATTGCTTATTTATTGGTGGCGACAAATAAATGTCGCCACTGTATCTTATTTATTGGTGGCGACAAAAGTCGCCACTATATTTTATTTATTATAGTTAAAAATATAGCTACTAAGTATTAGTGGCGACATTTATTTGTCGCCACTATTGCTTATTTATTGGTGGCGACAAATAAATGTCGCCACTGTATCTTATTTATTGGTGGCGACAAAAGTCGCGACTATATCTTATTTATTATAGTTAAAAATATAGCTACTAAGTATTAGTGGCGACATTCTAATGTCACCACTATTGCTTATTTATTGGTGGCGACAATAAATGTCGCCACTGTATCTTATTTATTGATGGCGACAAAAGTCGCCACTATATCTTTAACTTTTCCCGGCGACAAATGTCGCCGCTAATTACTAAGTATTAGTGGCGACATGTGAAAGTCGCCACTATTGCTTATTTATTGGTGGCGACAAATATATGTCGCCACTGTATCTTGTTTATTGGTGGCGACACTTAAATATCGCCACTATAGCTTTACAATTAGTGGCGACAATAATTGTTGCCACAAAAAAGTCGCCACCAAAAGTCCTTTTTTTTGTAGTGGAGATACAGTGATGCCTCCCATAGTGGCTATGAAGTTACAGTTGGATTATTAACAAGCATCTAGTATCACCCCGACAGGGCCACTGTGGTGGCGGATACCCGGAGCAGGAGAGCTATTTGGGGTTGAGTTTGATGATTCCGTAGCTGGCGCTGTGTGGGACCCTTGAAGTGAACAGGGCTCGAGGTTTTGTCCCTGGGGCTTCCTTTTGATGGTAGACTGCGGTGGAGTAGTCCACTCAGATGGTCAGGATTGAGAGTGACCGAGTGAGGACCCCGGCTTGTTAAGACTTTTTCCCTTCTTGGATGATCGTGTCGGGGTGTTTTGGGTTGCACTGGTCGAGTTGGCACCAGGGTGTGGTGTTGCTGTGTGTGTTGTACTATTCTTCTTCCCTTTTGCCCCAGCCTTTTGTTGGAGTCCCTGACGTTTTTCCACGTCTCAGCACGGGAGTGATGTGCTTTTGGATCCCTCGCCCGTGATTGACTTGCTCCATTTGAGATTTATGAATGTTTGGAGTACGAGGGACGCCCGTTGGAAATTCTGGCTCATGTGATGAGAGGATTGTGCAATCGGGCCATGCCGTACTGGTGATTGTTGTTGTTGAGGAGTAATCACGGAGAGTAAGTAGTGACTTGGAAGCTGGAGACGGTGTTGATGGATACCTACCCTAGTTTGGAGACTCCCTTTTTAGCTGTTTAGTTTCGAGGATGAAACTTTCTTTTAGTGGGGGAGGATGTGATGACCCGTATCTTCATTGGGGGTTTATGGCTTGATCAGTGGCCTCTGGAGGACTATCTTGGGAGATGGGAGTGTTTGGGTGTGTATCGGACTCAAGAAATGGACTTAGTGCGTTGAATGGATTCCGAGTGTATTCGGGTACCCCTGTCGAATTTTGGAAGGAGCTTTATGCAAAACGGAGGTCGTATTTGGATTCAGCGCGGAAAAACGCTTGAAAACGGCTATTTACTTGTATTTTTCGGAGTCCGGAGCCCAAAAACGGGCCTATTTTAAGTGGGCCGGTTCACGGGACATGCGGGTACACCAGACGCAACCAAAATTGCGCCCGCCATGTGTCGGGCCGTGATTGGCCCGACACAAGGCATGAGGCGCGCTGGTTGGGCGGCACATTTTCCACTCACTAGAGGCCGCCGGCTTCGCGTCTCCCAAAATATCCCCCGAACCCGTTTTACAGAGGAGGTTTTGGCCTATAAATAGCCCATTTCTCTCCCATTTTTAGACTTTTGAAATCTCGCCAAATTTCCTAATTTTTTCGGAGCATCCCCATCTCCTTCTTCTTCTTCTCCTTCACCAGTTTTTGGATTTGGGGTGTGCTGTGGGTGCCCGTAGCTGTGCAAGTGGTGGATGAACCCTTTGAAGCTGATTTAAACCATTTTCGTTGCATTTCAGTGAAGGAGCTCCACAGAGCTCATGCCTTGGAATATTGGCCTATTTTTTAGTTCTGCATCTTCACAAGAGGTAGATCTACAACTTTGGTATTTAACACTTTGGCTAGATCTTGAGTTTTATTGGAGTTTTTAAGCCATCTTTGGGACCCTTGTGCACAGCCTGGGATTTCGGACAGTGCTCAGTGTTTTCCCTCCTCTGGACAGTAGGAATAGAATTTTGAGATGATTTTGGTGGGGAAATCTTCAGGACTCGAAGATCTACAACTTTAGTATGTATCACTTTACCTATATTTGAATATTTCTAGGAGTTTATTAGCCATCTTTGAAGAACTTGTGCACAGCCTGAGATTTCGAACTGAGCTCAATGTTTTCCCTCCCCTTTTTCTAGTTTTTCCCGAGTTTTAGAGAGAGAAACTGAGGGAGTGGCCTGAAGTGAACTTGTTCCCCTCTCTGTCCTACATCTCTTTAGGAAGTTTCAGAATTTTTGGAGTTTCCGACAGCGAGTTCTCTGCGACGCGACGCGTTTAGACGATTTCCATTTTCTGGCCTGTTTCCGTCGCAGTTCAGTCAAAAATTTCCCGAGCGACAACTAGGAGGACTTTTTGGGCGATTTCTATGACAGCGTGTTCCTAAGAGGTAAGGCTTCGATTTTTGTGTTGATCGCTTTGCTCTGTTTCACACTTTTGGCATGGTTCTCGAGGCACCTTTGACCCTCCTTTTTTTTGTGATGAATTCTGGACAGCACCGGCTTGTTCGATTTATATCTCGACCTAGGAGCATCGGATCAAGGCGTATAAGTACTCGATTTTGATCTACTCGTCGCAAGGAATGCGACCATATTTTTATCAGATTTTTCTGAGGACGATTCGAAGGTGATAATTAAGCTTTCCCTAGACTGTTTGCCACAGGATTTTGGTTGTGTGGCATTGCGGCTTACCACGGTGTTTTATTTGTAACTTGACCTACAGGTATCGGATCGGAACGTGCAAGTACTCGTTTCGATCGGCTCGACGCGACGATCGCAGCGGTTATTTTTCTAGATTTTTCAGAGGACTGCAAAGAGGTGAAAATCCCTGTTTTCACTGCTGATTTACAAAATAGCAAGGTGCTATTTTTTTGGGGAAGTTGGTTTGTATACCGGAAGTAACTTTTGTACAGTGGTTTGCTGTTTTTGGTATTTTGCGAGGAAATGGGAGGTTGGACAGCGAGGAGACTTTTACGGCTGTGGATTGCGCTTTTCGAGGTGGGTGGTTGTTGCATACCTCAATTTCTGACTTGCTCACTAAGTTTATTAGAGAAGCCCTCTTTTGGATATATTAATTGATTTCCATGCATGATTGACTGATATAATTGTGAGCCTATCATTTGAGATTAATTTTGTGGACATAGCATGTTGGGAATATTATTGGGATAATATTGTTGTGGAAATATGATTGCGGGGACATATTTAATAGTGATAATTAACTTGCCATATTAACACATAGATTTTATGAAAGTTGGTTAAATGGACTAATTATTGAGACATGGTGACATATCTATGTGTGGGTACCACTTTGGGATTTATTATGGATCAGGGATTATATACATGTGTAGTTGACTGATGATATTAGCATGATGGTTATATCTATGTGGATTTATTATTTGTTACACATGTGAAACTGTTATTTGTTATTCTCTCTTTCATTTTGCATGAGGATTTTTGCATGCTTGAATGGACATCTAGATAGGCCACTATTTATTGCTACACTATCATATTTTTCCTTTCTCCTTCTTATTTAGACTTTCGAGTCATGTTGCTCGGGTTCAAGCAGAGGTTTGGGATAGTGTACTCGGGACCTTAGGGTCGGAGACAGGGTGTACTTGATGTTGGATTTATGGGTTATTGTGGCGACCGCGGACATTAGGCGGTTAGCCAGATGTTGATTACTTTATCAGATTTTGGATCTTGTGGGGTGTTGCGGCGACCGCGAACATTGGGCGGTTGACCGGATGTTTACTATTGCATCAGATTAGGTATCAAATTTCTCTAGTGGATGGAGTTTCCCCACTTATTGATTACTATTGCATCAGATTGGGTATCAGATTTCTCTAGTGGATGGAGTTTCCCCACTTATTGATTACTATTGCATTAGATCGGGGTTTCGTTAGTGGACGGAGTTTCCCACTTTGATCATAGTCTTGTTCCAGTCTTGCTATATTGAGATATGTGTGACAGTGTTACTTTACTCGTGTGGGTCGCTCCTCTCGAGTGCCACTCCGAGTAGGCTTTAGACCGTGACGGGTACCGGTCCATCTGATTGGGATTTCGAGCCTTGTGTGCTGGTCCCTTGGGATTTCGAGCCTTGTGTGTCAGTCCCTTACTGAGTTCTTGAGTTTGATAGCAGAGCAGGCAGTACCAGTTTTACTTATGGCTAGATTGGGTTTATTTGGTTAGATATTGTTTCCTGATGCATTCATACAGTCATTTCTTTCGGTTTTGCATTTAGAGGCATACTAGTAGTGGTTTCCCTTTATTCAGCAGTTCTGTTTACTGCTTTCCCACTTATTACTTTTCGTGCCTCTGGTAGACTTAGTGGGTACGCCGGAGTTTGAGGCTTTACCCACAGGGGGAGGCTACTGGTTACTAGTGGTTCTCACCCCCATTGTTGTTTCTCTCTTTTCTTCCTCCTGTTTTGCAGAGTCTTCTACGGGAGTTGCTGATCTTTCGGTCGTTGTTCTAGGCGAGGGAGTCACGAGCTAGATCCTTACCGCCCGAGGAGTGTAGCTGTATCCCCTGGTTGGAGATTCCTTGTAGCTGTCAGTTGGTTTTTACTATTTACTTTGGAGAGGGATCTTTTGTATTTGGAGAGACTGATGTAGAGACTGATATACTATAGTTTTAGTTTATCTTCCTTTTATAGTTGAGAGATGCTGTACTGAGGACATTATATGATGATTATCTGTATTTTAGGAGATGGATGTTGTACTTTATTTTGTGTTGTACAGTGATTGGATTTTATTTTACAGCATTTTATTTCCGCTCTGATATTTGCGTAGCTATAGTACTATCTTTTGCAGGTTAGACGCTTCGCCTATGTCACGCCCCGGGTGTAAACCAGAACCCGGGCCCGCCAACAGATCCGCCGTGCACACGGAATTTTTCATGTACACGAAGCGCTGGTAACCTGCTCAGATAGATAATATACAATAAAAGAGCATAAACAGAGCTGAACTGAAAGAACTACAAGTAATCTCAGACTGAAGTAAAGTAAAAGCTGAAATAAAAGTACAATAAACTCCCAGCTGACCATAAATATACAACCAGCTGGCCAAAGCCAGACCCAAAAGTAAACTACTGTAGTCTGAGATACAAAAAGGGAGTACAGTAAAAGTCTAGCTAATCTCTCGCTCGGGGTAGACGATCTAGCTAGTCGGCGATCCTCTTACCTCGATCTGCCGCTGAAGGCCCAGCAGCTCCCACAGTCGACTCTGCAAAACAAAGGGGGAAAAAGGACAAGAAACAACAATGGGGGTGAGAACTACTAGATAAACCAGTAGCCTCCCCTAGTGGGTAAAAACCTCAAATGCTGACGCACCCACTAGGAATAAAGAGGCAAAATGAGGAAACAGTAGTAAGCTATAAAGGCTGCTGAGAAAGGAAATGCTACTACAATGCCTCTAATATGCAGTGCCAAAGATAACTGTATGCATGCAACAATGAAGCTAACAGCCCAAAGAAACCCAATCTAGACACCAGTAAAAACTGGCACTGCCTGCTCTGTCATCAATCTCATGAACTCAGCATATCCACTGTCTGAATGACCGGAACCCAACACGGTCTAAAGCCTACTCCGGAGTGGCACTCGAGGGGAGCGACCCACACGAGTAAAGTATCTCTGTATCAACATCTCTGTAACCAATGTCTCACCATAGCAGGACTGGATCATGACCATGATCAAAGTGGGAATACTCCATCCACTAATGCAACCCCGATCCCCAATCTGATGTGATAATAACATCCGGTCAACCGCCCAAGATCCGCGGTCACCGCTGAACCCATAACCCCCAACCTGATAAGGTAAAAACATCTGGTCAACCGGCTAACATCCGCGGTTGCCACTATGCCCCACAATCCCTTACGACAAGTCCAAACTGTCCCAGACAATACTATCTCAAAATCCCGATCAGACTCGAGCATCATGCATCGATAGAGAAGAATAACAATAAAATATGTTTTCTCCTAAGTCAGATCCCATAATATAGTGCTGCAGTAAAATAGTGGCCTACTAGTTGTCCAAATAAGCATGCAAGTGTTCTTTTTAAAAACATTTAAAAAGGAACTAGGTTTCATGTGAAGAATAATTTTAGAATTATTTTAAAAATGTTGTTGGGTTACTAGTTTGCATGCGGTTTACGATATAGCAATTGTCCAACTTTATTGTCCCAGTTTTATCACATAGAAGCTATCAATCAATTTAGGGGGCCAATGCAATAGGTTCAAATGTCACGAGTTAACTGTCACATTTAACATTGGGAAACTCTTCTACTCCTAGTGCGCTAGTCAACAAAGAGGGAAACGCAACCACCCACCTCGAAAAGCATGCACAACACTCCAAAAAAATACCCACTGTCCTCTAAGCACACCGTCAGCTGAAACAGTATCCTACAACAACACACAAGTGTACACGGTGTAAAAACAACAAATCCCAAAACAGCTTTTGCTGTTTTTAAAATCAGCACGCAAAACGAGGAATTTCACCTCTGTCCCGAGCTCCTAAAATCCCAGTAAAATCACAGTTGCGTTCCTCGCGAAAAGTAGCCCAAAATCGACTCTTGAATCGCCTCGATCTGATATTCCTACGTGGAGAAACAATTCGTCGAAGTTGCCGCTGTCCAAAAACCCAAACAGTAAAATAGGGGGTCAAATCACCTCGGGAACCGTGCCAAACTTGTGGAATCCAGAAAAATCATCAACAGGAAAAAGGAAGCCCTACCTCCTAGGAACACACTGGCGAAGAAATCGTCGAAAAAGGACTCCTGTACTGCGCAGGGGACTCCTCGGACCGAAATGCGACGAAAACGGGCCAAAATGGGGGAAAACCGAGGCACACTGTAAAATCCGAAACGCCGCAGTCGAGCTTCTGGAAAATCTGGGAACGCACCACGAGGTAGAAAATGAGGAGGGGAACAAGTTTGCTACAGTGCACTCTCTCCCTTTCTCTCTCTATCTCTCGGAAAAAGCAAGAGAAGAGGGGAGGGGAGGCCTATTTATAGGCCCAAAAAAAAACTTTTCAAAAATGACCTCCATGTCCAAGATTCGGGCGCCCGAAACTTTTGGGCCCGATTTCGGGCCCGCACAGTAACTCGGCCCAGCCCGCGGCCCATCCCGCACGGGATCCCGGTCGGACCGATTTTTGGTCCGACCGGCTTGGGCGTCCGACACGTGTCCCCGCACAGGGGACAGCGCGCCCGGCGAACCGGGCGCGGCCACGTGCCCCCCTGCGGGGTGGGTGGCGCCACCCAATGGCGTGGCGCCACGTGGCGGGCGTTTCCCGCCCGTCACGCCCGCCGGCGCCGCCTGCGCGCCTGTGCCGCGCGTGCGTACGCCGCGTGCGCGTACGGCCGCAGGCGCGCGCCTGCGGGTGCACCGCGCGCACCTGCGCCGTCCAACCCGGGGCCGCCACGTGGCACGCCCCGGTGCACCGTGCACCGCGCCCCACGCCGAGCCTGCCCGGCCTGCCCGCGCTGCCCGCGCACCCTCCCGTGCGCCGCGCGCCCTGGACCGGACCAACCGGCGCCTGCCACGTGGCCCGCCGGTGCACCGTGCACCGGCGGCCCGCTCCGTGGACCGAGAGCCGTGCGCCGGCCCAATAAGAAGCCGCCACGTGTCCCCGGTTGGTCCACGGCTCCCCCCATGCACCATTTTGCGCAGAAAACTTCAGGGGGTCCGTTTTTGGGCATCCGGACTCCGAAAAATATAAATAAATAGCCGTTTTCAAGCGTTTTTCCACGCTGAATCCAAATACGGCCTCCGTTTAGCCTGATTCCACTCCTAAAATTCGGCAAAGGCAGCCGAAGGTCAGGCTTGCTCCCAAATTCCCACTGAGTCCAAATCAACACATCCCTTTGACATGTTGTGGCCCAACACACCAACAATAGGTGTTCCACACCCCGAAACAGGGGAAAAACACTGGGGAAAACTGGGACACTACATCCTCCCCCACTAACAAAAGTTTCGTCCTCGAAACTAAAATCATACCTCAATCCAGAGCCTCGAACAAGTAGGGGTAGGCGTCCATCATCTCTGACTCGAGCTCCCACGTCGCCTCGCGCTCATCATGATGACTCCAGAGGATCTTCACATAGGGGATGGTCCGATTGCGCAATTCTTTCACCTCCCGATCAAGAATCCGCAGTGGGCGCTCCTCATATCTCAAATCCTCGCTGATCTCGAGAGGTGCAAAGTCGATGACGTGCGACGGGTCGAAGACGTACCTCCTCAGAGTAGAAACATGAAAAACATCGTGGACACCAGCAAGTCTCGGGGGAAGTGCAAGTCGATAAGCAACTGGTCCGATACGCTCCAACACCTCAAAGGGCCCAATGTATCGGGGGCTGAGTTTCCCGCGAATGCCGAACCTCCTAATCCCCTTGGACGGCGAGACTTTCAGAAATACATGATCTCCAACCTGAAACTCTAAGTCTCGTCGCCGAACATCAGCATAGCTCCTCTGTCGACTCTGAGCGGTCTGAAGATGCTGTCGAATCACCCGGACCTTCTCCTCTGCCTCCAGCAGTATATCTGGCCCCAAGGTCCGTCTCTCGCCTACGTCACTCCAATAAAGTGGTGATCGGCACTTGCGTCCATACAACGCTTCAAACGGAGCCATCTGTATGCTCGCTTGAAAGCTGTTGTTGTACGCAAACTCAACCAAGGATAAGTGCCGAATCCAACCTCCGCCGAAATCCAAGACGCAAGCCCTCAGCATGTCCTCCAAGATCTGTATGGTCCGCTCTGACTGCCCATCAGTCTGTGGATGAAAAGCTGTACTGAATCTGAGCTGAGTCCCCATCGCGGTCTGCAAACTCCCCCAAAAACGCGAGGCAAACCTCGGATCTCTATCTGACACAATGGAGGCGGGTACTCCATGCAATCTCACAATCTCATCAAGGTATAACTGGGCTAGTCGCTCGAGTGGCCAAGTAGTCTGCATAGGCAAGAAGTGCGCTGACTTGGTAAGTCGATCCACCACTACCCAGATAGCATCTGCTCCGCCCTGTGCCCTCGGCAATCCGACCACGAAGTCCATGGTAATGTGGTCCCATTTCCACTCAGGGATTGGGAGACTTTGTAACTTGCCAGCTGGCACTCGATGCTCAGCTTTTACTTGCTGACAAGTCAAACACTGGGCCACAAATCTCCCGATATCCCTCTTCATGCCATTCCACCAGAAATGTGCCTTGAGGTCCTTATACATCTTAGTCCCCCCAGGATGAAGGGTATAAGGTGTATAATGGGCCTCTCTCAATATCTGCTCTCTGATCTCAGCATCCACTGGCACACATGCTCGGTCCCTGTACCTCAGTACTCCCGCAGCATCAACTGAAAAGTCCCCTGACGGATCACTCGGAACCTGATCTCGAATCCTGGTCAAGTAGGGGTCCTCACTCTGTTTCTCCCTGATCCTGTCCAGCAGAGTGGGCTGCACGACTAATGACGTCAGTCTAGCAGAGACCCCAGGGGACACAACCTCTATCTCGAGCCGTCTCATCTCCTCTAATAGTGGCGCCTGGTCCGTGATCAACATAGACAAACTCTGTACTGCTTTCCTGCTCAATGCATCGGCGACCACATTAGCCTTGCCTGGGTGGTAAAGAATGTCCACATCATAGTCCTTTAGTAGCTCTAACCACCTGCGCTGCCTCAAGTTCAGCTCCTTCTGAGTGAACAGATACTTTAAACTCTTGTGGTCGGTGTAGATCTCACAATGCTCTCCGTACAGGTAATGGCGCCAAAGCTTCAGTGCAAACACCACGGCAGCGAGCTCTAAGTCATGGGTAGGGTAATTCTTCTCGTAATCCTTGAGCTGTCTCGATGCATAAGCAATTACCCTCCCATCCTGCATCAACACGCAACCGAGTCCACTGTGTGATGCGTCACTGTAGATCACATATCCTTTCCCCATAACAGGGAGGGAAAGGATAGGAGCAGTCATCAGTCTGTCCTTCAGCTCCTCGAAGCTCTTCTGGCAGTCCTCGCTCCAGATAAACTTAACCCCTTTACGCGTCAACCGAGTGAGGGGTGTGGAAAGCTTCGCAAAGCCTTCCACAAACCGACGATAATAACCAGCTAATCCCATGAAGCTGCGCACCTCTGATACAGTCGTCGGTCGGGGCCAATCTCGAACTGCCTCAATCTTCGCCGGGTCTACAGCTACACCGGCGGCGGAAATCACATGGCCCAAGAAAGCTACCTCCCGAAGCCAAAACTCGCACTTCGCCAGCTTGGCATACAACTTCTTCTCCCGCAGAAGTTGTAGCACAGTCCTCAAGTGCTCCTCATGCTCGGCCTCGCTCCGGGAGTAAACCAGGATATCATCTATGAACACCACCACAAATCGATCCAGGAATGGCCGAAATATCCTGTTCATCAAGTCCATAAAGGCGGCAGGGGCATTAGTCAATCCAAACGGCATAACTGTAAACTCATAATGCCCGTACCGTGATCTGAAAGCAGTCTTAGGAATATCCTCGGCCTTCACCTTTAATTGGTGGTAACCAGACTGTAGATCAATCTTGGAAAATACACAAGACCCTTGCAGCTGATCAAAGAGATCGTCGATGCGCGGCAGAGGGTACTTGTTCTTGATGGTCACTTTATTCAGCTCCCTATAGTCCACACACAGTCTAAGTGACCCATCTTTCTTCTTCACGAATAGCACCGGCGCTCCCCAGGGCGACACACTGGGTCTAATAAAACCCTTATCCATCAAATCTTGCAACTGTGCCTTAAGCTCTCTCAGCTCAGCCGGTGCCATCCGATAAGGAGCCTTAGAGATTGGCGCAGTTCCGGGAACTACGTCAATCACAAACTCAATCTCCCTGTCGGGCGGCATACTAGTCAGCTCAGGTGGAAACACATCCGGAAACTCGCGGACGATAGGGATATCCCCGAGTCCCGGTGCCGCCGTAGGCCCCTCAACAACACTAGCCAAAAAGGCTACACATCCTCGATGAATCATCCGCCTCGCTCGGGAAGTCGAAACCATAGAGGCAAAGAAAGCGCTCTGACATCCCCGGTACACCAACACCTCCTGGCCTGGCTCTCTAAAAGTGACAGTCCTCTCGGCACAATCAATAGTCGCAAAATACCGAGCCAGCCAGTCCATCCCGAGAACCACATCAAAGTCCCTCAGCTGTCTCAAGACCAACAGGTCTGCTGGCATAATCCAGGACTCGATCTGCATCGGGCAGGACCAACAACACTCCTCCACGTGCAAAGTGTGATCGGGAATCTGAACCTCTCGTGCACGTGGCAAAAGTCCTACCTCTAACCCATGTAATGATGCAAAAGATCTACTAATGAAAGAATGCGATGCTCCAGTATCAAATAAGGTACGAGTCCTAATGCCAGAGAGTAAGGTGATACCTGCCACCACGTGGTCCGCTGCTGAAGAATCCTCTACCTGTGCAGCATACACTCGCCCACTCTGAGCTGGAGGGCGATAATCTGTGGGATGGGAAGAAGAGGGCCTGCTCGCTGGAGCATATGGCCGCTGAGCCGTCGACCGCTGCTGCGATGATGATGGGGCAGATGCTGAAGAAGGGGCGGCAGGGGTCGAAAAGGGGCACGAAGCTCGAATGTGCCCGGGCTGTCCACATCCGTAGCAACGACCCCACCGCTGGTCGCAGGTGCCCGGAAGATGCTGACCTCCACAGAAAATACAACTGCCGGGGCCCGTGACTGTCGTGACTGCTGCTGCTGCTGGTGGGACTGTCGCTGTCGCTGGGACTGCCGCTGCGATCCACGCTGCGATGACTGCGATCTCCGCTACTGCTGCTGGGGCCTCTGGGATCCTCCAGGCCCTCGCCGCTCAGACCGTCCCTGGCCAGAAGACTGTGGCTGAGGCGGTCGTGGCGGCCTCCACGAACTCGTCTGTCCCCCAGCCTCCGGTGCTGGTCGCTTCGCCCCCGGATCACTTCGGGAGCTGGAGATACTTCATCCATCACTACCTCCCCGCACTCTACATAGAGCGCCTGCTCCATCGAGGCCTCCAAGGTCTGCAACCTGCGGAGCGAACTAGCTGAAAGATCTCCCGGCGCAACCCTCGCTCGAACATGTAAATCCTGTGCGCCTCGTCTCGAGCTACGTGTGGTACACATGCCAGCAACTGATTGAAATCCACAATGTACTCCTGCACTGGACGATCGCCCTATCGAAGGTTCTTCAACTACTCCTCCAGCCTCTGCCGGACGCTCTCTGGGAAAAGGCCCCAAGAAGAAGACTGCGGAACTCCGCCCAGGACAAGAGATGAGCCCCAGGCGGACCAGCCGGTCGCACACGCCGCCACCAAGCCTCGGCGTTGCGCTCCAAAAAGTTCGTCGCCAAAACACCTGGTACCGCTCCTCAATGAACAGCGTCTCAAAGCGTCGCTCCATCGCCGTGATCCATGACTCTGCCTCCCACGGCTCGGCGCTCTGCCCCGAGAAACGGGATGGGTCAAACTGGCGGAACCTCATCAGTAAGTCTACCATCTCCCGCTGCTCAGCCGGGGTCAGTGGTCCCGTCAATCCAGAGGGCTGTCCTCCAGTGCCCTGACCGATAGGGGATGCCGGGGTCACTGGTACAGCTGGGGGAGCCATAGCAGGGGAAGAGGGCACGGGAGAACTCTCCGGGGGTGCTACAGCTGGCTGCACCCTCTGCTCCAACAACTGTGTCAGCCTCCTCCTGACGCCTAACAACCTCTGCCATCTGGGCCATCTGTGCCTGTAGCTCCTGCACCTCGCTCTGCTGGCCCTGCCCGGACTCCTGCTGCTCGGGCTCCGAGGAAGAAGGCTGCGAGCGGGTCAACATCCTGCGTCGCGGAGGCATCCTGTCACAAGAAAAACCCATCAGAATCATAACCCCACACGACCCAATCTAGCGAAAGTCAAAGACATCTCCCTATTTCTGCGGCTTTATGTTGTCTGCAGCCAACATAACTGTCCACCAGAAATTGGGTATGTCGATCCCTCTTCACTCACTGGAAGAGTCAAATAATTAAATCAACGACTTTCGCAAAATGTCACGTCTCTCACGCCCTATCATCCTAGGGTCTGCCAAAAGCCTAGGGTTTCCTAAGTCCCAACTGACCTATCCCTAAGCTCTGATACCAACTTAATCTGTCACGCCCCGGGTGTAAACCAGAACCCGGGCTCGCCAACAGATCCGCCGTGCACACAGAATTTTCCATGTACACGAAGCGCTGGTAACCTGCTCAGATATATAATATACAATAAAAGAGCACAAACAGAGCTGAACTGAAAGAACTACAAGTAATCTCAGACTGAAATAAAGTAAAAGCTGAAATAAAAGTACAATAAACTCCCAGCTCACCATAAATATACAACCAGCTGGCCAAAGCCAGACCCAAAAGTAAACTACTGTAGTCTGAGATACAAAAAGGGAGTACAGTAAAAGTCTAGCTAATCTCTCGCTCGGGGTAGACGATCTAGCTAGTCGGCGATCCTCTTACCTCGATCTGCCGCTGAAGGCCCAGCAGCTCCCACAGTCGACTCTGCAAAACAAAGGGGGAAAAAGGACAAGAAACAACAATGGGGGTGAGAACTACTAGATAAACCAGTAGCCTCCCCTAGTGGGTAAAAACCTCAAATGCTGACGCACCCACTAGGAATAAAGAGGCAAAATGAGGAAACAGTAGTAAGCTATAAAGGCTGCTGAGAAAGGAATGCTACTACAATGCCTCTAATATGCAGTGCCAAAGATAACTGTATGCATGCAACAATGAAGCTAACAGCCCAAAGAAACCCAATCTAGACACCAGTAAAAACTGGCACTGCCTGCTCTGTCATCAATCTCATGAACTCAGCATATCCACTGTCTGAATGACCGGAACCCAACACGGTCTAAAGCCTACTCCGGAGTGGCACTCGAGGGGAGCGACCCACACGAGTAAAGTATCTCTGTATCAACATCTCTGTAACCAATGTCTCACAATAGCAGGACTGGATCATGACCATGATCAAAGTGGGAATACTCCATCCACTAATGCAACCCCGATCCCCAATCTGATGTGATAATAACATCCGGTCAACCGCCCAAAATCCGCGGTCACCGCTGAACCCATAACCCCCAATCTGATAAGGTAAAAACATCTGGTCAACCGCCTAACATCCGCGGTTGCCACTATGCCCCACAATCCCCTAAGACAAGTCCAAACTGTCCCAGACAATACTATCTCAAAATCCCGATCAGACTCGAGCATCATGCATCGATAGAGAAGAATAACAATAAACATGTTTTCTCCTAAGTCAAATCCCATAATATAGTGCTGCAGTAAAATAGTGGCCTAACTAGTTGTCCAAATAAGCATGCAAGTGTTCTTTTTAAAAACATTTAAAAGGACTAGGTTTCATGTGAAGAATTTTAGAATTATTTTAAAAATATTGTTGGGTTACTTATTTGCATGCGGTTTACGATATAGCAATTGTCCAACTTTATTGTCCCAGATTTATCACATAGAAGCTATCAATTAATTTAGGGGGCCAATGCAATAGGTTCAAATATCACAAGTTAACTGTCACATTTAAATTGGGAAACTCTTCTACTCCTAGTGAGCAAGTCAACAAAGAGGGAAACGCAACCACCCACCTCGAAAAGCGTGCACAACACTCCAAGAAAATACCCGCTGTCCTCTAAGCACACCGTCAGCTGAAACAGTATCCTACAACAACACACAAGTGTACACGGTGTAAAAACAACAAATCCCAAAACAGCTTTTGCTGTTTTTAAAATCAGCACGCAAAACGAGGAATTTCACCTCTGTCTCGAGCTCCTAAAATCCCAGAAAAATCACGGTTGCGTTCCTCGCGAAAAGTAGCCCAAAATCAACTCTTGAATCGCCTCGATCTGATATTCCTACGCGGAGAAACAATTCGTCGAAGTCGCCGCTGTCCAAAAGCCCAAACAGCAAAATAGGGGGTCAAATCACCTCGGGAACCGTGCCAAACTTGCGGAATCCAGAAAAATCATCAACACGAAAAACGAAGCCCTACCTCTTAGGAACACACTGGCGAATAAATCGTCGAAAAAGGACTTCTGTACTGCGCAGGGGACTCCTCGGACCGAAATGCGATGAAAACGGGCCAAAATGGGGGAAAACCGAGGCACACTGTAAAATCCGAAACGCCGCTGTCGATCTTCCAGAAAATCTGGGAACGCACCACGAGGTAGAAAATGAGGAGGGGAACAACTTGCTACAGTGCACTCTCTCCCTTTCTCTCTCTATCTCTCGGAAAAAGCAGAGAAGGGGAGGGGAGGCCTATTTATAGGCCCAAAAAAACTTTTCAAAATGACCCCATGTCCAAGATTCGGGCGCCCGAAATCTTTGGGCCCGATTTCGGGCCCGCACAGTAACTCGGCCCAGCCCGCGGCCCATCCCGCACGGGATCCCGGTCGGACCGAATTTTGGTCCGACCCGCTTGGGCGTCCGACACGTGTCCCCCGCACAGGGGACAGCGCGCCCGGCGAACCGGGCGCGGCCACGTGCCCCCCCGGCGGGGTGGGTGGCGCCACCCAATGGCGTGGCGCCACGTGGCCCCCGTTTCCCGCCCGACACGCCCGCCGGCGCCGCCTGCGCGCCGCCTGCGCGCGCTGCGTACCGCGTGCGCGTACGGCCGCAGGCGCGCGCCTGCGGGTGCACCGCGCGCACATGCGCCGCCAACCCGGGGCCGCCACGTGGCGCGCCCCGGTGCACCGTGCGCCGCGCCGCTGCCCGAGCCTGCCCGGCCTGCCCGCGCTGCCCGCGCACCCTCCCGTGCGCCGCGCGCCCTGGCCGGCCAACCGGCGCCTGCCACGTGGCCCGCCGGTGCACCGTGCACCGGCGGCCCGCTCCGTGGACCGAGAGCCGTGCGCCGGCCCAATAAGAAGCCGCCACGTGTCCAGGGTTGGTCCACGGCTCCCCCCATGCACCATTTTGCGCAGAAAACTTCGGGGGGTCCGTTTTTGGGCATCCGGACTCCGAAAAATACAAATAAATAGCCGTTTTCAAGCGTTTTTCCGCGCTGAATCCAAATACGGCCTCCGTTTAGCCTGATTCCACTCCTAAAATTCGGCAAAGGCAGCCGAAGGTCAGGCTTGCTCCCAAATTCCCACTGAGTCCAAATCAACACATCCCTTTGACATGTTGTGGCCCAACACACCAACAATAGGTGTTCCACACCCCGAAACAGGGAAAAAACACTGGGAAAAACTGGGACACTACATCCTCCCCCACTAACAAAAGTTTCGTCCTCGAAATGAAAATCATACCTCAATCCAGAGCCTCGAACAAGTAGGGGTAGGCGTCCATCATCTCTGACTCGAGCTCCCACGTCGCCTCGCGCTCATCATGATGACTCCAGAGGATCTTCACATAGGGGATGGTCCGATTGCGCAGTTCTTTCACCTCCCGATCAAGAATCCGCAGTGGGCGCTCCTCATATCTCAAATCCTCGCTGATCTCGAGAGGTGCAAAGTCGATGACGTGCGACGGGTCGAAGACGTACCTCCTCAGAGTAGAAACATGAAAAACATCGTGGACACCAGCAAGTCTCGGGGGAAGTGCAAGTCGATAAGCAACTGGTCCGATACGCTCCAACACCTCAAATGGCCCAATGTATCGGGGGCTGAGTTTCCCGCGAATGCCGAACCTCCTAATCCCTTTGGACGGCGAGACTTTCAGAAATACATGATCTCCAACCTGAAACTCCAAGTCTCGTCGCCGGACATCAGCATAGCTCCTCTGTCGACTCTGAGCGGTCTGAATATGCTGTCGAATCACCCGGACCTTCTCCTCTGCCTCCAGCAGTATATCTGGCCCCAAGGTCCGTCTCTCGCCTACGTCACTCCAATAAAGTGGTGATCGGCACTTGCGTCCATACAACGCTTCAAACGGAGCCATCTGTATGCTCGCTTGAAAGCTGTTGTTGTACGCAAACTCAACCAAGGATAAGTGCCGAATCCAACCTCCGCCGAAATCCAAGACGCAAGCCCTCAGCATGTCCTCCAAGATCTGTATGGTCCGCTCTGACTGCCCATCAGTCTGTGGATGAAAAGCTGTACTGAATCTGAGCTGAGTCCCCATCGCGGTCTGCAAACTCCCCCAAAATGCGAGGCAAACCTCGGATCTCTATCTGACACAATGGAGGCGGGTACTCCATGCAATCTCACAATCTCATCAAGGTATAACTGGGCTAGTCGCTCGAGTGGCCAAGTAGTCTGCATAGGCAAGAAGTGCGCTGACTTGGTAAGTCGATCCACCACTACCCAGATAGCATCTGCTCCGCCCTGTGCCCTCGGCAGTCCGACCACGAAGTCCATGGTAATGTGGTCCCATTTCCACTCAGGGATTGGGAGACTTTGTAACTTGCCAGCTGGCACCCGATGCTCAGCCTTTACTTGCTGACAAGTCAAACACTGGGCCACAAATCTCCCGATATCCCTCTTCATGCCATTCCACCAGAAATGTGCCTTGAGGTCCTTATACATCTTAGTCCCCCCAGGGTGAAGGGTATAAGGTATATAATGGGCCTCTCTCAATATCTGCTCTCTAATCTCAGCATCCACAGGCACACATGCTCGGTCCCTGTACCTCAGTACTCCCGCAGCATCAACTGAAAAGTCCCCTGACGGATCACTCGAAATCTGATCTCGAATCCTGGTCAAGTAGGGGTCCTCACTCTGTTTCTCCCTGATCCTGTCCAGCAGAGTGGGCTGCACGACTAATGACGTCAGTCTAGCAGAGACCCCAGGGGACACAACCTCTATCTCGAGCCGTCGCATCTCCTCTAATAGTGGCGCCTGGTCCGTGATCATCATAGACAAACTCTGTACTGCTCTCCTGCTCAATGCATCCGCGACCACATTAGCCTTACCTGGGTGGTAAAGAATGTCCACATCATAATCCTTTAGCAGCTCTAACCACCTGCGCTGCCTCAAGTTCAGCTCCTTCTGTGAATAGGTACTTTAAGCTCTTGTGGTCGGTGTAGATCTCACAATGCTCTCCGTACAGGTAATGGCGCCAAAGCTTCAGTGCAAACACCACGGCAGCAAGCTCTAAGTCATGGGTAGGGTAATTCTTCTCGTAATCCTTGAGCTGTCTCGATGCATAAGCAATTACCCTCCCATCCTGCATCAACACGCAACCGAGTCCACTGTGTGATGCGTCACTGTAGATCACATATCCTTTCCCCATAACAGGGAGGGAAAGGATAGGAGCAGTCATCAGTCTGTCCTTCAGCTCCTCGAAGCTCTTCTGGCAGTCCTCGCTCCAGATAAACTTAACCCCTTTACGCGTCAACCGAGTGAGGGGTGTGGAAAGCTTCGCAAAGCCTTCCACAAACCGACGATAATAACCAGCTAATCCCATGAAGCTGCGCACCTCTGATACAGTCGTCGGTCGGGGCCAATCTCGAACTGCCTCAATCTTCGCCGGGTCTACAGCACCGGCGGCGGAAATCACATGGCCCAAGAAAGCTACCTCCCGAAGCCAAAACTCGCACTTCGCCAGCTTGGCATACAACTTCTTCTCCCGCAGAAGTTGTAGCACAGTCCTCAAGTGCTCCTCATGCTCGGCCTCGCTCCGGGAGTAAACCAGGATATCATCTATGAACACCACCACAAATCGATCCAGGAATGGCCGAAATATCCTGTTCATCAAGTCCATAAAGGCGGCAGGGGCATTAGTCAATCCAAACGGCATAACTGTAAACTCATAATGCCCGTACCGTGATCTGAAAGCAGTCTTAGGAATATCCTCGGCCTTCACCTTCAGTTGGTGGTAACCAGACTGTAGATCAATCTTGGAAAATACACAAGACCCTTGCAGCTGATCAAAGAGATCGTCGATGCGCGGCAGAGGGTACTTGTTCTTGATGGTCACTTTATTCAGCTCCCTATAGTCCACACACAGTCTAAGTGACCCATCTTTCTTCTTCACGAATAGCACCGGCGCTCCCCAGGGCGACACACTGGGTCTAATAAAACCCTTATCCATCAAATCTTGCAGCTGTGCCTTAAGCTCTCTCAGCTCAGCCGGTGCCATCCGATAAGGAGCCTTAGAGATTGGCGCAGTTCCTGGAACTACGTCAATCACGAACTCAATCTCCCTGTCGGGCGGCATACTAGTCAGCTCAGGTGGAAACACATCCGGAACTCGCGGACGATAGGAATATCCCCGAGTCCCGGTGCCGCCGTAGCCCCCTCAACAACACTAGCCAAAAAGGCTACACATCCTCGATGAATCATCCGCCTCGCTCGGGAAGTCGAAACCATAGAGGCAAAGAAAGCGCTCTGACATCCCCGGTACACCAACACCTCCTGGCCTGGCTCTCTAAAAGTGACAGTCCTCTCGGCACAATCAATAGTCGCAAAATACCGAGCCAGCCAGTCCATCCCGAGACCACATCAAAGTCCCTCAGCTGTCTCAAGACCAACAGGTCTGCTGGCATAATCCAGGACTCGATCTGCATCGGGCAGGACCAACAACACTCCTCCACGTGCAAAGTGTGATCGAGAATCTGAACCTCTCGTGCACGTGGCAAAAGTCCTACCTCTAACCCATGTAATGATGCAAAAGATCTACTAATGAAAGAATGCGATGCTCCAGTATCAAATAAGGTACGAGTCCTAATGCCAGAGAGTAAGGTAATACCTGCCACCACATGGTCCGCTGCTGAAGAATCCTCTACCTGTGCGGCATACACTCGCCCACTCTGAGCTGGAGGGCGATAATCTGTGGGATGGGAAGAAGAAGGCCTGCTCGCTGGAGCATATGGCCGCTGAGCCGTCGACCGCTGCTGCGATGATGATGGGGCAGATGCTGAAGAAGGTGCGGCAGGGGTCGAAAAGGGGAA
>CM054945.1:15597342-15626509 GCA_029168755.2 Tillandsia fasciculata | reverse complement strand
CCCTTCATTTTGGGCCCACCAGAAGGTTTGCTTGATCGCTGTACATCTTGGGTCTCCGGGATGCGCCGCAATACGGGCACTGTGTGAGCCTCCCGCAGAATCTCCTCCTTGAGCTCCGGTAGGTCCGGCACGCAGATTCGTCGCGAAATGTATTGTACCGTCAGAGCTCACCATAAAATCACCTCCTGGTTGGCGGTTATCTACTCCGTACCAGCTGGAGCTGACCATCAGTCGATTGGCCCTCGAGAATCCTGTCCAGCAGAGTAGGTCTGTACTACCAGCGTCAGAAGTTGGGCGAATGTTGTCCCCGCCAGGTACCACTTCTAGTCTCAATCGCGAGAACTCCGCAACTAGACTATCATGCTGTGTAATTGCGCTTACATCGGCCTCCGCGGCCTGTACTCTGCGACTCAGGGCGTCGGCCACCACGTTGGCCTTCCCCGGGTGATAGTGGATCGTCAGATGTAATCCTTTAACAGCTCAAGCCACGTCTTTGTCGCCAGATTTAGCTCCCTTTGGGTGAAAAGGTACTTGAGGCTCTTATGATCTGAGTACACATTACAGTGTGCCCCGTACAGGTAGTGCCTCCAGAGCTTGAGCACAAACACCACCGCTGCGAGTTCCAAATCATGCACGGGGTAGTTCCGCTCGTACTCCTTGAGCTGCCTAGATGCATAGGCTATAACCTTTCCCCGTTGCATGAGTACTCCACCCATCCATTTCGCGATGCGTCGCAATAAACTTCATAGTCCTCCCCAGGCTCTGGCAGGGAGAGGATCGGGGCTCGCGTCAACCTGTCCTTGAGCTCTTCGAAGCTTCTTTGACACTTGTCCGTCCAGGCAAACCTCTCCCCCTTTTTCGTCAAGCGGGTTAAGGGGGTGGCTATCTTGGAGAAGCCCTCCACAAAGCGCCGGTAGTACCCGGCTAATCCCAGGAAGCTCCGAATCTCCGTCACCGTCGTCGGTTGGGGCCAGTCCGTCACCGAATCTATCTTCTTTGGGTCCACCCCGACTCCAGCCGCCGAGATCACATGCCCAAGAAAACCGACCTCACGGAGCCAAAAATCACACTTTTGAGTTTGGCGTAGAGTTTCTGTTCCCGAAGGGTCTGGAGGACTGTGCGCAGGTGTTCTGCATGTCTCATCGGTACGGGGAGCAGATGAGGATATCATTAATGAAGACCACCACGAATAGGTCCAGGAAGGGTTTGAATACCCTGTTCATCACATCCATAAACACCGCCGGGGCATTAGCGAGCCCGAATGGCATTACCGTAAATTCGTAATGGCCATAGCGAGTACGGAAGGCCGTTTTGGGGATGTCCTCCCCTTGACTCCGACCTGATGATAACCCGACTGCAGGTCGATCTTTGAGAACACCGTCGCCCCCCGTAACTGATCGAAGAGGTCGTCGATCCTTGGCAGGGGGTACTTATTGTTGATCGTAACCTTATTTATCTCCCGGTAGTCGATGCACAACCGGAGACTTCCGTCCTTCTTCCTCACAAACAGGACGGGCGCGCCCCAAGGTGACGCGCTTGGTCTGATGAATCCTTTGTCCAGAAGGTCCTCCAACTGTGCCTTGAGTTCCTTCGGCTCCGCAAAGGCCATCCGATACGGTGCCTTGGTGATGGGCTTGGTGCCGGGGAGAAGTTCAATTGGGAAGTCAACCTCTCGTTCCGGCGGCATTCCGGGAAGCTCTGCCGGGAACACATCCGGGAATTCCCTTACTACGGGAATTTCCGTGGGTGAGGGGACGGGTCGGGTGGCTAGATCTACCGAGGCTAGATAGGCCACGCAACCCGCCCTCCATCAATTTCTAGCCCGTGACGCGGAGATGACGGCTAGAAAGGACGTGCTCTTGCACGCCAAGTACACGTTTTCTGGGAACCCCGGCTTCTGTAGTTGCACCTGTCGCTTCTCGCAGTCGATGACCGCCTGATACTCGGCGAGCCAGGTCCATGCCCAAGACCACGTCGTATTCTTTTAACGGTATGACTACCAGATCCCAGGGGCACGACAACCTTCCCAGCCTATTGGACATGAGGTTACTAGGTCAGTTGCCGTGATGGGCCCCCCAGGGTCTGGACGGTCATTAAGACATCCAAAGGACTACTTTCTAACTGATGAGTTTGCGCAAAGGAACGGGAAATAAAGGAGCGAGTCGCCCCGGTGTCAAACAGAGTTCGAGCTCGAAAGTTTGAGACGGAGGTAATACCTGCTACCACTTCCTCTGGCGGTACCGCCCCGTGCTGGTCCATGGTGTAGAGTCTCCCTCCGGGTTGCGACCGCGACTCCCCTCCTGTTTTTGGCGCGGTGGGTGTAAAGAGGCTCCCGTAGGGGCTCTACCCCGCCCTGGTGCCTGTGCCGTTGGAGTGGATGCTGCGGAAGAGGCCGCTCCAGGGTTCAGGGGACAGTTGTATCGAAGATGTCCCTGTTGCCGCAGCGGTAGCAGTGATCTTGTTTCTTGGGACATTCCGTCACCGGATGCGGCCCTCCGCAAATAACGCACGGCTTTGGTGGTCGGTCGAGGCTTCCCGGCCGGCGCACTCCTGTTTCACTGTTGCGTCTTAGGATATTTCGGGGGTCGGCTCCCGCCAGGAGGGCCCCCTCCCGGGTAAGTCTGAGTTCGCTTCTTTTCCCGGTTATTCTCCGACCCTCACGTCGAGCTCGAGTTATAGCGAACCCCCGCTCCACGATGGTGGCTCTGTCCACCACCTCTCGGAATGTGCGTAGGTCCGCTGCCTGCACCATCTCGAAGATGTCACTTCGCAGTCCGTCAACGAAGAGACGGGCCTTGTGAGGTTAGTCCGTATGGCGAACGGAACACAATTGACCAACCTCACAAACTCCCTTTGATACTCCACGACCGAGCGGCTTCCCTGCCTAATGTTTGAGCTATCCCGTCGGGCTTGAGACATCGTAAATCCGCGCTCCACCGCGGTGGCTCTATCGTCCACCTCCTGGAAGGTGTGCATACCCGCCGTTTGCACCACCTTTAAGATGTCGCTCCATAAGCCATTCACAAAAGGACGGGCCTTGTGAGATCCATCTCTTATAGTCGTTGTCAGAGAAGCTGATACTCCGCCGCTGTTCGCACCATACTCTTTGCCTTTGCGTTCTCCGCTGATAACCCATTTCGGGCCTTTAGTCGCTGTATACAAAAAAAACCAAATCACCCCTAGACCTAACTGGTCTAGCACCATGACCTACAGACACACCGGAACTAAATTCCCCTTTTCCCCGTACTCTCACGTACTACGCACCTACACCTTGGTTATCTCATTTCCAGTTGCTTGTGGCACCTTGCACTGTGGATGTAAATCACGTCTACTATGGTTGTGGTTGTATTTTTCTCTGATACCATTTAATCTTGGGGAATCAAATTCCCAATTGGATTCAAATTACCCGGATATTTGAATCTTTAATATCCAAATCCCAGTCGCCGATTATTTAACCACCTTTATTAAATAATCAAGGGAAATCAAATTCCCAACTTAAATATCCGGACTTTATCTCTTATCCAATCCACGAGATAAAATCCCACAATTTAAATCCCTTAATAAAATATCCTGATTTTATCTCTTATCTAATCACGAGATAAGAATCCCACCAATTTAAATCCTTAAATAAATTCGTACGTAGGAGGATTTAAATTCCGTCACCGGATAATTAATTAATTAATTAATTATCCTTACGAGATAACCCACCTTATCTATTACGGGTGCAAGATATTTTGCACGGCTTTCGATGCGTGACTAACTACCGCATCGCTAAGGGTCCCGTTCCGGGAGATCCCGGTATCGGATTTCGAATCCGATCACGCCGTCGGTCATCGCTTTTCGCGCTCTATCGCAGGAAAATACACACACCCTGCCCGGCCGACTTTTCAAAATTAAATAAATTTTATTTCGCTTAAGGCCTAAGCGATTACATGTGAGTTCGAAAATACCCCGAAGGGTCGGGTCACTACAACCTATTTGAGATTTACCAGAGGTTTAGTTGTATTAAGTTTCGGGGACGAAACTTGTTGTAAGGTGGGAGTGATGTAGTAACCGTGATTTTTTAAAATCCAAAATCTAAGCATAAATTATTTTCTGAATTATTTAAATGGCAAAAATAGGTAAATAGTAGTATAATAGTGGCCCTAAAATATCGACTTTTGATCGGGGCCTGATCTCGAGAATCCGAGATCGCTATTGCGATCGTCTCGTCGAAACATGAAAATTTCATATTCACTTGTCGACGATCTGATGGTCGGATCTTCCGAAAAACAGCGATGAAAAAGCGGGTCCCACAACTTAAGTTGTGAATAGTAACCCTATTTTTAATTCCCTCTTGATCCACTAACGGCCGATTCGCCGTCTGGAACCCTGATATAGGGGTATGAGTAGTCAAACCTAACTAATTTTGATGTTCTGAGCGCAATGGCACTGACGGATTTCGCGTTTGGCGACCCGTGTGCATCGAAGTGCGTCAGCTGTACCGCAAATTTCTGAACTAAATGGCCCAAGATTTTATCCGAGCGCCAAACAAAACAAACAAATATGCTACTAGACAGGTCTCGACGAGCCGGACGTCGTGGCGAAGTCCGTTTCGCAAATTGGCGAACAGATTTTTTCGAAATGAGTGAAAAGCACTGAAAAAGGAGGTATTTTTGAGAAAACTATAATATTTTATGTACCAAAAATTTAGGGGCTTAAACCATGGGGTGTGGGGTGCATTTTGTACCTACTGTGAAGACCCCGGAGGTTAGGGTTAGGTCTGAACCGGGTTTGAGGTTATTTTTGCAAGAATCTTGCATTAATTGAATACTTGTCTCTTGGTCTCCTTTGGATGCATGCACGAGGGGTTGGGGGTAGATCCGAAGCATCAATTCTCCTCTGCAATCTTCACTGGGTGCCTGGGTTGCTGGGTGGCCGAGGGACACTATCCCATTGAGAGATAATCCGAGAGAGAAGGAGAGTGAAGAAAGGTTGGAACTAAAATCTTTCTAAGTGGGATCTGAGGTTCAGTGGTGTTCCCCTGCTGCTGTGGATCCTTTGGTGCTTGCCGTGGCCGCGCGTGGAAGAGGGACCAAAACCGGCTTCTTCCTCCTTCATCGACTCCGGCCAAGGCAAGAACTCCTTAACTTCGGTTTGTTTGAACCCGAGACCTCTAGCAGTAGTTAATATAGGTCCCTAGGATGCTCCCTGCCAAGCCTGAGCTTCCCACGCACTTTGCATGGCCGGCGGGAGCAATATATGGCCGGAAACCTAAAGAAGCTCCGCCGCGGCTGTTCTTTGCAACTAATGGACCAAAAAGGAAACTAAAATGATGGGAATAAACTGTAGGACCCATAAATTAATTCTGCAAAGTTTGAGCAATTATGGTAGAGTAACTTTGAAGAAAATCGCAACCCTAGTTTTTGGGTTTTTGTATGTTGGCCGAACTCTAATCTCCGGCTCCAGCGAGCTTCTCCGACGCCGGCCACCTACCCAGAACATTTGCTGGGACCAAGGGGATCCCAACCATGCACTTGCATGGCACCCATGCAGCATAAATGGGTGGCGGCCATGGTTGACCCAAAATTGGATCAAGTCGCGGTCGCCGGCGCTCCGGCCAACTCCGGCCGGGGAGGGTTGGTCGGGAAGCTTTGTATGGTCCAGTAGAACAACTCCATCCAAGTTGGAAGGCTTCATATGGCCTCTGGAAAAATTTGCCATTAGAGGTGTTGAGCTTCAAACCGAGCTTGGCCCCCGCCGCGCCGCCGCCGTGCCCTGTTGCCGGGCACGGGTCCAGGTGAGTTTGCCTTGAGTTTTTAGGAAGGTTTGTGCAAGTGGTTTGATCCCAGATCCCTTGGTTGAGTGGTCACGAACTTCAAAGTTGGGACTTCGTCTTCTTCCCCAAGCCGCGGCCAACCTGGGAGTTTTGGGTTGCTCCAAGTTGATGAGAAATACTCTAGGAACTTAGTAGAGTAAGTTGATCCAAGTTGGAAAGCCCCAGATGCAGTGGGTGCAGAGTTGGAGCTCGGGTATGGTGAGTGTGGGTGTGGTGTGAAATGTGCACACCAAGTGCTTGATAAAATGCCTGAAAGAAAGAAATTATGGAATCTGGCTTTGATGTAAATATGAAACTTGTTCCAAATTGTCCCCTGAGCTTGATGCTCACTTCAGATCAAATTAGATCTGTGTGGATTGATGTTTGGAGCATTGTGAACCTTTGAGTGAACTTGGCTTTGGTTCTGGTTGAACCAGCAATGCTGGGCTGCAATTAGTGCAAGCCCAGTGATTCTTGAGCCATGTTAGGGTTATGTTTAAAGCAGATTTTTGATAGGATTAATAAAAGTTAAGTTATAGGTTAATCAACCTCTAAGTGAATAGTTTGGCCCAAAGTCTATTCTGGGCTGTTTGCGAAGCCGCGATAGTGAGCTCCTGGCTATTTTGGGGTCACTGGACGCGATGCTCGCGTTAAAAACTGGTTTTGATGATCCGGAGAAATGAAAATTCAATTAGGCTAGGTTAGAAGGGTAATTTATGGCCCGAAGTTTTCCTCGGGTTCCGTGCTGCCGCAAATTGGTGAGCACGGTGTTCAGCAAGTTAAATGTCACCTGCTGGAAGTGACGGTTTGTAAAAATTAATTTCCAGTCGAGAGAACGAGCGAAAACAGTGCTCAAATAACACTAAAAGTGCGATTTTCGGAAACCCTAGGGGTCTAAGTGCAAAAATGACAGCGTGTACTGTTTAGTACAGTGAGTACTTGATTCCTAAACTTTTCGTTAGGAATCCAACGGCTCTCGTTGAGCGAAAATCGGATATCGGTCCGTAAATTGGTAAAATCGTCGATTTTACGGCATCCGGGTGGCAATCGCGTAATTTAAGAAATTACGGCGGTTTCACCTGTTACGGAATTTGAGTTGGCGTATTTCGTGAATGTATTAAGTCTTGAAGATTGAAGATGAAGAAACTTTGGATCGTATACCTCAATCTCAAGAAAGAAGAATTCAAAAGGATCAGGTACGTTTAACTAAAGAATATTGATGATCCGAATACTTCTTATAGTGTAGAAACACCTGGAAGAGGTTTTAATTGCTTAAACATCAAAAACTGGACATGGGACATGTTCAGGATCCGGATCGTGGCTTGCAATCCGGATCCCGAAGGGTGTTTGTTCATACACTGGTTCAATCCGGATCGCAGCATCTTATGATCCGGATCCCGAACACTGGTTTTACCTTTTGCTTTTCCAATCCGGATCAGGATTTGCAATCCGGATCCCGAATGTGATGTTTGGTGAAACTGTATGAACGATCCGGATCGAGGACTATGATCCGGATCCCGAACGTGTTTTTCTGGAATTCGTTTTTCTGCTTCTGCAATCCGGATCGCCCAATTCCAATCCGGATCGCCGTCGTTAAATATCTCCAGAAAAGGCAGTTTTTGATCCTATCTTCTTCCAATGGTTTCTAACCTATAAATAGCCCTTCTTTTCATTTCTAGGGCATCCACATACATCGGCAAAAACAGAAAAATATAGCCGAAAGAAAAATCCACATATATATAGAGAAGAACGGAAATCAATAGATTTATTCTATGGTTCTTCTTCTATATTGATTGATTTGATTCTAGGTTTTTCTTACTCACATTTTGAGTAGAATCAAATCAATGAATACTTAGATGGTATTTCCGATCTATCTTTGATCTAAGTATTCGGCGGATCATCACCACCAAAACAAACAACGATTTACCCCAAAATCGGCGCGTGGACTCGCGTGGCCTTGTGGATTCAAGGTGCAACCGCTCTCGTGGATTCGGAGCGAGGTACGTTCGTGGATTCGAAGCGTGCCACTGGGTGAAGACCGTGGATTCGGTCGGACGTCGTGGACTCGACGTTGGACGCTGTGGATTCAGCGTTGGGCGCGGATCGTGGATTCGAGAAGCGTCGTGGAGCGAGCGGGAAGATCTACTAGGAGCGTATGTGTCACGCCCCCGGGGGTTTTTGAGTCTTTTGAAGCGGAAAAACGTGTCTATATTTTTTTTTTCTTTTAATAAGGTGGCATATACTTCACCCCGGTGCGTGCCAGACCGCCACATACACGAATTCACTCCGTCCACGGACAGAGTCTCCTTCGTATATGTACGGCGTCTCACTACAACATATAAATCATTCATAAACATCATACATCACACACCAACCAACAACCATGCAGTAGACATACATCATATTCAGAGTTTAATCGTTTAATTAATGCACGTCATTTAAGCGGCGTCAAAGTTTGGAAAAGATAAAACCAGAGTTGTAAAACCCGTGCCCACACGGCACTTCCTTTTTGAGAAAACATTTTCGCAACCTTTATCTTATCATAAAATATGCCGCCATGTAAACACTACTGAAAGGATCATCACAGAAAACTACACCTCATCCACAGAGCTAACTAAAACATATCCACATATAAGGTGATCCACAAGCAACTAGAAATAGTATAAAGGGAAATGAGTCATAAATACGATAACCAAGAGTCCGACTACGATCCTCACGACGCAGTCCCACCGCCATCCCGGCTAACGCACCTAGGAATACCTGTCACGGAGTGGGTAAAGTCAGTGACAAACAAAGTAGATGTGTAACAATATCAAAAGGGATAAAACATACGAACGCGCCGATTACGCCATAACCTTTCGTTAAACACTTGCACATTAATTTACCCTGGGCACCATTCCCAGACCACTTGTCGGGGAGACTAAAGTCCCCCCCTCGTGCACAAACACCTACTTGATGCTTTTACCTCTCACTCGCGGTGCTGGTGTGACACCTCAGCTGGCGCGAAGAGGTCCCCGCTTGCACCATTACCTTTACGGGGCACACGGGTCATAAAGGACCACTTTTCCGGAAAAGTACACCCATGCGGAGGCCAATCCGCCTGTGTACGTGCAGCATCCGAAACCGGATCGCCAAGATTGGCGTGTACTGGGCACCGCGACCGCAGCCGCACAATTATTAGATAATTAACAACAATTGAAAGGTTAAACTATTCATCTACTTTGTTAGGTAAATTAAGGAGTACTTTTAATGATGATAGATGCACTTACAGCACCGGTTGCACTCATCGCAACCGTACCCACCTTATTGGAGAGAAATCGGAACACCAATGTCCTTCGCGCTCTCCCGCTGTGTACCCGGACCTAAGAAAAGTCCGCACAGATAAACTATGGTCAAAACACACACACTAAAACAGAAAAACCCCCACCTTACAATTTGACGGAATTTGTCCGGCATCGTTCGATGGTCAAACCGGACTACAACCCGCACCGCCGTCGCCGCCCGTCGGAGCCCCGCGCGGCTCGAACCCGCGCGGCGGGCTCCGCGGGCGGTGCCCGAGCGGCGCCCGCGCGGCGCCCGCGCGGGCGGAGCCCCGCGCGGCGCCCGCGCGGGTGCGGGCCCGCGCGGCGCCCGCGCGGGTGCAAGCCCGCGCGGTGCCCGCGCGGGCGGAGCCCCGCGCGGCGCCCGCGCGGACGCGGGCCCGCGCGGGTGCCCGCGCGGGTGGGGCCCCGCGCGGCGCCCGCGCGGTGCGCCGCGCGGGCCCGCGCGCGGGCCCGCGCGGCGCCCCGCGGCGCCCGCGCCCGCGCACGGGCGGCGGCCCGCGCGGCGCCCGCGGGGCGCCCGCGCGCGGCCCGCGCGGCGGGGCCGCCCCGCGCGGCGCCCGCGCGGGTTGCCCGCGCGGCGCCGCGCGCGGGTTTGCCCGCGCGGCGCTCGCGCGGTCCCGTCGCGCCTTCACCGTTCGCGATTTTTATTTTTATTTTATTATATTTTACCTACGCCGTTCGCGGTCCTCCTCCGCCTTCGCCGTCCGGGTCCTTCCCGCCCTTGCCGTCCGCGTCGCGACGACGGGGACGGCGTCGGTGGCGGGGACGACGGGGGAGTCCAGAACTAACAACAAAAATAGATAGGAAAAATCCAAATAATTTTCTAAAAATTATTTGCTCACCGAGGATCGTTGGGAAGGTCGCCCGGTCTCACTTTTTGCCTTCGGGTCGGCGTTTGGGGCGATCGGCTCCTCCCCTTTTTCCTTCTCCTTTCCTCCGGTTGGGGTTTCGGCACGTACGAAAGAGGAGGGTTTGAGGAGGCGGAAAATCGAAATAGGGTTTCGCTCGGTGAGCGGGGAAATAAATAATCCCTGTTATGGATATATCCAATTTGTAAGTCCGCACCGTCAAAAACCCCTTTCGGGTGTTTTGACTCTGATTAATTAATTCGTTAATTAATTAATCCCTACCGATAACCCTATTAGTTAATTGTTTGATTATTATCCTCACCGTCGATCCCCATATTTAATCGTTTGATTTCTTTATTTACGTACGTAGGAAACCCATAATTCCCCGTTTCTGTTTCTCAAGAAAATATCCGACTGACGGGATATTTCTCACCTTTAAATCCTGACCACCGATTATTTGATTACCTTTATCAATTAATCTTGGGGAATCAAATTCCCAATTGGATTCAAATTACCCGGATATTTGAATCTTTAATATCCAAATCCCAGTCGCCGATTATTTAACCACCTTTATTAAATAATCAAGGGAAATCAAATTCCCAACTTAAATATCCGGACTTTATCTCTTATCCAATCCACGAGATAAAATCCCACCAATTTAAATCCCTTAATAAAATATCCTGATTTTTATCTCTTATCTAATCACGAGATAAGAATCCCACCAATTTAAATCCCTTAATTAATTCGTACGTAGGAGGATTTAAATTCCGTCACCGGATAATTAATTAATTAATTAATTATCCTTACGAGATAACCCACCTTATCTATTACGGGTGCAAGATATTTTGCACGGTTTTCGATGCGTGACTAACTACCGCATCGCTAAGGGTCCCGTTCCGGGAGATCCCGGTATCGGATTTCGAATCCGATCACGCCGTCGGTCATCGCTTTTCGCGCTCTATCGCAGGAAAATACACACACCCTGCCCGGCCGACTTTTCAAAATTAAATAAATTTTATTTCGCTTAAGGCCTAAGCGATTACATGTGAGTTCGAAAATACCCCGAAGGGTCGGGTCACTACACCACTCACACTTTATAAAAAGTTTCGTCCCGAAACTTAAACTCAAACCTCACTTAATCAATTCGGGAAAACATTCCTTCATCTTTGATTCCAGTTCCCACGTCGCCTCGCGCTCTTCGTGGTTGCTCCACTGGACTTTCACATAGGGGATCGTTCGGTTGCGTAGCTTCTTGTCCTCTCTCGCCAAAATCCGCACCGGTGTCTCCTCGACGCTCAAGTCCTCGCGTAGCTCAATGGTGGAGGCGTCCAAGGCATGAGAGGGGTCTGCCAGGTACTTCCGGAGCATCGAAACGTGGAACACGTTGTGGACTCGTTCGAGGTTCGGGGGCAGGGCCAACCGGTACGCCACCGGTCCCACGCGCTCCAGAATCTCGAACGGCCCCACGTATCTGGGGCTCAACTTCCCCTTAATGCCGAAGCGTCGGTTCCCTTTGGAGGGTGAAACCCGGAGCAGAACATGCTCGCCCACCATGAACTCTAAATCTCGGCGTCTGTTATCTGCATAACTCTTCTGTCTGCTTTGGGCGGTCAGCAGCCTTTGTTTAATCAAACGCACCTTCGCTTCGGTCTCCTCCACTAGATCTGGGCCCAGAAACTTTCGCTCACCTAAGTCATCCCAACAAATCGGAGACCGACAGCGGCGCCCGTACAGGGCCTCGTACGGCGCCATCTGAATACTGGCCTGGTAACTGTTGTTGTAGGCAAATTCCACCAGGGGCAGACACCGTGCCCACCCTTCGCCCAAGTCCAGAACGCACGCTCGAAGCATGTCTTCCACGATCTGTATCACCCGCTCCGATTGCCCATCGGTTTGCGGATGAAAAGCTGTGCTGAAGTGCAACTTGGTCCCCATCGCTTGTTGCAAACTTCGCCAAAAGTTCGACACAAAACGCGTGTCTCTGTCCGACGTGATGGATGTCGGTACACCGTGCAACCTCACTATCTCATCGAGGTACGTTTGCGCCAGTCGTTCCCGGGTCCACGTCGTGTGTATGGGCAAAAAGTGGGCCGATTTCGTCAAACGGTCCACGACCACCCATATCGCATCGTGTCCCTGCGGCGACCGCGGAAAACCGGTCACAAAATCCATGGTGATCATGTCCCATTTCCACTCGGGTACCGGTAAAGGTTGCAATTTTCCCGCCGGCCGTTGATGTTCGGCCTTTACCCGTTGGCACACTAAGCAGTGAGCCACGAATCGGGTCACGTCCTCCTTCATTTTGGGCCACCAGAAGGTTTGCTTGACGTCCTTGTACATCTTGGTTCCTCCGGGATGCGCCGCATACGGGGCAGTGTGCGCCTCCCGTAGGATTTCTTCCTTGAGTTCCGGCAGGTCCGGTACGCAGATTCGTCCGCGAAAACGTATTGCATCGTCGGAGCTCACCACGAAATCACCTTCCTGGTTGGCGGTTATTCTACTCCGTACCAGCTGGAGCTGACCATCAGTCGATTGGCCCTCGAGAATCCTGTCCAGCAGAGTAGGTCTGACTACCAGCGTCAGAAGTTGGGCGACTGTCCCCGCAGGTACCACTTCTAGTCTCAATCGCGAGAACTCCGCAACTAGACTATCCTGCTGTGTAATTGCGCTTACATCGGCCTCCGCGGCCTGTCCTCTGCGACTCAGGGCGTCGGCCACCACGTTGGCCTTCCCCGGGTGATAGTGGATCGTCAGATCGTAATCCTTTAACAGCTCAAGCCACCGTCTTTGTCGCAGATTTAGCTCCCTTTGGGTGAAAAGGTACTTGAGGCTCTTATGATCTGAGTACACATTACAGTGTGCCCCGTACAGGTAGTGCCTCCAGAGCTTGAGCACAAACACCACCGCTGCGAGTTCCAAATCATGCACGGGGTAGTTCCGCTCGTACTCCTTGAGCTGCCTAGATGCATAGGCTATAACCTTTCCCCGTTGCATGAGTACTCCACCCAATCCATTTCGCGATGCGTCGCAATAAACTTCATAGTCCTCCCCAGGCTCTGGCAGGGCGAGGATCGGGGCTCGCGTCAACCTGTCCTTGAGCTCTTCGAAGCTTCTTTGACACTTGTCCGTCCAGGCAAACTTCTCCCCCTTTTTCGTCAAGCGGGTTAAGGGGGTGGCTATCTTGGAGAAGCCCTCCACAAAGCGCCGGTAGTACCCGGCTAATCCCAGGAAGCTCCGAATCTCCGTCACCGTCGTCGGTTGGGGCCAGTCCGTCACCGAATCTATCTTCTTTGGGTCCACCGCGACTCCAGCCGCCGAGATCACATGCCCCAAGAAACCGACCTCACGGAGCCAAAACTCACACTTTTTGAGTTTGGCGTAGAGTTTCTGTTCCCGAAGGGTCTGGAGGACTGTGCGCAGGTGTTCTTCATGTTCCTCATCGGTACGGGAGTAGATGAGGATATCATCAATGAAGACCACCACGAATAAGTCCAGGAAGGGTTTGAATACCCTGTTCATCATATCCATAAACACCGCCGGGGCATTAGTGAGCCCGAATGGCATTACCGTAAACTCGTAATGGCCATAGCGAGTACGGAAGGCCGTTTTGGGGATGTCTTCCCCCTTGACTCGGACCTGATGATAACCCGACTGCAGGTCGATCTTTGAGAACACCGTCGCCCCCCGTAACTGGTCGAAGAGGTCATCGATCCTTGGAAGGGGGTACTTATTCTTGATCGTCACCTTATTTATCTCCCGGTAATCGATACACAACCGGAGACTTCCGTCCTTCTTCCTCACAAACAGGACGGGCGCGCCCCAAGGTGACGCGCTTGGTCTGATGAATCCTTTGTCCAGAAGGTCCTCCAACTGTGCCTTGAGTTCCTTCAGCTCCGCAAAGGCCATCCGATACGGTGCCTTGGTGATGGGCTTGGTGCCGGGGAGAAGTTCAATTGGGAAGTCAACCTCTCGTTCCGGCGGCATTCCGGGAAGCTCCGCCGGAAACACATCCGGAAATTCCCTTACCACGGAAATTTCTGAGGGCGAGGGAACGAGTCGGGTGGTTAGTTCCACTGAGGCTAGATAGGCCACGCACCCGCCCTCCATCAATTTCCTTACCACGGGACCGCTGAGCCTGGCCTGGGGAGCGGCCCCGTGCTACATGACAGCCCATCGGGTTTCCGGTTGCAAGGCGTAGGGCGAAGCCCATTTATTCCCTGCATAGCCCTCTATGGGCCCCGGACACACCGGATTTTCTAGACTTCGAAACCGCCCCCGCGCTTTGGCCGGGGAAGGTTTCGCCTAACGCCTACGGATCCTAGTGAGGGGAAGAGAGAGAGTCTAACAAGTGTATCTGGCTAGGGTGTAGTCGGCTGTGGAAAGGAAAAGAATAAAGATCGAACGGTAATCACCTGCTGTCTCTAGGTCTGGGACGCCGCGTCCCCCGCCGCAGTGTCCCGGGGAGTCCGCCCGCAGCCCCTGGGCCAGCGTCGTACAGCGTGCTGGGGAAGGACCTTATCGTCCGAAGAATCTGGGGAGCCCGAGGAGTCTGATGGATCTGAGGGTTCCCGGTTGTCGGGCGGGTCCCTTGGCTGAACGGGAACCGCAGCACTGTCTGGTTCCTTCTGTGGTGGTGGCGTAGGGGCGGCGGCGGCGGGCCTCTGTGGGCAGGCGTCACGAGCGTGATCCGGCAACCCACAGTGGTTGCAATAATGGTACCTCCATGTGCACTCCGCTACCGGGTGTGCACCCTGGCAAATCACGCACGGTCCCTGGGGTGGTCTCACGTCCTCCGCTGGAGTCTGTCCTTCCTTCCGCACCCCCTTCGGTGGTCCCCCTCCTCGGTTTTCTTGGGCGGGGTCCCCTTGGGGAGCGGGTGTAGCAGTCCTCTCCGTCCTCCTTGCTCGCGGCGCCGGGGGCCTGGTGACCCCGGTTTCCAAGGGCAGTCGTATCGGTTATGGCCCGGCCTGCCACACCGATAGCAATGATCATACCTCCACGGACACTCTGTCACCTGGTGCGTTCCTACGCATATAGGGCAGGGTCTCCCAAGCGGTCTGGGTTCCGCTCTCGCCATTCTTTCGAAGTCGCTCTCCGTCCTCGGGCGCTTGGGTACCGGGCCCTCCGTCGGACCCGGATAGGCAACCCTTTCTCGCGCGCGCGCCTCGGCTAGTTCCTGCTCTGCCCGCAGGGCTAACATAACTGCCTCGTTGAAGGTGGGGAACTCAGCTGGTGGCATTCCCCAACGGATGTCGTTCCTGGCGCCCCGCTGGGCGTGGTCAGCACCCTCAAAATCTCGGATCAGTAGACCCAGTCGTTCTGTAAGGGTCAGCATTTGTCCTGCGATGTCACGCAGCTGGTTCAGGAGTAAACGGTTGGCTGCCGCTGCGGGGTCCATCCTGTTCGTCACGAAACGATTAGTGCTTGGTGGCCGAACCTTGGCCGTCGGCTGCTGTAGACAAAGAAACCATGTCAATCCTATGGTCACAACCCTAGTCCACCGTTTCACAACTACGCCTATATTACGTTCCCGTTTTCCCGTACTCTCACGTACTACCCCTACACCTTGGTTATCTCATTTCCAATTTGCTTGTGGCACCTTGCACTGTGGATGTAAACTATGTCTACTATGGTTGTGGTTGTATTTTCTCTGATACCATTTAATCTGTCACGCCCCCGGGGGTTTTTGAGTCTTTTGAAGCGGAAAAACGTGTCTATATTTTTTTTTTCTTTTAATAAGGTGGCATATACTTCACCCCGGTGCGTGCCAGACCGCCACATACACGAATTCACTCCGTCCACGGACAGAGTCTCCTTCGTATATGTACGGCGTCTCACTACAACATATAAATCATTCATAAACATCATACATCACACACCAACCAACAACCATGCAGTAGACATACATCATATTCAGAGTTTAATCGTTTAATTAATGCACGTCATTTAAGCGGCGTCAAAGTTTGGAAAAGATAAAACCAGAGTTGTAAAACCCGTGCCCACACGGCACTTCCTTTTTGAGAAAACATTTTCGCAACCTTTATCTTATCATAAAATATGCCGCCATGTAAACACTACTGAAAGGATCATCACAGAAAACTACACCTCATCCACAGAGCTAACTAAAACATATCCACATATAAGGTGATCCACAAGCAACTAGAAATAGTATAAAGGGAAATGAGTCATAAATACGATAACCAAGAGTCCGACTACGATCCTCACGACGCAGTCCCACCGCCATCCCGGCTAACGCACCTAGGAATACCTGTCACGGAGTGGGTAAAGTCAGTGACAAACAAAGTAGATGTGTAACAATATCAAAAGGGATAAAACATACGAACGCGCCGATTACGCCATAACCTTTCGTTAAACACTTGCACATTAATTTACCCTGGGCACCATTCCCAGACCACTTGTCGGGGAGACTAAAGTCCCCCCCTCGTGCACAAACACCTACTTGATGCTTTTACCTCTCACTCGCGGTGCTGGTGTGACACCTCAGCTGGCGCGAAGAGGTCCCCGCTTGCACCATTACCTTTACGGGGCACACGGGTCATAAAGGACCACTTTTCCGGAAAAGTACACCCATGCGGAGGCCAATCCGCCTGTGTACGTGCAGCATCCGAAACCGGATCGCCAAGATTGGCGTGTACTGGGCACCGCGACCGCAGCCGCACAATTATTAGATAATTAACAACAATTGAAAGGTTAAACTATTCATCTACTTTGTTAGGTAAATTAAGGAGTACTTTTAATGATGATAGATGCACTTACAGCACCGGTTGCACTCATCGCAACCGTACCCACCTTATTGGAGAGAAATCGGAACACCAATGTCCTTCGCGCTCTCCCGCTGTGTACCCGGACCTAAGAAAAGTCCGCACAGATAAACTATGGTCAAAACACACACTAACACACAGAAAAACCCCCACCTTACAATTTGACGGAATTTGTCCGGCATCGTTCGATGGTCAAACCGGACTACAACCCGCACCGCCGTCGCCGCCCGTCGGAGCCCCGCGCGGCTCGAACCCGCGCGGCGGGCTCCGCGGGCGGTGCCCGAGCGGCGCCCGCGCGGCGCCCGCGCGGGCGGAGCCCCGCGCGGCGCCCGCGCGGGTGCGGGCCCGCGCGGCGCCCGCGCGGCGCCCGCGCGGGTGCAAGCCCGCGCGGTGCCCGCGCGGGCGGAGCCCCGCGCGGCGCCCGCGCGGACGCGGGCCCGCGCGGGTGCCCGCGCGGGTGGGGCCCCGCGCGGTGCCCGCGCGGGCCCGCGCGGCGCCCCGCGGGCGCCCGCACGGGCACGGCCCGCGCGGCGCCCACGCGGGTCGCCCGCGCGGCGGCCCGCGCGGCGGGGCCGCCCCGCGCGGCGCCCGCGCGGGTTGCCCGCGCGGCGCCGCGCGCGGGTTTGCCCGCGCGGCGCTCGCGCGGTCCCGTCGCGCCTTCACCGTTCGCGATTTTTATTTTTATTTTATTATATTTTACCTACGCCGTTCGCGGTCCTCCTCCGCCTTCGCCGTCCGGGTCCTTCCCGCCCTTGCCGTCCGCGTCGCGACGACGGGGACGGCGTCGGTGGCGGGGACGACGGGGGAGTCCAGAACTAACAACAAAAATAGATAGGAAAAATCCAAATAATTTTCTAAAAATTATTTGCTCACCGAGGATCGTTGGGAAGGTCGCCCGGTCTCACTTTTTGCCTTCGGGTCGGCGTTTGGGGCGATCGGCTCCTCCCCTTTTTCCTTCTCCTTTCCTCCGGTTGGGGTTTCGGCACGTACGAAAGAGGAGGGTTTGAGGAGGCGGAAAATCGAAATAGGGTTTCGCTCGGTGAGCGGGGAAATAAATAATCCCTGTTATGGATATATCCAATTTGTAAGTCCGCACCGTCAAAAACCCCTTTCGGGTGTTTTGACTCTGATTAATTAATTCGTTAATTAATTAATCCCTACCGATAACCCTATTAGTTAATTGTTTGATTATTATCCTCACCGTCGATCCCCATATTTAATCGTTTGATTTCTTTATTTACGTACGTAGGAAACCCATAATTCCCCGTTTCTGTTTCTCAAGAAAATATCCGACTGACGGGATATTTCTCACCTTTAAATCCTGACCACCGATTATTTGATTACCTTTATCAATTAATCTTGGGGAATCAAATTCCCAATTGGATTCAAATTACCCGGATATTTGAATCTTTAATATCCAAATCCCAGTCGCCGATTATTTAACCACCTTTATTAAATAATCAAGGGAAATCAAATTCCCAACTTAAATATCCGGACTTTATCTCTTATCCAATCCACGAGATAAAATCCCACCAATTTAAATCCCTTAATAAAATATCCTGATTTTTATCTCTTATCTAATCACGAGATAAGAATCCCACCAATTTAAATCCCTTAATTAATTCGTACGTAGGAGGATTTAAATTCCGTCACCGGATAATTAATTAATTAATTAATTATCCTTACGAGATAACCCACCTTATCTATTACGGGTGCAAGATATTTTGCACGGTTTCCGATGCGTGACTAACTACCGCATCGCTAAGGGTCCCGTTCCGGGAGATCCCGGTATCGGATTTCGAATCCGATCACGCCGTCGGTCATCGCTTTTCGCGCTCTATCGCAGGAAAATACACACACCCTGCCCGGCCGACTTTTCAAAATTAAATAAATTTTATTTCGCTTAAGGCCTAAGCGATTACATGTGAGTTCGAAAATACCCCGAAGGGTCGGGTCACTACAGTATGGTAAAAGGTTGAGTCGTCTGTGAGTACGTTATATCACCTTGTACGTGTGTTAATTCTAGTGGATTTCGCCGTGTTATCGGTCCCGTGGTTTTTTACTCCGGTTTGGAGTTTTTCCACGTAAAAATCTTGCGTGTTCTTTTATTTTTCCGCATTGGGTTATTTGCGCAATGATTTTTTGAGTGTTTATTGTTTACACCTATTCACCCCCCTCTAGGTGTTTTTTCCCCTATTTAGATCCAATTACCTATAACCCAACAAGTGGTATCAGAGCGGGAATAGGGTTGTAAACAATGGTTGAAGGTGGAAACATCAATCGACCCCCTTTCTTTGATGGAACAAATTATGCGTACTGGAAAGTACGGATGAAAGCCTTTTTAATTTCCATCGACGAAAGGGTGTGGCAATCAATTGAATTAGGATGGTCTAATCCAACTGAAATTTTAGATGATGTTCGCACCTTAAAACCTAGGTCGAAATGGACCAAGGAAGAGATAGACTTATCTTCTTACAATGGCAAAGGAATTAATGCTCTATTTAATGCTTTGTCACAAACTGAGTTCTCTCGCGTCTCGGCATGTGAGACTGCGAAAGAAATCTGGGATGTTCTTCAAGTTACGCATGAGGGAACTAACCTAGTGAAGATTCAGAAACTGCAAATGCTTACGAGCAAGTTTGACTCTATCTCTATGGCAGAGAATGAATCTTTCACTGACTATTACACACGATTGCAAGACATCGTAAACTCATGTGCTAACTTGGGAGAGAAGATTCCAGAATTTAAAGTTGTAAGAAAAATTCTAAGAACTCTTCCTGAACGATTTCGCCCGAAGGTCGCAGCCATTGAAACAATTAAACACCCGGACGAAATGCGTGTAGAAGAATTAGTAGGTGCTTTACAAACTTATGAAATGACATTTCCTACTAACTATTCTTCTGGAAAGGCATCCTCTTCTAAGTCTTCAGGTTACGCATTGAAATCAACTAAAGAAGAAGACGCGGATTCATCCTCCTCGGACGACGACGAGAACCTTTCTATGGAGGACTTTGAGAAGCAGCTCGCTCTCTTGACAAGGAAGTTTCGCCGCAACTTTCGAAGGGGAAATTCAAGCAAAACTCCATCCTTCGGAAAGTCGAAGAAAGGCAAGGGTTCTTCAAGTTACAAGTCAAGAAAGCAAGAGAACTTCTCAAAGGATAAGAAAAGTTCAGAGGGACAAGTTCAGTGCTTCAAATGTCGAGGCTACGGCCACATTGCAACGGAATGTCCCAACAAGAATCCGGCAAAGAAGAAAGCGATGCAAGTCGTTACTTGGGATGACAACTCCACGTCAAATGAGTCATCCTCAAGTGATGAAGAAGACAACGCGACAGCTTTCCACGCGTCCACTACATCTTCACCCTTCATGTGCTTAATGGCAAGTACATCCGACTCACTGTCCAACTCCACTGTTGAAAAGATTGCAACGGACGATGAATCAGATGATTCGGAAGGTGAAGATTTTGCTTTAGCCTACCATAAGCTTTTGAGGGATTCAAAGAAACTGGCTAAGCAAAACAAGGGGTTGAAAGGGAGATTGCAGGATCTCGAAGAAGAAGTAAAAAGGGTAACCTCTCTCTCAACCGATCTTGAAGTGGAAAGGGATAATCTGATTAAAACAAATGTTTCCCTTCAAGAGTCCAATGAGCAATTCGAGAAGAATTATATGGATATGGTGAACAAAGCGAATTACTTCTTGAAGCTCAACGGCGAGGCTCGACAGGAAAAATTGGAAATGACGGAGACCATACGCCAACTGAAGGATGACTTAAAGAGATTTTCTTCTGGAAGGAGTAAGTTGGACAGACTTCTTGGTCTTGGTCAAAGAAATAAGTTCGGCCTCGGATACACTCAAACTGGAGACATTCCAAGTTCGAGTGGTACAGTATTTGTGCCTCAGTCGGTATCTCCTCCTCCGACACCGGAATTCACGACAAGCAACGACAACAAACCTACTACATCCTCCTCGGAATCGACAAGAATCAAGGTATGTTTTCGTTGTGGCATTTCAGGGCACATAAGGAGAAATTGCAAGACGGAAGCCAAACGCACACCTCAAGCACCTCTTGCAATGACTACCAAAAGGGCTATTCCTCGAAAATCAACTGCAATCATTGAAGGAAAAGAGCCTTGGTAGTACACCGCTCAAGACGACATCATCAAGGAGCAGCAATTCTTCAAGCAAGACGCTCTCACCTAGGAAATCAACTTCACGATCATTACCGACGCATTCCAAAAAGGTTTGGGTGCGCAAAGGTGAAATTTTCCCTTGTCTTGCTACCAATGTTTCCTTGCATGCATATGATAGTTCGTCTTGGTACCTGGATAGCGGGTGTTCCCGTCATATGACCGGTGATAAAAACTGTTTTCAAACATTTGAGAAAAACTCCGGAGGACTTGTTGTTTTCGGAGATGGTCGGTCTTCCAAAATTGTTGGAAAGGGAACGGTAGCTATTCCAGATGGCCCGGTTCTAGATAATGTGTTATTTGTTCATGGCCTTAAGACTAACCTCATAAGCATAAGTCAACTTTGTGATAGTGGTTATTCAGTTAATTTTTCATCTGATAAATGCACTGTAACTGACATGAACCATGCTTTCTTTTTAAAGGGGGTTAGATCAGAAAACAATTGTTATGTAGTTCCTACTAAGATTTCTGAAAAATGTAACCTAGCATCTTTGAAAAATGAAACACTTTGGCATGAAAGGCTAGGTCACATAAACTTTAAGGAACTTGCTAGAATTTCGAACAAAGATGTGGTCAAGGGGGTTCCGAAACTTTCTTTTGAACAAAACCTTGTGTGTGGCGGTTGCCAAAAGGGAAAACAGTCTAGGACTGCACACAAGAACTTGAACCACATAGGTACAAAACGGCCTTTGGAACTTTTGCATATGGACTTAATGGGGCCAACTCGTCAACCATCTCTGGGAGGTAAATGGTATATTTTCTTATTGGTTGATGATTTTTCTAGATATACTTGGGTAGCATTTTTAAAAGAAAAAGCTGATACCTTTGATTCTTTTCTCGAAATCTGCAATCGTATTATGACTGAAAAGAATGATAGGATTACTCGAGTTAGGAGTGATAGAGGTGGGGAATTCATAAATTCCAAATTCATTGATTTTTGCACTTCTAATGGCATTAAACATGAATTCTCTGCACCTTACACACCTCAACAAAATGGTGTAGTCGAGCGCAAAAACAGGGTCGTACAGGAAATGGCACGTGTTATGCTTCACAGCCGGAACTTACCTTTTTATTTTTGGGCTGAAGCGGTGAACACTGCTGTTTATGTTATTAATCGCGTGTATTTGCGCCCGGGGACATTGAATACACCATATGAACTTTGGTTTTGTAGAAAACCTAACATCAAATATTTTCGCATCTTTGGGAGTCGGTGTTTTATTTTACGTGATCGTGAGAATCTTGGAAAATTTGACTCTCGAAGTGACGAAGGGATTTTCTTAGGTTATTCTACAAACAGCAGAGCATATCGAGTTTTTAACTTAGAATCTAAGACGATCGTAGAATCGATAAATGTTAAGGTAGATGAAGCTTTTCACTTTGAATCTGAAAAATCTACCCTCGATATCTCTCTTGATGATGATACACCTGCTAATGCATCTTCTTCTAACAATTCTTTCGATAATAATGATGCATCTAACGGTTCTTCAAGTTTATCTGATGTGCAGGAATCATCTCGTGTACCTCCGCCTACTCCTCTACCTCAAACGTTACGCATCTCCAAGGATCACCCTGAATCGAACATCATTGGAGATCCACAAGAAGGAGTTAGAACACGGAGACAATTGGTTTGCGGATTTGCATGCTATGTATCTCAAATCGAACCAAAGAATGTTGATGAAGCTCTCCAAGATGATTACTGGATTAAAGCAATGCAGGAAGAGCTCCATCAATTCGAGCGAAACAAAGTCTGGGAATTAACGAAGCCTCCGAAGCAACACAATGTGATAGGTACCAAATGGATCTTCAAGAACAAGAAAAATGAAGAAGGTACTATCATCAGGAACAAAGCAAGGTTAGTTGCTCAAGGCTACTCTCAAGTAGAAGGTATAGACTTTGATGAAACTTTCGCCCCTGTAGCTAGACTCGAGTCCATTCGTATATTGTTTGCGATTGCTTGTCATTTTAAAATCAAATTATTTCAAATGGACGTTAAGAGCGCCTTTTTAAATGGGTTTTTAAATGAGGAAGTTTATGTGGCTCAACCGAAAGGTTTTGTGGATCATAAACTACCTAACCATGTTTTTCGTCTGAAAAAGGCTCTTTACGGTCTGAAACAAGCACCGCGAGCATGGTACGAAAGGTTGACAAAGCACCTTTTGGAAAAGGGCTACACTCGAGGGGGAGCTGACAGGACTCTCTTTGTGAAGCATTATCAAAACAATTTCATAGTTGCTCAAATCTATGTCGATGACATTGTTTTTGGAGCAACAAGAGATAATGATGCTTCTAAATTCGCGGAGACCATGGAAAGCGAATTTGAGATGTCCATGATGGGCGAATTGACTTATTTTCTTGGATTACAAGTTAAACAAAACGATGAAGGAATTCACTTGTGTCAATCCAAGTATGCACTGGAGTTGGTCAAAAAGTTTGATCTTGAAAATTCTAAGGATTTTCCGACTCCAATGGGAACTAGCCATAAGGGACTTGGAAGTGAATCACAAAGTGAGAATGTAGACGAGAAACTGTACCGCAGTATGATTGGAAGTCTACTATATCTCACGGCTAGTCGCCCGGATATATCCTTCAGTGTTGGGATTTGTGCGAGATATCAATCAGCACCGAAGGAGGTTCACCTGAAAGCGGTGAAACGGATCATCCGGTATATCAAAGGTACAATCAATTTCGGAATTTGGTATCCTATGGGAACGACTTTGGATATTGTTGGATACTCAGATGCCGATTGGGCTGGATCAGTGGATGACCGGAAAAGCACGAGTGGTGCATGCTTCTATCTTGGCCACTGCCTTGTTGCATGGCACAGTAAAAAGCAGAACTGCATAGCACTCTCGACTGCCGAAGCGGAGTACATTTCTGCAGGAAGTTGTTCAACCCAATTGATTTGGATGAAAAGCGTGTTGAGCGATTTCCGGATTTCAACATCTTCGGTAACCATTTTATGTGACAACACTAGTGCTATTAACATTTCAAAAACCCTGTGTTGCACTCTAGAACAAAACATATTGAACTTAGATATCATTTTCTTAGAGAGCTAGTTGAATCAAACATTCTTCAACTGTCATATATTTCAACTGAGGATCAATTAGCTGATATCTTAACAAAACCTTTGGATCAAAAACGTTTTATTCACTTGCGTAAAGCAATTGGCATGCTTTCCTTGAAATAAACTCTTTTGAAACCTTTGCTTAGGTTAGGTTTTGTTTTTGTTTTTGTTTTGTTCTTTATCTATGTTTTGTACATAGGACATTAATTGAGCATAAATCATAATTGACTTTAATTGCATCCTTTTATGCATTTAGAAATTTATTATGCTTTTGATGTCATAATATTTCAATGTTGCAATGATCATTTACGTTAATTAAACCATCTTTTAAGTGATCAAAGTCAATTTCTCTCTCAATGATCTCTTGGTATAGTCATTATCATATTTGATTGCTTAGTCGAGTATGAATTCGAGATCAATGGTTTGGTTGAATACCTTATATATTAAATAATTGATAGCCAATTGAGGGGGAGTCAATGAAATGTAAAATGCTCAAAAGATGTGGAAAGAGTTACATCCCAATGAGGAGTGTGAAAACTACCACCACATGGAGAAAATAAAAAAAAAAGATACTCCATGAATGAAAAGCAAATTTTTGTTTTGAAAATTGTTGATGAAATTCATATTGAAATACTTGACTCAGTCGTATTTCATGGTTGGTATAAGGTGGGATTTTTAGTAAAAGATGCTCAAAGAGCCACTCCTTCAACAGATTGTCTAGATATATTATCTAACTTATCTGGGATTTCAAACATCTATTGATCTTGGTATTTCATTTTCTTTACTAAAATTGATGATTTGATAAAGGCATTACACATAAGATCAGGATAGATGTAATTGAAGTTGTTCAACTTTAAGTGTTTTAACTTTCGTAAATTTTCGTTTCATTTTTGGTATTTTTGATAGATTTTGCATAATCTATTTCTTGTTGTATGAAACGATGTCTTTTGTTTAAAGTTGACATGGTAAAGTGCTTACATACTTTTTCTGGATTTTATGGAATTTTTCTGAATTTTTCTGGAGAAAAAGTTGAAGCCGATCCGGATCGGGGTAAGTGATCCGGATCCCGAACGCAGGATTCTTCCTGCGGGTAGCCGATCCGGATCACATTCTCGATCCGATCCGGATCACGGCTAGGGTTTTTATAAGAACAAAGAGGATTTGATTTCTTTTACCCTAATCTTTTGTTCTAAAATCTCTAGAGCTTCTCTCTCTAGATTTCTTGCATTTTGGAGCTTCCAAACTCAAAGTTCTTCGGATTCAAGTAAGTTTTATTGATCAAAACTCGGTTTTTACAGTTTTTCATCAAACGTGAGTTGAAATCTTGAAACTTTTTCGTTTGTGAATGGTTTTTGATCAAATTTCTTTTGAAATAAGAACTCTGGGTCAATTAGTTTTGCTTTTATGCTGGGTTTTCTCAAGATAAACGAGTTTTTAGGCTTCGATTTCTAAAAATTCTGGTTTAGGGCATAAAAGAGGAATTTTTGAAAATCATGGAATTGATCTATTTTTAAAATTCTTTTGGAAAACTAATTTGATTCTTGGCTTCTCTACATGATTATGATTGTCTAGGTACAATGTTTCAAATTTTTCAAAATTGACGATTTTTCATATGTTCTTGAGTTGGTTTTTCACAGGACACTTTCTAAAACTCAAAGCACTGTCAGCAATGGTGATCACCTGGATCATTTTCTTACTTGCTGCCATGGTCCATGTGAAGGATACTGCCAAACCAAAAAGGGCCAAGAGAACCAAGCGAGCTGAAAATGATTCCGACACGGATTCGGAAACGGACTCGATTGACTGGGATAACCTAGAGATTGAGGAAGATGTCCCTATTGTATCCAAAGGGAAAGCACCTGCAGAAGCCTCAAAGAAGACAAAGTTCCTCCTACTGCTGCAAAAAAGGGAAAAGCTCCCATGGAACCAAGTCAAATTAGAACACGAACAAAGACTGGCGTAAGAAAACGAGGCAGTACAACGGGAATTTCAATTGAGGAACCAATTGCTAGCCAGCCCCCTCCTCCGGAATTCATTAGCTCCACAAGAATCAAAGATTTTGAAAAGAGGGAATGCATTGGGAAAGACATGTTAATGTCCAACAGATGAAGAATCGATCTGCAGAGTTTGGAGTTCTGTTTGACCAAGTCGGTCTTGCTCCAATTTGCAACTTTCCTGAATCAACTGGGTACTGTCCACACTCAGTTCGAATGTTTTATCAAAATGCTGCAAGTCTGATAGATCATGAGGACGGACGACGAGAATTTCATACCGTGGTTAAAGGTATCAAGATCAAAGTCACTCCCCAACTGATTGGAGAGGTGCTTAATATGAAAGCAAGATCTGATGGACTCCACTACCTCAAGACTCAAAGCTTCAACGCCAACTCGTGGAGAGTTGTAGTTAACGGAATCTGCGTTCCGGAAACTTTGTCTACCGGAAATTCTGTTTTCTCCAAAGAACTTAAGAAAGAGTACAAGTACATAAACTTCATTGTCTGTTACAACATTCTTCCCAATATGAACACGAAAGTCCTTCGATGGGATAGAATGCTCTTTCTCTATCTTCTTGGCAACCCGACCATTTTGATGGGAGCAAATATGAATATTCCGTATCTCATTTGGCATAGGATGACGCGGTATGTCGAACACTCTCACCCCACAGAGCGACTACCATACCCAATGATTATCATGCGCATCCTTAAAAAGTTTAAAGTGGATACAAGCGCGAGCTCTTATATGTATAGTTTGGGGACAATAAATGAGACAACTATTGTAAAGTCTTTGTCAACAAAGCAAGATGATCCCCCATCTCCTCCAATCCGGCAACGAGCTCGACAACCAGCAACTACTTCCACAGCTCCAGTTCCTCCTCCACAGCAGGCACCTCCATCCACCTCTGACGATGATGCCTCTGTCACCTCTATCTTAAAGAACAACAGCGGCTGTCGAATGAACAGGAACGTATGTCGGCTGAGTTCACTGAAATGCGAGGAGACCTTCATACTATGAAAAATGAGATGGAAGTCCTCACAGCTTCACAAATCACTCTGAATAAGTCCGTCTCATCAGTGAAGAAACTAGTGAAGAAGTTGTTTGCTAAAATGGGATGCACAACATCTGATGACTCCGACTCTCAGGAGTAACTTTATGTTTTAATCGTTTTGCTCTAACTTTGCAGGTTTTTCAATTTGATCTTTGCTTTTTGCAGGTATTTAATTTTTGTTTATCTTTTTAACTCCCTTTGTTTTGTAATCTTTGGCTTTGTTTTGTGACAAAAAGGGGGAGAGAGTTAGAGAGAACTTTGAACAATGAATGATGATTGTGAATATCATTTGTGAATATAAGGTAACATTAAGGTAAGTATGACTCCAACTCAACTTTGGTTTTTCTTTGTGATTTGTGACATGCCTCTATACTAACTATTCGACTAACTATTTGGGCATGTAATATGACTAACAAGTTGATGTTGGACTAACATACTTTGACATTTGGTTTTCGATTGCTTAGAAGATATGTTGGTTTTAACTATGATTCTCTTACATATCTGAATTTTTCAAATGTCATGATGAGAATAAACTCTATCTCTGTAGTTGGTTTTGTATGTTTCAATTCTTGAGGTATCTAACGATTTTGTTTGTCAAGAATGCTTTCTGTGTGCAGAGATTACAGATGTCTAAGTCTAGAGTCTGTTCTAGGAGTTTATCTCATGTTTTTAATTTCTGGATCTCTTTTGTAAATTTTTGTTGTATGGTGATAGCAACAAAAATATCTTTTTGAATTTTCTTTTGTGGATTTGTGTTTTGTCACGAAACCGCCAAAGGGGGAGATTGTTACGGAATTTGAGTTGGCGTATTTCGTGAATGTATTAAGTCTTGAAGATTGAAGATGAAGAAACTTTGGATCGTATACCTCAATCTCAAGAAAGAAGAATTCAAAAGGATCAGGTACGTTTAACTAAAGAATTTTGATGATCCGAATACTTCTTATAGTGTAGAAACACCTGGAAGAGGTTTTAATTGCTTAAACATCAAAAACTGGACATGGGACATGTTCAGGATCCGGATCGTGGCTTGCAATCCGGATCCCGAAGGGTGTTTGTTCATACACTGGTTCAATCCGGATCGCAGCATCTTCTGATCCGGATCCCGAACACTAGTTTTACCTTTTGCTTTTCGATCCGGATCAGGATTTGCAATCCGGATCCCGAACATGATGTTTGGTGAAACTGTATGAACGATCCGGATCGGGGACTACGATCCGGATCCCGAACAAGCATTTTTCTGGAAACCGTCTTTTGTGCTTCTGCAATCCGGATCGCCAAATTCCAATCCGGATCGCCGTCGGTAAAATCTTTCCAGAAAAGGCTGTTTTTGATCCTATATTCTTCCTAGGGTTTCTAACCTATAAATAGCCTTGTTTCATTTCTAGGGCATCCGCAATATCGGCAAAAACAGAAAAATATAGCCGAAAGAAAAATCCACATATATAGAGAAGAAAGGAAATCAATAGATTTATTCTATGTTTCTTCATCTATATTGATTGATTTGATTCTAGGTTTTCCATACTCACATTTTGAGTAGAATCAAATCAATGAATACTTAGATGGTATTTCCGATCTATCTTTAATCTAAGTATTCGGCGGATCATCACCACCCAAACAAACAACGATTTACCCCAAAATCGGCGCGTGGACTCGCGTGGCCTTGTGGATTCAAGGTGCAACCGCTCTCGTGGATTCGGAGCGAGGTACGTTCGTGGATTCGAAGCGTGCCACTGGGTGAAGACCGTGGATTCGGTCGGACGTCGTGGACTCGACGTTGGACGCTGTGGATTCAGCGTTGGGCGCGGATCGTGGATTCGAGAAGCGTCGTGGAGCGAGCGGGAAGATCTACTAGGAGCGTATGGTAAAAGGTTGAGTCGTCTGTGAGTACGTTATATCACCTTGTACGTGTGTTAATTCTAGTGGATTTCGCCGTGTTATCGGTCCCGTGGTTTTTTTACTCCGGTTTGGAGTTTTTCCACGTAAAAATCTTGCGTGTTCTTTTATTTTTCCGCATTGGGTTTATTTGCGCAATGATTTTTTGAGTGTTTATTGTTTACACCTATTCACCCCCCTCTAGGTGTTTTTTCCCCTATTTAGATCCAATTACTTATAACCCAACC
>CM054945.1:15537832-15597242 GCA_029168755.2 Tillandsia fasciculata | reverse complement strand
GGTTGTTTCATACCTCAATTTTACTGACTTGCTCACTAAGTTTATTAGAGAAGCCCTCTTTTGGATATATTAATTGATTTCCATGCATGATTGACTGATATAATTGTGAGCCTATCATTTGAGATAATTTTGTGGACATAGCATGTTGGGAATATTATTGGGATAATATTGTTGTGGAAATATGATTGCGGGGACATATTTATAGTGATAATTAACTTGCCATATTAACACATAGATTTTATGAAAGTTGGTTAAATGGACTAATTATTGAGACATGGTGACATATCTATGTGTGGGTACCACTTTGGGATTTATTATGGATCAGGGATTATATACATGTGTAGTTGACTGATGATATTAGCATGATGGTTATATCTATGTGGATTTATTATTTGTTACACATGTGAAACTGTTATTTGTTATTCTCTCTTTCATCTTGCATGAGGATTTTTGCATGCTTGAATGGACATCTAGATAGGCCACTATTTATTGCTACACTATCATATTTTTCCTTTCTCCTTCTTATTTAGACTTTCGAGTCATGTTGCTCGGGTTCAAGCAGAGGTTTGGGATAGTGTACTCGGGACCTTAGGGTCGGAGACAGGGTGTACTTGATGTTGGATTTATGGGTTATTGTGGCGACCGCGGACATTAGGCGGTTAGCCAGATGTTGATTACTTTATCAGATTTTGGATCTTGTGGGGTGTTGCGGCGACCGCGAACATTGGGCGGTTGACCGGATGTTTACTATTGCATCAGATTAGGTATCAAATTTCTCTAGTGGATGGAGTTTCCCCACTTATTGATTACTATTGCATCAGATTGGGTATCAGATTTCTCTAGTGGATGGAGTTTCCCCACTTATTGATTACTATTGCATTAGATCGGGGTTTCGTTAGTGGACGGAGTTTCCCACTTTGATCATAGTCTTGTTCCAGTCTTGCTATATTGAGATATGTGTGACAGTGTTACTTTACTCGTGTGGGTCGCTCCTCTCGAGTGCCACTCCGGAGTAGGCTTTAGACCGTGACGGGTACCGGTCCATCTGATTGGGATTTCGAGCCTTGTGTGCTGGTCCCTTGGGATTTCGAGCCTTGTGTGTCAGTCCCTTACTGAGTTCTTGAGTTTGATAGCAGAGCAGGCAGTACCAGTTTTACTTATGGCTAGATTGGGTTTATTTGGTTAGATATTGTTTCCTGATGCATTCATACAGTCATTTCTTTCGGTTTTGCATTTAGAGGCATACTAGTAGTGGTTTCCCTTTATTCAGCAGTTCTGTTTACTGCTTTCCCACTTATTACTTTTCGTGCCTCTGGTAGACTTAGTGGGTACGCCGGAGTTTGAGGCTTTACCCACAGGGGGAGGCTACTGGTTACTAGTGGTTCTCACCCCCATTGTTGTTTCTCTCTTTTCTTCCTCCTGTTTTGCAGAGTCTTCTACGGGAGTTGCTGATCTTTCGGTCGTTGTTCTAGGCGAGGGAGTCACGAGCTAGATCCTTACCGCCCGAGGAGTGTAGCTGTATCCCCTGGTTGGAGATTCCTTGTAGCTGTCAGTTGGTTTTTACTATTTACTTTGGAGAGGGATCTTTTGTATTTGGAGAGACTGATGTAGAGACTGATATACTATAGTTTTAGTTTATCTTCCTTTTATAGTTGAGAGATGCTGTACTGAGGACATTATATGATGATTATCTGTATTTTAGGAGATGGATGTTGTACTTTATTTTGTGTTGTACAGTGATTGGATTTTATTTTACAGCATTTTATTTCCGCTCTGATATTTGCGTAGCTATAGTACTATCTTTTGCAGGTTAGACGCTTCGCCTATGTCACGCCCCGGGTGTAAACCAGAACCCGGGCCCGCCAACAGATCCGCCGTGCACACAGAATTTTTCATGTACACGAAGCGCTGGTAACCTGCTCAGATAGATAATATACAATAAAAGAGCATAAACAGAGCTGAACTGAAAGAACTACAAGTAATCTCAGACTGAAATAAAGTAAAAGCTGAAATAAAAGTACAATAAACTCCCAGCTCACCATAAATATACAACCAGCTGGCCAAAGCCAGACCCAAAAGTAAACTACTGTAGTCTGAGATACAAAAAGGGAGTACAGTAAAAGTCTAGCTAATCTCTCGCTCGGGGTAGACGATCTAGCTAGTCGGCGATCCTCTTACCTCGATCTGCCGCTGAAGGCCCAGCAGCTCCCACAGTCGACTCTGCAAAACAAAGGGGGAAAAAGGACAAGAAACAACAATGGGGGTGAGAACTACTAGATAAACCAGTAGCCTCCCCTAGTGGGTAAAAACCTCAAATGCTGACGCACCCACTAGGAATAAAGAGGCAAAATGAGGAAACAGTAGTAAGCTATAAAGGCTGCTGAGAAAGGAAATGCTACTACAATGCCTCTAATATGCAGTGCCAAAGATAACTGTATGCATGCAACAATGAAGCTAACAGCCCAAAGAAACCCAATCTAGACACCAGTAAAAACTGGCACTGCCTGCTCTGTCATCAATCTCATGAACTCAGCATATCCACTGTCTGAATGACCGGAACCCAACACGGTCTAAAGCCTACTCCGGAGTGGCACTCGAGGGGAGCGACCCACACGAGTAAAGTATCTCTGTATCAACATCTCTGTAACCAATGTCTCACAATAGCAGGACTGGATCATGACCATGATCAAAGTGGGAATACTCCATCCACTAATGCAACCCCGATCCCCAATCTGATGTGATAATAACATCCGGTCAACCGCCCAAAATCCGCGGTCACCGCTGAACCCATCCCCCAATCTGATAAGGTAAAAACATCTGGTCAACCGCCTAACATCCGCGGTTGCCACTATGCCCCACAATCCCTTAAGACAAGTCCAAACTGTCCCAGACAATACTATCTCAAAATCCCGATCAGACTCGAGCATCATGCATCGATAGAGAAGAATAACAATAAAATATGTTTTCTCCTAAGTCAAATCCCATAATATAGTGCTGCAGTAAAATAGTGGCCTAACTAGTTGTCCAAATAAGCATGCAAGTGTTCTTTTTAAAAACATTTAAAAGGAACTAGGTTTCATGTGAAGAATAATTTTAGAATTATTTTAAAAAATTGTTGGGTTACTATTTGCATGCGGTTTACGATATAGCAATTGTCCAACTTTATTGTCCCAGATTTATCACATAGAAGCTATCAATTAATTTAGGGGCCAATGCAATAGGTTCAAATATCACAAGTTAACTGTCACATTTATATTGGGAAACTCTTCTACTCCTAGTGCGCAAGTCAACAAAGAGGAAACGCAACCACCCACCTCGAAAAGCGTGCACAACACTCCAAGAAAATACCCGCTGTCCTCTAAGCACACCGTCAGCTGAAACAGTATCCTACAACATCACACAAGTGTACACGGTGTAAAAACAACAAATCCCAAAACAGCTTTTGCTGTTTTTAAAATCAGCACGCAAAACGAGGAATTTCACCTCTGTCCCGAGCTCCTAAAATCCCAGAAAAATCACGGTTGCGTTCCTCGCGAAAAGTAGCCCAAAATCGACTCTTGAATCGCCTCGATCTGATATTCCTACGTGGAGAAACAATTCGTCGAAGTTGCCGCTGTCCAAAAACCCAAACAGCAAAATAGGGGGTCAAATCACCTCGGGAACCGTGCCAAACTTGGGAATCCAGAAAAATCATCAACAGGAAAACGAAGCCCTACCTCTTAGGAACACACTGGCGAAGAAATCGTCGAAAAAGGACTCCTGTACTGCGCAGGGGACTCCTCGGACTGAAATGCGACGATAACGGGCCAAAATGGGGGAAAACCGAGGCACACTGTAAAATCCGGAACGCCGCTGTCGATCTTCCAGAAAATCTGGGAACGCACCACGAGGTAGAAAATAGGAGGGGAACAACTTTCTACAGTGCACTCTCTCCCTTTCTCTCTCTATCTCTCGGAAAAAGCAAGAGAAGAGGGGAGGGGAGGCCTATTTATAGGCCCAAAAAAACTTTTCAAAATGACCTCCATGTCCAAGATTCGGGCGCCCGAAACTTTGGGCCCGATTTCGGGCCCGCACAGTAACTCGGCCCAGCCCGCGCCCATCCCGCACGGGATCCCGGTCGGACCGATTTTTGGTCCGACCGGCTTGGGCGTCCGACACGTGTCCCCGCACAGGGGACAGCGCGCCCGGCGAACCGGGCGCGGCCACGTGCCCCCTGCGGGGCGTGGGTGGCGCCACCCAATGGCGTGGCGCCACGTGGCGGGCGTTTCCCGCCCGTCACGCCCGCCGGGCGCCGCCTGCGCGCGCCTGCCGCGCGTGCACGCCGCGTGCGCGTACGGCCGCAGGCGCGCGCCTGCGGGTGCACCGCGCGCACCTGCGCCGTCCAACCCGGGGCCGCCACGTGGCGCGCCCCGGTGCACCGTGCACCGCGCCCTACCCGAGCCTGCCCGGCCTGCCCGCGCTGCCCGCGCACCCTCCCGTGCGCCGCGCGCCCTGGACCGGCCCAACCGGCGCCTGCCACGTGGCCCGCCGGTGCACCGTGCACCGGCGGCCCGCTCCGTGGACCGAGAGCCGTGCGCCGGCCCAATAATAAGCCGCCACGTGTCCAGGGTGGTCCACGGCTCCCCCCATGCACCATTTTGCGCAGAAAACTTCGGGGGGTCCGTTTTTGGGCATCCGGACTCCGAAAAATATAAATAAATAGCCGTTTTCAAGCGTTTTTCCGCGCTGAATCCAAATACGGCCTCCGTTTAGCCTGATTCCACTCCTAAAATTCGGCAAAGGCAGCCGAAGGTCAGGCTTGCTCCCAAATTCCCACTGAGTCCAAATCAACACATCCCTTTGACATGTTGGGGCCCAACACACCACTAACAGGTGTTCCACACCCCGAAACAGGGGAAAAACACTGGGGAAAACTGGGACACTACATCCTCCCCCACTAACAAAAGTTTCGTCCTCGAAATAAAATCATACCTCAATCCAGAGCCTCGAACAAGTAGGGGTAGGCGTCCATCATCTCTGACTCGAGCTCCCACGTCGCCTCGCGCTCATCATGATGCTCCAGAGGATCTTCACATAGGGGATGGTCCGATTGCGCAATTCTTTCACCTCCCGATCAAGAATCCGCAGTGGGCGCTCCTCATATCTCAAATCCTCGCTGATCTCGAGAGGTGCAAAGTCGATGACGTGCGACGGGTCGAAGACGTACCTCCTCAGAGTGGAAACATGAAAAACATCGTGGACACCAGCAAGTCTCGGGGGAAGTGCAAGTCGATAAGCAACTGGTCCGATACGCTCCAACACCTCAAAGGGTCCAATGTATCGGGGGCTGAGTTTCCCGCGAATGCCGAACCTCCTAATCCCCTTGGACGGCGAGACTTTCAGAAATACATGATCTCCAACCTGAAACTCTAAGTCTCGTCGCCGAACATCAGCATAGCTCCTCTGTCGACTCTGAGCGGTCTGAAGATGCTGTCGAATCACCCGGACCTTCTCCTCTGCCTCCAGCAGTATATCTGGCCCCAAGGTCCGTCTCTCGCCTACGTCACTCCAATAAAGTGGTGATCGGCACTTGCGTCCATACAACGCTTCAAACGGAGCCATCTGTATGCTCGCTTGAAAGCTGTTGTTGTACGCAAACTCAACCAAGGATAAGTGCCGAATCCAACCTCCGCCGAAATCCAAGACGCAAGCCCTCAGCATGTCCTCCAAGATCTGTATGGTCCGCTCTGACTGCCCATCAGTCTGTGGATGAAAAGCTGTACTGAATCTGAGCTGAGTCCCCATCGCGGTCTGCAAACTCCCCCAAAAACGCGAGGCAAACCTCGGATCTCTATCTGACACAATGGAGGCGGGTACTCCATGCAATCTCACAATCTCATCAAGGTATAACTGGGCTAGTCGCTCGAGTGGCCAAGTAGTCTGCATAAGCAAGAAGTGCGCTGACTTGGTAAGTCGATCCACCACTACCCAGATCGCATCTGCTCCGCCCTGTGCCCTCGGCAATCCGACCACGAAGTCCATCGTAATGTGGTCCCATTTCCACTCAGGGATTGGGAGACTTTGTAACTTGCCAGCTGGCACTCGATGCTCAGCTTTTACTTGCTGACAAGTCAAACACTGGGCCACAAATCTCCCGATATCCCTCTTCATGCCATTCCACCAGAAATGTGCCTTGAGGTCCTTATACATCTTAGTCCCCCCAGGATGAAGGGTATAAGGTGTATAATGGGCCTCTCTCAATATCTGCTCTCTGATCTCAGCATCCACTGGCACACATGCTCGGTCCCTGTACCTCAGTACTCCCGCAGCATCAACTGAAAAGTCCCCTGACGGATCACTCGGAATCTGATCTCGAATCCTGGTCAAGTAGGGGTCCTCACTCTGTTTCTCCCTGATCCTGTCCAGCAGAGTGGGCTGCACGACTAATGACGTCAGTCTAGCAGAGACCCCAGGGGACACAACCTCTATCTCGAGCCGTCTCATCTCCTCTAATAGTGGCGCCTGGTCTGTGATCAACATAGACAAACTCTGTACTGCTCTCCTGCTCAATGCATCGGCGACCACATTAGCCTTGCCTGGGTGGTAAAGAATGTCCACATCATAATCCTTTAGCAGCTCTAACCACCTGCGCTGCCTCAAGTTCAGCTCCTTCTGAGTGAATAGGTACTTTAAGCTCTTGTGGTCGGTGTAGATCTCACAATGCTCTCCGTACAGGTAATGGCGCCAAAGCTTCAGTGCAAACACCACGGCAGCAAGCTCTAAGTCATGGGTAGGGTAATTCTTCTCGTAATCCTTGAGCTGTCTCGATGCATAAGCAATTACCCTCCCATCCTGCATCAACACGCAACCGAGTCCACTGTGTGATGCGTCACTGTAGATCACATATCCTTTCCCCATAACAGGGAGGGAAAGGATAGGAGCAGTCATCAGTCTGTCCTTCAGCTCCTCGAAGCTCTTCTGGCAGTCCTCGCTCCAGATAAACTTAACCCCTTTACGCGTCAACCGAGTGAGGGGTGTGGAAAGCTTCGCAAAGCCTTCCACAAACCGACGATAATAACCAGCTAATCCCATGAAGCTGCGCACCTCTGATACAGTCGTCGGTCGGGGCCAATCTCGAACTGCCTCAATCTTCGCCGGGTCTACAGCTACACCGGCGGCGGAAATCACATGGCCCAAGAAAGCTACCTCCCGAAGCCAAAACTCGCACTTCGCCAGCTTGGCATACAACTTCTTCTCCCGCAGAAGTTGTAGCACAGTCCTCAAGTGCTCCTCATGCTCGGCCTCGCTCCGGGAGTAAACCAGGATATCATCTATGAACACCACCACAAATCGATCCAGGAATGGCCGAAATATCCTGTTCATCAAGTCCATAAAGGCGGCAGGGGCATTAGTCAATCCAAACGGCATAACTGTAAACTCATAATGCCCGTACCGTGATCTGAAAGCAGTCTTAGGAATATCCTCGGCCTTCACCTTTAATTGGTGGTAACCAGACTGTAGATCAATCTTGGAAAATACACAAGACCCTTGCAGCTGATCAAAGAGATCGTCGATGCGCGGCAGAGGGTACTTGTTCTTGATGGTCACTTTATTCAGCTCCCTATAGTCCACACACAGTCTAAGTGACCCATCTTTCTTCTTCACGAATAGCACCGGCGCTCCCCAGGGCGACACACTGGGTCTAATAAAACCCTTATCCATCAAATCTTGCAACTGTGCCTTAAGCTCTCTCAGCTCAGCCGGTGCCATCCGATAAGGAGCCTTAGAGATTGGCGCAGTTCCGGGAACTACGTCAATCACAAACTCAATCTCCCTGTCGGGCGGCATACTAGTCAGCTCAGGTGGAAACACATCCGGAAACTCGCGGACGATAGGGATATCCCCGAGTCCCGGTGCCGCCGTAGGCCCCTCAACAACACTAGCCAAAAAGGCTACACATCCTCGATGAATCATCCGCCTCGCTCGGGAAGTCGAAACCATAGAGGCAAAGAAAGCGCTCTGACATCCCCGGTACACCAACACCTCCTGGCCTGGCTCTCTAAAAGTGACAGTCCTCTCGGCACAATCAATAGTCGCAAAATACCGAGCCAGCCAGTCCATCCCGAGGACCACATCAAAGTCCCTCAGCTGTCTCAAGACCAACAGGTCTGCTGGCATAATCCAGGACTCGATCTGCATCGGGCAGGACCAACAACACTCCTCCACGTGCAAAGTGTGATCGGGAGTCTGAACCTCTCGTGCACGTGGCAAAAGTCCTACCTCTAACCCATGTAATGATGCAAAAAATTTACTGATGAAAGAATGCGATGCTCCCGTATCAAATAAGGTACGAGTCCTAATGCCAGAGAGTAAGGTGATACCTGCCACCACATGGTCCGCTGCTGAAGAATCCTCTACCTGTGCAGCATACACTCGCCCACTCTGAGCTGGAGGGCGATAATCTGTGGGATGGGAAGAAGAGGGCCTGCTCGCTGGAGCATATGGCCGCTGAGCCGTCGACCGCTGCTGCGATGATGATGGGGCAGATGCTGAAGAAGGGGCGGCAGAGGTCGAAAAGGGGCAAGAAGCTTGAATGTGCCCGGGCTGTCCACATCCGTAGCAACGACCCCACCGCTGGTCGCAGGTGCCCGGAAGATGCTGACCCCCACAGAAAATACAACTGCCGGGGGCCCGCGACTGTCGTGACTGCTGCTGCTGCTGATGGGACTGTCGCTGTCGCTGGGACTGCCGCTGCGATCCACGCTGCGATGACTGCGATCTCCGCTGCTGCTGCTGATGGGGCCTCTGGGATCCTCCAGGCCCTCGCCGCTCAGACCGTCCCTGGCCAGAAGATTGTGGCTGAGGCGGTCGTGGCGGCCTCCACGAACTCGTCTGTCCCCCAGCCTCCGGTGCTGGTCGCTTCGCCCCCGGAATCACTTCGGGAGCTGGAGATACTTCATCCATCACTACCTCCCCGCACTCTACATAGAGCGCCTACTCCATCGAGGCCTCCAAGGTCTGCAACCTGCGGAGCGAACTAGCTGAAAGATCTCCCGGCGCAACCCTCGCTCGAACATGTAAATCCTGTGCGCCTCGTCTCGAGCTACGTGTGGTACACATGCCAGCAACTGATTGAAATCCACAATATACTCCTGCACTGGACGATCGCCCTGTCGAAGGTTCTTCAACCGCTCCTCCAGCCTCTGCCGGACGCTCTCTGGGAAAAGGCCCCAAGAAGAAGACTGCGGAACTCCGCCCAGGACAAGAGATGAGCCCCAGGCGGACCAGCCGGTCGCACACGCCGCCACCAAGCCTCGGCGTTGCGCTCCAAAAAGTTCGTCGCCAATAACACCTGGTACCGCTCCGCAATGAACAGCGTCTCAAAGCGTCGCTCCATCGCCGTGATCCATGACTCTGCCTCCCACGGCTCGGCGCTCTGCCCCGAGAAACGGGGCGGGTCAAACTGGCGGAACCTCATCAGTAAGTCTACCATCTCCCGCTGCTCAGCCGGGGTCAGTGGTCCCGTCAATCCAGAGGGCTGTCCTCCAGTGCCCTGACCGATAGGGGATGCTGGGGTCACTGGTACAGCTGGGGGAGCCATAGCAGGGGAAGAGGGCACGGGAGAACTCTCCGGGGGTGCTACAGCTGGCTGCACCCTCTGCTCCAACAACTGTGTCAGCCTCCTCCTGACGCCTAACAACCTCTGCCATCTGGGCCATCTGTGCCTGTAGCTCCTGCACCTCGCTCTGCTGGCCCTGCCCGGACTCCTGCTGCTCGGGCTCCGAGGAAGAAGGCTGCGAACGGGTCAACATCCTGCGTCGCGGAGGCATCCTGTCACAAGAAAACCACCATCAGAATCATAACCCCACACGACCCAATCTAGCGAAAGTCAAAGACATCTCCCTATTTCTGCGGCTTTATGTTGTCTGCAGCCAACATAACTGTCCACCAGAAATTGGGTATGTCGATCCCTCTTCACTCACTGGAAGAGTCAAATAATTAAATCAACGACTTTCGCAAAATGTCACGTCTCTCACGCCCTATCATCCTAGGGTCTGCCAAAAGCCTAGGGTTTCCTAAGTCCCAACTGACCTATCCCTAAGCTCTGATATCAACTTAATCTGTCACGCCCCGGGTGTAAACCAGAACCCGGGCCCGCCAACAGATCCGCCGTGCACACGGAATTTTCCATGTACACGAAGCGCTGGTAACCTGCTCAGATAGATAATATACAATAAAAGAGCATAAACAGAGCTGAACTGAAAGAACTACAAGTAATCTCAGACTGAAGTAAAGTAAAAGCTGAAATAAAAGTACAATAAACTCCCAGCTCACCATAAATATACAACCAGCTGGCCAAAGCCAGACCCAAAAGTAAACTACTGTAGTCTGAGATACAAAAAGGGAGTACAGTAAAAGTCTAGCTAATCTCTCGCTCGGGGTAGACGATCTAGCTAGTCGGCGATCCTCTTACCTCGATCTGCCGCTGAAGGCCCAGCAGCTCCCACAGTCGACTCTGCAAAACAAAGGGGGAAAAAGGACAAGAAACAACAATGGGGGTGAGAACTACTAGATAAACCAGTAGCCTCCCCTAGTGGGTAAAAACCTCAAATGCTGACGCACCCACTAGGAATAAAGAGGCAAAATGAGGAAACAGTAGTAAGCTATAAAGGCTGCTGAGAAAGGAAATGCTACTACAATGCCTCTAAATGCAGTGCCAAAGATAACTGTATGCATGCAACAATGAAGCTAACAGCCCAAAGAAACCCAATCTAGACACCAGTAAAAACTGGCACTGCCTGCTCTGTCATCAATCTCATGAACTCAGCATATCCACTGTCTGAATGACCGGAACCCAACACGGTCTAAAGCCTACTCCGGAGTGGCACTCGAGGGGAGCGACCCACACGAGTAAAGTATCTCTGTATCAACATCTCTGTAACCAATGTCTCACAATAGCAGGACTGGATCATGACCATGATCAAAGTGGGAATACTCCATCCACTAATGCAACCCCGATCCCCAATCTGATGTGATAATAACATCCGGTCAACCGCCCAAAATCCGCGGTCACCGCTGAACCCATAACCCCCAATCTGATAAGGTAAAAACATCTGGTCAACCGCCTAACATCCGCGGTTGCCACTATGCCCCACAATCCCCTAAGACAAGTCCAAACTGTCCCAGACAATACTATCTCAAAATCCCGATCAGACTCGAGCATCATGCATCGATAGAGAAGAATAACAATAAAACATGTTTTCTCCTAAGTCAAATCCCATAATATAGTGCTGCAGTAAAATAGTGGCCTAACTAGTTGTCCAAATAAGCATGCAAGTGTTCTTTTTAAAAACATTTAAAAAGGAACTAGGTTTCATGTGAAGAATAATTTTAGAATTATTTTAAAAATTTGTTGGGTTACTATTTGCATGCGGTTTACGATATAGCAATTGTCCAACTTTATTGTCCCAGATTTATCACATAGAAGCTATCAATTAATTTAGGGGGCCAATGCAATAGGTTCAAATGTCACAAGTTAACTGTCACATTTAAATTGGAAACTCTTCTACTCCTAGTGCGCAAGTCAACAAAGAGGGAAACGCAACCACCCACCTCGAAAAGCGTGCACAACACTCCAAAAAAATACCCGCTGTCCTCTAAGCACACCGTCAGCTGAAACAGTATCCTACAACAACACACAAGTGTACACGGTGTAAAAACAACAAATCCCAAAACAGCTTTTGCTGTTTTTAAAATCAGCACGCAAAACGAGGAATTTCACCTCTGTCCCGAGCTCCTAAAATCCCAGTAAAATCACAGTTGCGTTCCTCGCGAAAAGTAGCCCAAAATCGACTCTTGAATCGCCTCGATCTGATATTCCTACGTGGAGAAACAATTCGTCGAAGTTGCCGCTGTCCAAAAACCCAAACAGCAAAATAGGGGGTCAAATCACCTCGGGAATCGTGCCAAACTTGCGGAATCCAGAAAAATCATCAACAGGAAAAAGGAAGCCCTACCTCCTAGGAACACACTGGCGAAGAAATCGTCGAAAAAGGACTCCTGTACTGCGCAGGGGACTCCTCGGACCGAAATGCGACGAAAACGGGCCAAAATGGGGGAAAACCGAGGCACACTGTAAAATCCGAAACGCCGCTGTCGAGCTTCCGGAAAATCTGGGAACGCACCACGAGGTAGAAAATGAGGAGGGGAACAAGTTTCTACAGTGCACTCTCTCCCTTTCTCTCTCTATCTCTCGGAAAAAGCAGAGAAGAGGGGAGGGGAGGCCTATTTATAGGCCCAAAAAAAAACTTTTCAAAAATGACCTCCATGTCCAAGATTCGGGCGCCCGAAACTTTTGGGCCCGATTTCGGGCCCGCACAGTAACTCGGCCCAGCCCGCGGCCCATCCCGCACGGGATCCCGGTCGGACCGATTTTTGGTCCGACCGGCTTGGGCGTCCGACACGTGTCCCCGCACAGGGGACAGCGCGCCCGGCGAACCGGGCGCGGCCACGTGCCCCCCTGCGGGGTGGGTGGCGCCACCCAATGGCGTGGCGCCACGTGGCGGGCGTTTCCCGCCCGTCACGCCCGCCGGGCGCCGCCTGCGCGCCTGTGCCGCGCGTGCGTACGGCCGCGTGCGCGTACGGCCGCAGGCGCGCGCCTGCGGGTGCACCGCGCGCACTTGCGCCGTCCAACCCGGGGCCGCCACGTGGCGCGCCCCGGTGCACCGTGCACCGCGCCCTACGCCGAGCCTGCCCGGCCTGCCCGCGCTGCCCGCGCACCCTCCCGTGCGCCGCGCGCCCTGGACCGGACCAACCGGCGCCTGCCACGTGGCCCGCCGGTGCACCGTGCACCGGCGGCCCGCTCCGTGGACCGAGAGCCGTGCGCCGGCCCAATAATAAGCCGCCACGTGTCCAGGGTTGGTCCACGGCTCCCCCCATGCACCATTTTGCGCAGAAAACTTCGGGGGGTCCGTTTTTGGGCATCCGGACTCCGAAAAATATAAATGAATAGCCGTTTTCAAGCGTTTTTCCGCGCTGAATCCAAATACGGCCTCCGTTTAGCCTGATTCCACTCCTAAAATTCAGCAAAGGCAGCCGAAGGTCAGGCTTGCTCCCAAATTCCCACTGAGTCCAAATCAACACATCCCTTTGACATGTTGGGGCCCAACACACCAACAATAGGTGTTCCACACCCGAAAACAGGGGAAAAATACTGGGGAAAACTGGGACACTACATCCTCCCCCACTAACAAAAGTTTCGTCCTCGAAATGAAAATCATACCTCAATCCAGAGCCTCGAACAAGTAGGGGTAGGCGTCCATCATCTCTGACTCGAGCTCCCACGTCGCCTCGCGCTCATCATGATGACTCCAGAGGATCTTCACATAGGGGATGGTCCGATTGCGCAGTTCTTTCACCTCCCGATCAAGAATCCGCAGTGGGCACTCCTCATATCTCAAATCCTCGCTGATCTCGAGAGGTGCAAAGTCGATGACGTGCGACGGGTCGAAGACGTACCTCCTCAGAGTAGAAACATGAAAAACATCGTGGACACCAGCAAGTCTCGGGGGAAGTGCAAGTCGATAAGCAACTGGTCCGATACGCTCCAACACCTCAAAGGGCCCAATGTATCGGGGGCTGTGTTTCCCGCGAATGCCGAACCTCCTAATCCCTTTGGACGGCGAGACTTTCAGAAATACATGATCTCCAACCTGAAACTCTAAGTCTCGTCGCCGAACATCAGCATAGCTCCTCTGTCGACTCTGAGCGGTCTGAAGATGCTGTCGAATCACCCGGACCTTCTCCTCTGCCTCTAGCAGTATATCTGGCCCCAAGGTCCGTCTCTCGCCTACGTCACTCCAATAAAGTGGTGATCGGCACTTGCGTCCATACAACGCTTCAAACGGAGCCATCTGTATGCTCGCTTGAAAGCTGTTGTTGTACGCAAACTCAACCAAGGATAAGTGCCGAATCCAACCTCCGCCGAAATCCAAGACGCAAGCCCTCAGCATGTCCTCCAAGATCTGTATGGTCCGCTCTGACTGCCTATCAGTCTGTGGATGAAAAGCTGTACTGAATCTGAGCTGAGTCCCCATCGCGGTCTGCAAACTCCCCCAAAAATGCGAGGCAAACCTCGGATCTCTATCTGACACAATGGAGGCGGGTACTCCATGCAATCTCACAATCTCATCAAGATATAACTGGGCTAGTCGCTCGAGTGGCCAAGTAGTCTGCATAGGCAAGAAGTGCGCTGACTTGGTAAGTCGATCCACCACTACCCAGATAGCATCTGCTCCGCCCTGTGCCCTCGGCAGTCCGACCACGAAGTCCATGGTAATGTGGTCCCATTTTCACTCAGGGATTGGGAGACTTTGTAACTTGCCAGCTGGCACCCGATGCTCAGCCTTTACTTGCTGACAAGTCAAACACTGGGCCACAAATCTCCCGATATCCCTCTTCATGCCATTCCACCAGAAATGTGCCTTGAGGTCCTTATACATCTTAGTCCCCCCAGGATGAAGGGTATAAGGTGTATAATGGGCCTCTCTCAATATCTGCTCTCTGATCTCAGCATCCACTGGCACACATGCTCGGTCCCTGTACCTCAGTACTCCCGCAGCATCAACTGAAAAGTCCCCTGACGGATCACTCGGAATCTGATCTCGAATCCTGGTCAAGTAGAGGTCCTCACTCTATTTCTCCCTGATCCTGTCCATCAGAGTGGGCTGCACGACTAATGACGTCAGTCTAGCAGAGACCCCAGGGGACACAACCTCTATCTCGAGCCGTCGCATCTCCTCTAATAGTGGCGCCTGGTCCGTGATCATCATAGACAAACTCTGTACTGCTCTCCTGCTCAATGCATCCGCGACCACATTAGCCTTACCTGGGTGGTAAAGAATGTCCACATCATAATCCTTTAGCAGCTCTAACCACCTGCGCTGCCTCAAGTTCAGCTCCTTCTGAGTGAATAGGTACTTTAAGCTCTTGTGGTCGGTGTAGATCTCACAATGCTCTCCGTACAGGTAATGGCGCCAAAGCTTCAGTGCAAACACCACGGCAGCAAGCTCTAAGTCATGGGTAGGGTAATTCTTCTCGTAATCCTTGAGCTGTCTCGATGCATAAGCAATTACCCTCCCATCCTGCATCAACACGCAACCGAGTCCACTGTGTGATGCGTCACTGTAGATCACATATCCTTTCCCCATAACATGGAGGGAAAGGATAGGAGCAGTCATCAGTTTGTCCTTTAGCTCCTCGAAGCTCTTCTGGCAGTCCTCACTCCAGATAAACTTAACCCCTTTACGCGTCAACCGAGTGAGGGGTGTGGAAAGCTTCGCAAAGCATTCCACAAACCGACGATAATAACCAGCTAATCCCATGAAGCTGCGCACCTCTGATACCGTCGTCGGTCGGGGCCAATCTCGAACTGCCTCAATCTTCGCCGGGTCTACTGCTACACCGCCGGCGGAAATCACATGGCCCAAGAAAGCCACCTCCCGAAGCCAAAACTCGCACTTCGCCAGCTTGGCATACAACTTCTTCTCCCGCAGAAGTTGTAGCACAGTCCTCAAGTGCTCCTCATGCTCGGCCTCGCTCCGGGAGTAAACCAGGATATCATCTATGAACACCACCACAAATCGATCCAGGAATGGCCGAAATATCCTGTTCATCAAGTCCATAAAGGCGGCAGGGGCATTAGTCAATCCAAATGGCATAACTGTAAACTCATAATGCCCGTACCGTGATCTGAAAGCAGTCTTAGGAATATCCTCGGCCTTCACCTTTAATTGGTGGTAACTAGACTGTAGATCAATCTTGGAAAATACACAAGACCCTTGCAGCTGATCAAAGAGATCGTCGATGCGCGGCAGAGGGTACTTGTTCTTGATGGTCACTTTATTCAGCTCCCTATAGTCCACACATAGTCTAAGTGACCCATCTTTCTTCTTCACGAATAGCACCGGTGCTCCCTAGGGCGACACACTGGGTCTAATAAAACCCTTATCCATCAAATCTTGCAACTGTGCCTTAAGCTCTCTCAGCTCAGCCGGTGCCATCCGATAAGGAGCCTTAGAGATTGGCGCAGTTCCGGGAACTACGTCAATCACAAACTCAATCTCCCTGTCGGGCTGCATACTAGTCAGCTCAGGTGGAAACACATCCGGAAACTCGCGGACGATAGGGATATCCCCGAGTCCCGGTGCCGCCGTAGGCCCCTCAACAACACTAGCCAAAAAGGCTACACATCCTCGATGAATCATCCGCCTCGCTCGGGAAGTCGAAACCATCGAGGCAAAGAGAGCACTCTGACATCCCCGGTACACCAACACCTCCTGGCCTGGCTCTCTAAAAGTGACAGTCCTCTCGGCACAATCAATAGTCGCAAAATACCGAGCCAGCCAGTCCATCCCGAGGACCACATCAAAGTCCCTCAGGTGTCTCAAGACCAACAGGTCTGCTGGCATAATCCAGGACTCGATCTGCATCGGGCAGGACCAACAACACTCCTCCACGTGCAAAGTGTGATCGAGAATCTAAACCTCTCGTGCACGTGGCAACAGTCCTACCTCTAACCCATGTAATGATGCAAAAGATCTACTAATGAAAGAATGCGATGCTCCGGTATCAAATAAGGTACGAGTCCTAATGCCAGAGAGTAAGGTAATATCTGCCACCACATGGTCCGCTGCTGAAGAATCCTCTACCTGTGCGGCATACACTCGCCCACTCTGAGCTGGAGGGCGATAATCTGTGGGATGGGAAGAAGAAGGCCTGCTCGCTGGAGCATATGGCCGCTGAGCCGTCGACCGCTGCTGCGATGATGATGGGGCAGATGCTGAAGAAGGGGCGGCAGGGGTCGAAAAGGGGGAAACGCAACCACCCACCTCGAAAAGCATGCACAACACTCCAAGAAAATACCCACTATCCTCTAAGCACACCGTCAGCTGAAACAGTATCCTACAACAACACACAAGTGTACACGGTGTAAAAACAACAAATCCCAAAACAGCTTTTGCTATTTTTAAAATCAGCACGCAAAATGAGGAATTTCACCTCTGTCCCGAGTTCCTAAAATCCTAGTAAAATTACGGTTGCGTTCCTCGCGAAAAGTAGCCCAAAATCGACTCTTGAATCGCCTCGATCTGATATTCCTACGCCGAGAAACAATTCGTCGAAGTTGCCGCTGTCCAAAAACCCAAACAGCAAAATAGGGGGTCAAATCACCTCGGGAACCGTGCCAAACTTGCGGAATCCAGAAAAATCATCAACACGAAAAACGAAGCCCTACCTCTTAGGAACACACTGGCGAAGAAATCGTCGAAAAAGGACTCCTGTACTGCGCAGCGGACTCCTCGGACCGAAATGCGACGAAAACGGGCCAAAATGGGGGAAAACCGAGGCACACTGTAAAATCCGAAACGCCCCAGTCGAGCTTCTGGAAAATCTGGGAACGCACCACGAGGTAGAAAATGAGGAGGGGAACAAGTTTGCTATAGTGCACTCTCTCCCTTTCTCTCTCTATCTCTCGAAAAAAGCAAGAGAAGAGGGGAGGGGAGGCCTATTTATAGGCCCAAAAAAAAACTTTTCAAAAATGACCTCCATGTCCAAGATTCGGGCGCCCGAAACTTTTGGGCCCGATTTCGGGCCCGCACAGTAACTCGGCCCAGCCCGCGGCCCATCCCGCACGGGATCCCGGTCGGACCGATTTTTGGTCCGACCGGCTTGGGCGTCCGACACGTGTCCCCCGCACAGGGTACAGCGCGCCCGGCGAACCGGGCGCGGCCACGTGCCCCCCTGCGGGGCGGTGGGGTGGGTGGCGCCACCCAATGGCGTGGCGCCACGTGGCGGGCGTTTCCCGCCCGTCACGCCCGCCGGGCGCCGCCTGCGCGCCTGTGCCGCGCGTGAGTACGGCCGCGTGCGCGTACGGCCGCAGGCGCGCGCCTGCGGGTGCACCGCGCGCACCTGCGCCGTCCAACCCGGGGCCGCCACGTGGCGCGCCCCGGTGCACCGTGCACCGCGCCCCACGCCGAGCCTGCCCGGCTTGCCCGCGCACCCTCCCGTGCGCCGCGCGCCCTGGACCGGACCAACCGGCGCCTGCCACGTGGCCCGCCGGTGCACCGTGCACCGGCGGCCCGCTCCGTGGACCGAGAGCCGTGCGCCGGCCCAATAATAAGCCGCCACGTGTCCAGGGTTGGTCCACGGCTCCCCCCATGCACCATTTTGCGCAGAAAACTTCGGGGGGTCCGTTTTTAGGCATCCGGACTCCGAAAAATATAAATGAATAGTCGTTTTCAAGCGTTTTTCCGCGCTGAATCCAAATACGGCCTCCGTTTAGCCTGATTCCACTCCTAAAATTCGGCAAAGGCAGCCGAAGGTCAGGCTTGCTCCCAAATTCCCACTGAGTCCAAATCAACACATCCCTTTGACATGTTGGGGCCCAACACACCAACAATAGGTGTTCCACACCCCGAAACAGGGGAAAAACACTGGGGAAAACTGGGACACTACAGCCTATGCGGGATTTTGCATAGGTGGCGGATCTGTTGGTGAGCCCGGGTCGCAGTTTCGACCCCGGGGCGTGACATACACACCGTACAAATCTTAGTCAAATACCTCTTTGTATCTAACTCGAGTTCTCTATGAAATAATTTTATCATGTTATCCATCAGATATCTCACATCTGGTAACTCAGGCTAACTTGATTGTGGGATCATCATGTTCGGTCCAAAAAAAATACAAACAATTCAAGTACGGACCTCATCTTGGCTTTCGTCAAGGCAACATATGTATATATACACTCTTAAACTCTCTCATAATATGTCTCTGGTTTCATAGAAAAATAATATACATTCGTCTCATCTCAACACACCTTCTTAATGTCCGAGGCAGTCGCTCGTGTGAGGGAGCCAACTTCAGCCTGATGATATACCTTTTAGTTATCACATATTTTCTGCTAGTATCAATGTATACTCTTCACATACAAAATATAATAGAGTATAAATATCATTAATACAATGTATTAATAAAAAACTGTATGATCAGTCTTTTAAAAGTACAGTACATTATATTCTACCCAATCCTAGTGATTCAACATGTGATCTAAACACATTTCTTGTCAAAGGTTTTGTGAATGAACCAGCAACCATCAGATGTGTATATATGTACTGTTGAACCACATCCTTTCGCGCCACAATGTCTCTAATAAAATTATTTTTTATATCTATGTGTTTTGATCTTTCATGATATTTCGGATCCTTCACAAAGGCAATTGCAGCTTGATTGTCACACTGGATTTTCACAGAACTAAAGTTGTCTTTAATTATTCCCAAACTTTTTAAAAATCTTTTCAACCAAACAGCCTCTTGTACTGCTGCTGAACATGCTATAAATTCAGCTTCCATGGTTGATAATGTAGTACAATTTTGTTTCTTACTATTCCAAAAGATGGCGCCATGGTTAAGTAAGAATACATAACCAGAAGTAGATTTGCGCTCATCCAAATCTCCTGCCCAATTTGTTACGGAATTTGAGTTGGCGTATTTCGTGAAAGTGTTAAGTCTTGAAGATTGAAGATGAGAAAAGTTTGGATCATGTACCTCAATCTCAAGAAAGAAGAATTCAAAAGGATCAGGTATGTTTAACTAAAGATTTTTGGTGATCCGAATACTTCTTGTAGTGTAGAAACACTTGGAAGAATTTTTAATTGCATAAATATCAAAAACTGGACATGGGACATGTTCAGGATCCGGATCAGACCTTGCAATCCGGATCCCGAAGGGTGTTCGTTCATACAAAGGTTCAATCCGGATCGCAGCATCCTTTGATCCGGATCCCGAACACTAGTTTTACCTTTGTGGTTGAACGATCCGGATCAGGCTTTGCAATCCGGATCCCGAACGCTGGTGTTTGGTGAAACTGTATGAACGATCCGGATCAGGAACTTCGATCCGGATCCCGAACCCTGTTTTCTGGAATTGTCTATCACGCTACGACGATCCGGATCACAGCTAATCCGATCCGGATCGCCGTCCTGAAAATTTCCAGAAACGGATGGTTTTTGATCCTTATCTTCTTCCAATGGTTTCTAACCTATATATAGACCCTTGATTCATTTTTAGGGCATCGAAAAAAACAATCCGAATATAATAGAAAAATACGGCCGAAAGAAAAAAATCCACATATAGAGAAGAAAGGAAATCAATAGATTTAATTCTATGTTTCTTCATCTATATTGATTGATTTGATTCTAGGTTTTCCAAACTCAGATTTTGAGTAGAATCAAATCAATGAATACTTAGATGGTATTTCCGATCTATTTCTAATCTAAGTATTCGGCGGATCATCACCACCCAAAAACAACGATTTACCCTAAATCGGCGCGTGGACTCGCGTGGCCTTGTGGATTCAAGGTGCAACCGCTTTCGTGGATTCGAAGCGAGGTACGTTCGTGGATTCGAAGCGTGCTATTGGGTGAAGACGGTGGATTCGGTTGGACGTCGTGGACTCGACGTTGGACGCTGAGGATTCGGCGTTGGGCGCAGATCGTGGATTCGAGAAGCGTCGTGGAGCGAGCGGAGAAGATCTACTAGGAGCGTATGGTAAAAGGTTGAGTCATCTGTGAGTACGTTATATCACCTTGTACGTGTGTTAATTCTAGTGGATTTCGCCGTGTTATCGGTCCCGTGGTTTTTTACTCCGGTTTGGAGTTTTTCCACGTAAAAATCTTGCGTGTTCATTTATTTTTCCGCATTGGGTTTTATTGCGCAATGATTTTTTGAGTGTTTATTGTTTACACCTATTCACCCCCCTCTAGGTGTTTTTTTCCCTATTTAGATCCATATTAGTATAACCCAACAAGTGGTATCAGAGCGGGAATAGGGTTGTAAACAATGGTTGAAGGTGGAAACATCAATCGACCCCCTTTCTTTGATGGAACAAATTATGCGTACTGGAAAGTACGGATGAAAGCCTTTTTAATTTCCATCGACGAAAGGGTGTGGCAATCAATTGAATTAGGATGGTCTAATCCAACTGAAATTATTTCTGATGTTCGCACCTTAAAACCTAGGTCGAAATGGACCAAGGAAGAGATAGATTCATCTTCTTACAATGGCAAAGGAATTAATGCTCTATTTAATGCTTTGTCACAAACAGAGTTCTCTCGCGTCTCGGCATGTGAGACTGCGAAAGAAATCTGGGATGTTCTTCAAGTTACGCATGAGGGAACTAACCTTGTGAAGATTCAGAAACTGCAAATGCTTACGAGCAAGTTTGACTCTATTTCTATGGCAGAAAATGAATCTTTCACTGACTATTACACACGATTGCAAGACATCGTAAACTCATGTGCTAACTTGGGAGAGAAGATTCCAGAATTTAAAGTTGTAAGAAAAATTTAAGAACTCTTCCTGAACGATTTCGCCCGAAGGTCGCAGCCATTGAAACAATTAAACACCCGGACGAAATGCGTGTAGAAGAATTAGTTGGTGCTTTACAAACTTATGAAATGACATTTCCTACTAACTATTCTTCTGGAAAGGCATCCTCTTCTAAGTCTTCAGGTTATGCATTGAAAACAACAAAGAAGAAGACGCGGATTCATCCTCCTCGGACGATGACGAGAACCTATCTATGGAGGACTTTGAGAAGCAGCTCGCTCTCTTGACAAGGAAGTTTCGCCGCAACTTTCGAAGGGGTAATTCAAGCAAAACTCCATCCTTCGGAAAGTCGAAGAAAGGCAAGGGTTCTTCAAGTTACAAGTCAAGAAAGCAAGAGAACTTCTCAAAGGATAAGAAAAGTTCAGAGGGACAAGTACAGTGCTTCAAATGTCGAGGCTACGGCCACATTGCAACGGAGTGTCCCAACAAGAATCCGGCAAAGAAGAAGGCGATGCAAGTCGTCACTTGGGATGACAACTCAACGTCAAATGAGTCATCCTCAAGTGATGAAGAAGACAACGCGACAGCATTCCACGCGTCCACTACATCTTCACCCTTCATGTGCTTAATGGCAAGTACATCCGATTCATGTCCAACTCCTCCCATGTTGAAAAGATTGCAACGGACGACGAATCGAGCAATTCTGAAGGTGAAGATTTTGCTCTTGCCTACCATAAGCTTTTGAGGGATTCAAAGAAACTGGCAAAGCAAAACCGGAGTTGAGAGGGAGATTGCAGGATCTCGAAGAAGAAGCAAAAAGGGCAACTTCTCTCTCAAACGCTCTTGAAGTGGAAAGGGATAATCTAGCCAAAGCAAATGTTTCCCTTCAAGAGTCCAATGAGCTTTCGAGAAAGAACATAGAAATGGTGGACAAAGCGAATTATTTCTTGAAGCTCTACGGCGAGGCTCGACAGGAAAAATGGAAATGACAAAGACCATACTCCAACTAAAGGATGACTTAAAGCGATTCTCTTCTGGAAGGAGTAAGTTGGACAGGCTTCTTGGTCTTGGTCAAACAAATAAGTTCGGCCTCGGATACACTCAAACTGGAGACATTCCAAGTTCGAGTGGGACAGTTTTTGTGCCTCAGTCGGTATCTCCTCCTCCGACACCGGAATTCACGACAAGCAACGACAACAAGCCTACTTCATCCTCTTCGGGATCGTCAAGATCTAAGGTATGTTTTCGTTGTGGCATTTCAGGGCACATAAGAGAAATTGCAAGATGGGAGCCAAACGCACACCTCAAGCACCTCTTGCAATGACTACCAAAAGGTGATTCCTCAGAAATCAATTGCAAATCAATTGAAGGAAAAGAGCCTTGGTAGTTCACCGCTCAAGACGACATCATCAAGGAGCAGCAATCTTCAACAAGACGCTTTCACCTAGGAGATAACTTCACGACCATTACCGACGCATTCCAAAAAGGTTTGGGTGCGCAAAGGTGAAATTTTTCCTTGTCTTGTTACCAATGTTTCCTTGCATGCATATGATAGTTCGTCTTGGTATCTGGATAGCGGGTGTTCCCGTCACATGACCGGTGACAAAAACTGTTTTCAAACCTTTGAGAAAATCTCCGGAGGACTTGTTGTTTTCGGAGATGGTCGGTCTTCCAAAATTGTTGGAAAGGGAACGGTAGCTATTCCAGATGGCCCGGTTCTAAATAATGTGTTATTTGTTCATGGCCTTAAGACTAACCTCATAAGCATAAGTCAACTTTGTGATAATGGTTATTCAGTTAATTTTTCATCTGATGAATGTACTGTAACTGACAAGAACCATGCTTTCTTTTTAAAAGGGGTTAGATCAGAAAACAATTGTTATGTAGTTCCTCATAAAATTTCTGAAAAATGTAACCTAGCATCTTTGAAAAATGAAACACTTTGGCATGAAAGGCTAGGTCACATAAACTTTAAGGAACTTGCTAGAATTTCAAACAAAGATGTGGTCAAGGGGGTTCCTAAACTTTCTTTTGAACAAAACATTGTGTGTGGCGGTTGCCAAAAGGGAAAACAGTCTAGGACTGCACACAAGAACTTGAACCACATAGGTACAAAACGGCCTTTGGAACTTTTGCACATGGATTTAATGGGGCCAACTCGTCAACCATCTTTGGGAGGTAAATGGTATATTTTCTTATTGGTTGATGATTTCTCTAGATATACTTGGGTAGCATTTTTAAAAGAGAAAGCTGATACTTTTGATTCTTTTCACGAGATTTGCCATCGTATTATGATTGAAAAGAATGAAAAGATTACTCGAGTTAGAAGTGATAGAGGTGGAGAATTCATAAATTCCAAATTCATTGATTTTTGCACTTCAAACGGCATTAAACATGAATTCTCCGCACCTTATACACCTCAACAAAATGGTGTAGTCGAGCGCAAAAACAGGGTCGTACAGGAGATGGCACGTGTTATGCTTCATAGCCGGAACCTACCTTTATATTTTTGGGCTGAAGCGGTGAACACTGCTGTCTATGTTATTAATCGAGTGTATTTGCGCCCGGGGACTTTAAATACACCATATGAACTATGGTTTTGTAGAAAACCTAACATCAAATATTTTCGTATCTTTGGGAGTCGGTGTTTTATTTTACGTGATCGCGAGAATCTTGGAAAATTTGACTCTCGAAGTGACGAAGGGATTTTCTTAGGTTATTCTACAAACAGTAGAGCATATCGAGTTTTTAACTTAGAATCTAAGACGATCGTAGAATCGATAAATGTTAAGGTAGATGAAGCTTTTCACTTTGAATCTGAAAAATCTACCCTCGATATCTCTCTTGATGATGATACACCTGCTAATGCATCTTCTTCTAACAATTCTTTCGATAATAATGATGCATCTAACGGTTCTTCAAGTTTATCTGATGTGCAGGAATCATCTCGTGTACCTCCGACTACTCCTCTACCTCAAACGTTACGCATCTCCAAGGATCATCCTGAATCGAACATCATTGGAGATCCACAAGAAGGAGTTAGAACACGGAGACAATTGGTTTGCGGATTTGCATGCTATGTATCTCAAATCGAACCAAAGAATGTTGATGAAGCTCTTCAAGATGACTACTGGATTAAAGCAATGCAGGAAGAGCTCCATCAATTTGAGCGAAACAAAGTCTGGGAATTAACGAAGCCTCCGAAGCAACACAATGTGATAGGTACCAAATGGATTTTCAAGAACAAGAAAAATGAAGATGGTACTATCATCAGGAACAAAGCAAGGTTAGTTGCTCAAGGCTACTCTCAAGTAGAAGGTATAGACTTTGATGAAACTTTCGCCCCTGTAGCTAGACTCGAGTCCATTCGTATCCTATTTGCTATTGCTTGTCATTTTAAAATCAAATTATTTCAAATGGACGTTAAGAGCGCCTTTTTAAATGGGTTTTTAAATGAGGAAGTTTATGTGGCTCAACCGAAAGGTTTTGTGGATCATAAACTACCTAACCATGTTTTTCGTCTGAAAAAGGCTCTTTACGGTCTGAAACAAGCACCGCGAGCATGGTACGAAAGGTTGACAAAGCACCTTTTGGAAAAGGGCTATACTCGAGGGGGAGCTGACAGGACTCTCTTTGTGAAGCATTATCAAAACAATTTCATTGTTGCACAAATCTATGTCGATGACATTGTATTTGGCGCAACAAGAGATAATGATGCTTCTAAATTCGCGGAGACCATGGAAAGCGAATTTGAGATGTCCATGATGGGCGAATTGACTTATTTTCTTGGATTACAAGTTAAACAAAACGATGAAGGAATTCACTTGTGTCAATCCAAGTATGCAATGGAGTTGGTCAAAAAGTTTGATTTAGAAAATTCTAAGGATTTTCCGACTCCAATGGGAACTAGCCATAAGGGACTTGGAAGTGAATCACATAGTGAGAATGTAGACGAGAAACTGTATCGCAGTATGATTGGAAGTCTACTATATCTCACGGCTAGTCGCCCGGATATATCCTTCAGTGTTGGGATTTGCGCGAGATATCAATCAGCACCGAAGGAGGTTCACCTGAAAGCGGTGAAACGGATCATCCGATATATCAAAGGTACAATCAATTTCGGAATTTGGTATCCTATGGGAACAAGTTTGGATATTGTTGGATACTCAGATGCCGATTGGGCTGGATCAGTGGATGACCGGAAAAGCACGAGTGGTGCATGCTTCTATCTTGGCCATTGCCTTGTTGCATGGCACAGTAAAAAGCAGAACTGCATAGCACTCTCGACTGCCGAAGCGGAGTACATTTCAGCAGGAAGTTGTTCAACCCAATTGATTTGGATGAAAAGCGTGTTGAGCGATTTCCGGATTTCAGCATCTTCGGTAACCATTTTTGTGACAACACTAGTGCTATTAACATTTCTAAAAACCCTGTGTTGCACTCTAGAACAAAACATATTGAACTTAGATATCATTTTCTTAGAGAGCTAGTTGAATCAAATATTCTTCAACTGTCATATATTTCAACTGAGGATCAATTAGCTGATATCTTAACAAAACCTTTGGATCAAAAACGTTTTATTCACTTGCGTAAAGCAATTGGCATGCTTTCCTTGAAATAACCTTTTTGAAACCTTTGCTTAGGTTAGGTTTTGTTTTTGTTTTTGTGTTTTTGTTCTTTATCTATGTTTGTACATAGGACATTAATTGAGCATAAATCATAATTGACTTTAATTGCATCTTTTCATGCATTTAGAAATTTATTATGCTTTTGATATCATAATATTTCAATGTTGCAATGATCATTTATGTTAATTAAGTCATCTTTTAAGTGATCAAAGTCAATTTCTCTCTCAATGATCTCTTGGTATAGTCATTATCTTATTTGATTGCTTAGTCGAGTATGAATGCGAGATCAATTTTTGGTTGAATACCTTATATATTAAATAATTGATAGCCAATTGAGGGGGAGTCAAAGAAATGTAAAATGCTCAAAAGATGTGGAAAGAGTTACATCCCAATGAGGAGTGTGAAAACTACCACCACATGGAGAAAAGAAAAAAAAAAATATACCCCATGAATGCAAAGCAAATTTTTGTTTTAAAAATGTTGATGAAATGCATATTGAAATACTTGACTCAGTCAAATTTCATGGTTGGTATAAGGTGGGATTTTTGATGAAAGATGCTCAAAGAGCCACTCCTTCAACAGATTGTCTAGATATATTATCTAACTTATCTGGGATTTCAAACATCTATTGATCTTGGTATTTCATTTTCTTTACCAAAATTGATGATTTGATAAAGGCATTACGCATAAGATCAGGATAGATGTGATTGAAGTTGTTCAACTTTAAGTGTTTTAATTTCCATAAATTTTCGTTTCATTTTTGAGTATTTTTGATAGATTTTGTATAATCTATTTCTTGTTGTATGAAACGATGATTTTTGTTTAAAGTTGATATGCTAAAGTGCTTACATACTTTTTCTGGATTTTATGGAATTTTTCTGAATTTTTCTGAAGAAAAAGTTGGAGCCGATCCGGATCGGGCTAAGTGATCCGGATCCCGAACGCAGGATTTTTCCTGCGGGTAGCCGATCCGGATCACATTCACGATCCGATCCGGATCACGGCTAGGGTTTTAATAAGAACAAAGGGATTTTGATTTCTTTTACTACAATCTTTTGTTCTTAAGTCTCTAGAGCTTCTCTCTCTAGATTTCTTGCCTTCTTGGAGCCTTCAAACTCAAAGTTCTTCGATTCCAAGTAAGTTTTATTGATCAAAATCTCGGTTTTTCACAGTTTTTCTTGTTTCTCAAAACGTGAGTTGAAAATCTTGGAACTTTTTCGTTTGTGAATGGTTTTTGATCAAATTTCTTTTGAAATAAGAACTCTGGGTAGATTAGTTTTGATTATATTGCTGTGTATGAAATTAAAAATTTTGATTTAGGCTCGATTTTTTTCTTTCAATATATTCATACGTTATTTTAAAAATATATTTTTTTTGTTAATTAACTAGGTTAAACTAGAGTTAAATAATAATCGGAGTTGAAAACTATCAGATATACCTATTTTGGGTTTAGGGTTTAGGGTTTAGGGTTTAGGATTTTTTAGGGTTTTAGGGTTTAGGTTTAGGATTTTAGAGTTTAGGGTTTAGGGTTTTAGGGTTCTAGGGTTTTAGGGTTTAGGGTTTAGGATTTTTTAGGGTTTTAGGGTTTAGGGTTTTAGGGTTTAGGTTTAGGGTTTTAGGGTTTTAGGGTTTAGGGTTTTAGGGTTTAGGGTTTAGAGTATATTTGAAAGGACAAAATAGTAATTACACACAGATAACGGCAGTTTCAAACGGTACACTAACAGAGTTTAACTTCAGGGGTATTTTGGAAAGAGGTTGGAACGTAAGAAGGGTAGTTTTAATATTAGCCTTCTAAGAGGGGTAAATCTAAAAACAAAAAAATTTTTAGGGGTACGTAGGAAATTGCCCCTTTTGATTATATGCTAGGTTTTCTCAAGATTAACGAATTTTTGGGCTTCGATTTCTGAAAATTCTGTTTTAGGGCATATAAGAGGAATTTTTGAAAATCATGGAATTGATCCACTTTTAAAATTCTTTTTCCAAAACTAATTTGATTCTTGGCTTCTCTACATGATTATGATTGTTTGGGTACAATTTTTCAAATTTTTGAAAATTAACGATTTTTCGTGTTCTTGAGTTGTTCCTCACAGGATTTCAATCTTCTTAAACCGCGCACAGCAATGCAATTCTCATGGATCATTCTTCTCTTGGTTTCGATGGTGCACACACGTGCAACAGTCAAAGAGGAACAGGTTGACACAACTCGAGACAAGACAAGAGAAGCGGATGAAGACAGCTCAGACTTTGACGAAAAGGAGTGGGAAGAATTCCTCAGGATAAATCAACAAAAATGTGATGAGGAAGACAGAAACTATTTGAAAGGCAAAAGACTAATGAAATCTGCCTCAACGACGAAACAATACACACGACGGAAGAATGTCAAAGAAGGCGGCATTCTACTTAATGAGCCTCGTACTAGAGCACGCTCATTCTCTGAAGTTCAACAGAGTAAATCTCCATGGATTGAGAGCCAGAACGCACCATCTTCGTCTACGCAAAGTCCATCAACCTCCAAGAGAATGACATCAGAAACAGATGCGTTGGCATCCATTCGTCAGGAGCAGCAAAAACTCTCTGCTGAACAAGAAAGGATTTCCAAAGAACTTCGACACATTTCATCTGAGCATATGAAAATCAAGAAGAAGTATTCACATATATCAAAATTGCTCAAAGGGATTTTGAGCAAGCTCAGTTGCACCAGTTCTGACACCTCGGATTGACCATTTTTTTTTTTTGTGTGCAGGATTTCAGTTTTTAGGACTTAGTTTTTAGTTTTTTTTTAGTTCTCAGTTTTTTCTTGATATTGGAACTTTTAACTCTCCTTACACTTTGTAGTTTTGATTACATTTTTGGCTTTGTTTGTGACAAAAAGGGGAGAGAGAGTAGAAAACTATGAGTTGAGAACTTTGACAGAACTTTGAACTTTGACTTTGGTGGAAGGTAAGTATTACAACTTTTGATTTTTATTTGGTGATTTGTTGCATGTCCCTACTAACTATTTGACTAACTATTTGGACATGTATTATTACTAACAAGTTGTTTGATTACTAACAAAGCAAAGTTATGACATTTGGAATCTTATTGCTTAGAAGATATGTCAATCTTATTACATATCTGAATTACTAAATGTCATGGTGAGTATAAACTCTATCTCTGCTAGGTTTTGAATGCTTCAATTCTTGAGGTATCTAACGATTTTTTTGTCAAGAATGATTTCTTTTTGCAGAGAGTACAGATGTCTAAGTCTAGAGTCTGTTTTAGGAGTTTATCTCATGTATTTAATTTTTGGATCTCCATTGTAAATTTTTGTTGTATGGTGATAGCAACAAAAATATCCTTTTTGAATTTTCTTTAGTGGATTTGTGTTTTGTCACGAAACCGCCAAAGGGGAAGATTGTTACGGAATTTGAGTTGGCGTATTTCGTGAAAGTGTTAAGTCTTGAAGATTGAAGATGAAAAACTTTGGATCATATACCTCAATCTCAAGAAAGAAGAATTCAAAAGGATCAGGTATGTTTAACTAAAGATTTTTGGTGATCCGAATACTTCTTGTAGTGTAGAAACACCTGGAAGAATTTTTAATTGCATAAACATCAAAAACTGGACATGGGACATGTTCAGGATCCGGATCAGACCTTGCAATCCGGATCCCGAAGGGTGTTCGTTCATACACTGGTTCAATCCGGATCGCAGCATCCTTTGATCCGGATCCCGAACACTAGTTTTACCTTTTGCTTGAACGATCCGGATCAGGATTTGCAATCCGGATCCCGAACGTGATGTTTGGTGAAACTGTATGAACGATCCGGATCGGGAACTTCGATCCGGATCCCGAACCCTGTTTTCTGGAAATGTCTTTCTTGCTACTGCGATCCGGATCGCAGCTAATCCGATCCGGATCGCCGTCCTGAAAATTTCCAGAAAAGGATGTTTTTGATCCTTATCTTCTTCCAATGGTTTCTAACCTATAAATAGACCCTTGATTCATTTTTAGGGCATCGAAAAAACATCCGAATAAATAGAAAAATAGCCGAAAGAAAAAATCCACATATAGAGAAGAAAGGAAATCAATAGATTTATTCTATGTTTCTTCATCTATATTGATTGATTTGATTCTAGGTTTTCCATACTCAGATTTTGAGTAGAATCAAATCAATGAATACTTAGATGGTATTTCCGATCTATTTCTAATCTAAGTATTCGGCGGATCATCACCACCCAAAAACAACGATTTACCCTAAATCGGCGCGTGGACTCGCGTGGCCTTGTGGATTCAAGGTGCAACCGCTCTCGTGGATTCGGAGCGAGGTACGTTCGTGGATTCGAAGCGTGCTACTGGGTGAAGACCGTGGATTCGGTCGGACGTCGTGGACTCGACGTTGGACGCTGAGGATTCGGCGTTGGGCGCAGATCGTGGATTCGAGAAGCGTCGTGGAGCGAGCGGAGAAGATCTACTAGGAGCGTATGGTAAAAGGTTGAGTCGTCTGTGAGTACGTTATATCACCTTGTACGTGTGTTAATTCTAGTGGATTTCACCGTGTTATCGGTCCCGTGGTTTTTTACTCCGGTTTGGAGTTTTTCCACGTAAAAATCTTGCGTGTTCATTTATTTTTCCGCATTGGGTTTTATTGCGCAATGATTTTTTGAGTGTTTATTGTTTACACCTATTCACCCCCCTCTAGGTGTTTTTTTCCCTATTTAGATCCATATTAGTACAACCCAACACAATTTGCATCTGAATATCCCACCAAACGCAAATCCTTTCCTTGATAACACAATGAATAATCTGCAGTTTCTTTGAGATATCTGAGGATCCTTTTAACACCTCTCCAATGTTTCATGCCGGGGTTTGATTGGTAACGGCTCACTAAACCCACAGCATAACATATATCTGGCCTTGTACACATAGTGGCATACATTAGACTTCCAACAGCACTAGAATAAGGAACTTTAGCCATTTCTTTTCTTTCTTCTGGAGTTTTAGGACACATATTAAGGCTTAGGCTTTCACCCTTTGCTATAGGAGTATCAATGGGATTACAATTTTGCATATTAAATCGTTCTAAAATTTTCTTAATATAAGGCTCTTATAAAATGTCACGCCCCGGGGTCGGAACTGCGACCCGGGCTCGCCAACAGATCCGCCACCTATGCAAAATCCCACATAGGCGAAGCGTCTAACCTGCAAAAGATAGTACTATAGCTACACAAATATCAGAGCGGAAATAAAATTGTCACGCCCCGGAGGTCTCAAGATAAGCGGAATGTAATAATCCGAGATATTTTATTTTAATAAATGGAAAAGAAAATAAAATTTGAGTTGGCTTTTAATTTCAAAAGACCCTAGCTGATTTATTTAGCCAATTGCCAGTGTGCAAGTTGCACGATTTACGAGATAAAAAGACTATTTTCTAATCCGGACATGATCTTGGAAATCCGATTTGACCGTTGCGATCGTCTCGTCGAACTGAGCGAGAGTCATATTCAGCACTTTTCGATCCGACGGTCAGATCTTCCAGAATTCAGCGAAGAAGCGGACAAATAGCTGCAACCAATGTAACAGTGCCCTCTGCGCACAGTGCCACTTAAGTCAGCACTGTAGATGAACAGTAACCTCGATTTTCAGGACCCCGACGGATGCAACGTTGATTAATTCACTGTTCGGAGTCCGAACATGACGATCCAAATAGTCGATTTCATCCGTTTCGCCGTAATTCACGCTTTTCGAGGCGTTCTAGTCATCAGATTGAAAAACGGACTTCGCCACGACGTCCGGCACGTCGAAATCTATAAGATGGCGATTTTTGTTTTTCGTGAAACTGCCCGGATAAATCTTCGGTCCAAAAAAAAACTGTGCCAAAATACAGTTTATCACGCTTTTCGAGGCTCTAAGGCCGTCAAACGGAAATTCCGTCAGTGCCATTGCGTTCAGGACGTCGAAACGGATGAAATCGACTATTTGGATCGTCATGTTCGGACTCCGAACAGTGAATTAATCAACGTTGCATCCGTCGGGGTCCTGAAAATCGAGGTTACTGTTCATCTACAGTGCTGACTTAAGTGGCACTGTGCGCAGAGGGCACTGTTACATTGGTTGCAGCTATTTGTCCGCTTCTTCGCTGAATTCTGGAAGATCTGACCATCGGATCGAAAAGTGCTGAGTATGACTCTCGCTCAGTTCGACGAGACGATCGCAACGGTCAACTCGGATTTCCAAGATCATGTCCGGATTGGAAAATAGTCTTTTTATCTCGTAAATCGTGCAACTTGCCCACTGGCAATTGGCTAAATAAATCAGCTAGGGTCTTTTGAAATTAAAAGCCAACTCAAATTTTATTTTCTTTTCCATTTATTAAAATAAAATATCTCGGATTATTACATCACTCCCACCAAAAAGAAGTTTCGTCCCTGAAACTTACAACTTAAAACAAAAGGATTTTATTCCCGAAGCTTACAACTTGAAGTCCTACTTTATGGAATGTTTACAATAGTTTATTCAAGAGGTACAAAGTCAGTCGTCGGGTCCCCCTCCGCTGGCTCTGCCTGAGAGGTCACTGCATAGATCCGTCCTCCAGAAGGTTGGCGCGCCCCTTCAGACTGGCGAGGGAGAGGAGGGCGCCCCGAGGAAGCAGCACTCGAGGAAGTACTCTGTCGCTGGTATGGGACCACAGGTGCTGGAGCAGTGGTATAATCAGGTGCAGTTCTCTGTGGGCAATTTTCCCGAATGTGTCCTGGTTGCCCGCACCCATAGCAACGCCCATGTCGACGCGGACACGTATTTGCATAATGTGGACTGCCGCAAAAGACACAAGGTCGCAGCCCACGTTGCTGGTTGCTAGCAGATGCGCTCCCTGTCTGCTCTTGGGATCGAGGATACTTAGGGGGTTTCCCGCTGTTTGAGGGTTCAGCTTTACTTCCAGAAGGAGTCCGCTTCTTATCCTTCCTTCTCTCTGTGGCCTCCCGCTCTGCACGAGAAATCCGAATTTCGGCTTCTATGGCGAGGCAGCGTTCGACGCAGTTGTCGAAATCGGCGGCTAGGTGGGATGAGATCTGGCGGCGGATCTCCTGTCTCAACCCCTGCGAAAAGAGGCGTACCTTGCGGCGTTCCTCGCGCACTGCCTGAGGAACCAGATCAGCAATGCGCAGGAACTCCTGCTCGTACTCACGGACGCTCTTATCGCCCTGCTTGATGGTTTCCAATTCGCGCTCGAGACCCTCCTTGGTGGTCTCCTTGAGATAATGGTGGTACAAGGCAGCATTGATGTCCGCCCAAGAAGGTTCAGGAAGGCCTGCGAAATGGCGCTCTCGATGACGCCTCTGTTACGGCTTTTTGGTATTGGCATATTTCGTGAGTCAAGTCTCTGTGTTGAGTCGGAGTCTTAAAGGGATCAAATTGTCAAATCAGCCTTCGAAGACTCATTGAAGATTCAACATGAGCCCAAGTCAACTCTCAGGTATGATTAAATATTGTTCATGGTGATTAAAGTCCATTTATAATCATTGGAAACAGGAAATTAATGAAAACCGGTTTAGACTTGGTTTTAGGAACTTGGTTTTAACTTACAACTTTATTTAAGTTTGGATTCCGGTACTTGGTTTGTTTTGGATAAAGTTTATCTTGGAAAAATCAGTTTTTACATTGCGTACCGGAACCACACTTGAAGTTCCTTAAACCCGACACAGAGTTTTCTGTAAATTGTATTGCGTACCGGAACACGGTATCTCGTACCGGAACACAATAGAAAAATCTGTGTTTTGCACCATTGAGTACCGGAACATGATAAGTGGTACCGGTACACAATGTTACCTCGGGAAAAGTTTCCTAAACCGACTCTAATATGTTTCCAAGGGTTATAAATAGATACTTAGGGTTTCTCGAATAGGTGGACCGATACCGAAAACACTCGAGAGCAACCCTAGAGGCTAGGTTTTTACCGTTCTTCTTTTTAGCCTCTTTTAGGTCAATTCGACGGTTCTTCCAAGATCTATCTTTTGTCGAATTGATCTAAACTTTGCTTAGAATTTCTTTCTACGGTTCTTCAATGATAATCTAAGCAAAGGATCACCATCGAAGCCTATATTTCTTTATCGGCTGAGTTTGCGTCGTGGATTCGACGTGGCACCGTGGATTCGGTGTGTTGAAGGCGTTTCGTGGATTCGAAACGTGTGCTCGTGGATTCGAGTGGCGTTCGTGGATTCGAACGTGTGCAGTGGACGTGCAATCGGTGGAGCGCAAGGTCCGAAGAACTTGAAGGAGGGGTCGAGTCCGTGGAGTCGGTAATCACCTTGTTATTCTTCAATTCTTAGTGGATTGTTATTGCGTGTTGGTCCCGTGGTTTTTCTCCTGGATTGGAGTTTCCACGTAAATCTCGGTGTGTTGATTTTTATTTTCCGCATTGGTTTTTATTTTTGCACTGAGATTGGTTTTTATAATATTACACCTATTCACCCCCCTCTAGGTGTTTGATAGTACCTATTTAGATCCTTGTGGATCCTAAATAACTCTACAATTGGTATCAGAGCGGGTTTTAGGTTTATCTATCATGTTGGGTGAAAGTGGTAATATTTTTAGACCTCCTCTTTTTGATGGGACCAATTATGCATATTGGAAAGTGCGGATGAGAGCTTTTCTCATCTCTATTGATGAGCGGGTATGGCAAACCGTGGAATACGGTTGGGTGCATCCGGTTGAGGAAGTAGGAAATTCTACTACCCCAAAACCTCGCTCTAGATGGTCCAAAGAGGAAATCGAAAGATCTTCTTACAATGGGAAAGGTATGAACGCTTTATTTAATTCTCTTTCCTCGACTGAGTTTACAAGAATTTCCGCGTGTGAAACCGCGAAGGAAATTTGGGATATTCTCAAAATTACACATGAGGGTACTAATCTTGTAAAAATTCAAAAGCTCCAGATGCTTACAAGTCAATTTGACTCTATTCATATGGAAGAGCATGAATTGTTTACAGATTATTACACTAGACTTCAAGATGTAATTAATACATGTGCTAATTTAGGAGAAAAGATCCCGGAGTCGAAAATTGTAAGAAAGATACTTCGGACTCTTCCGGAACGGTTTAGGGCAAAGGTTACCGCCATTGAAACCGTTAGTCATCCGGATGAGATGAGTGTAGAGGAATTAGTAGGTGCTTTACAAACTTATGAGATGACTTTTCCTACTAATCAAAATTCTTCCAAGTCTTCTTCTAAGCTTACAGGTATTGCATTCAAATCAACAAAGGAAGAAGATGACGAATCAAGTTCCGACGATGAAATCTCTTTTGCCGATTTTGAAGAACAATTGGCGCGGATCACAAAGAAATTTCGTCGGAAATTTTGGAAGAATCGAACCGATGGATCTTCATCCACGAAACCATCTAAAGGATCATCGGGTTCTAAATCCTCTAAACTCAAAGGCGTTGCAAAACCTTCTAAAGAAAAAGAAAAAGATGATTTCGAAGGGGAAATCCGATGTTATCGATGCAAAGGCTACGGCCATATTTCAACGGATTGTCCTTCTAAGAAATCATACAAAAAGAAGGCTTTGCAAGCAAAAACTTGGGACGATTCTAGTTACGATGAATCGACCTCAAGTGAAGAGGAAAAAGAAAAATTTGTTGCTTTTCATGCCTCTCAAATTCCCTCTTCTAATTTGTGCTTATCATCTTTAGTCACTGACTCTATTCCTTTGATTTTGCATGAAACATCAACATCCGGAGGAGAGTCATCAAGTGAGGGGGAGTCGGACGAAGAAGAACTCGTTGAGGCATACCAACAACTTCTTGCGGATTCAAAGAGGATGGCCAAGCATATCAAGAAGTTGAGGAAGCAACGACTTGAAGTTCAAGACGAGAATCAAGCTTTAAAGATCAAACTTCATGATCTCGAGGAGGAACAGGACGTTTATTGGATAACAATAAAATCCTCCAAGAAAAGCTAAACCAATCGGAGACACACGCTAAATCATATATGGACAAGATTGGTTTTCTTGAAAAGCAGTTTGAAGAAATTCATGTCACCAACCAAGCTTTGACCAAGCAAGTTCATCAACTCAAATCCGACATACAAAGGCTTTCAACCGGTTCCAAGAAACTTAATTGTATGTCCGGATTAGGTCAAACAAGCAAGGCTAGTTTGGGATTTAAAAAGGATCAAACTGTGCATGCTTCAAGTTCCACAATGAAATTGAAAGAAAGAACTTGTCATCTATGTGGACTTGAAGGACATTTGGTGAAGAATTGCCCGAAAAAGAGAAAGAAAAATCCTTCGGCAACTTCATCTACGGAGCGGACTCAACGGAATCAAAAGACACATCAAGTCAAAGGAGTTCACTCAACCCACCAAAGGTCCGAGCCACATCATCAATCATACAAGTGGATCATTGCGAGGCAAAGACCTAAGGTGGACCAACAGTCAAAGCGGACAACCCCCGGCCACAACGAATCAAGACAACCCAAAATCCAGCGATTTTGGATTCGGAAAGGTGATATCTTTCCTTGTCTTAAGTTCTAAATAGCTTATGACTGTATGTAATGCTTTGATTGGTTTTCCTTTCATATTTTTTCTTAATCTTTGCATTACATGTTTTTCAATGCTCTTTGTTTTTATACTTTGTTTTTGAACAAAAGGGTTTTTAATGAACAAGTGCATTGAATAAAAAGGGCTTCACGTTCATTCACTCCAAATTAATTTTATATGGATTATCAACTTTACTCCATAATCATAATCTTGAAGATACTTCATTATAGGAGTTTTTGATAGTTATAAGCATCAAATTTTAGAAATCTTGTGTGATCTTTAGATGCTCAATTCTATCTCGGTTGTGTGAATTCATTGTGACAAATGTGAGACAACCGATAGACTAAAATTTGGGATTTAATTTCTTTCACGTAAGAGATTGCCTTCTTACAAGGGTAAATAAATGAATTATAAAAGATGTGAAAAGAGTTACATCCGAAAGGAGTGTGAAAACTACCACCACATGTTGGAAAGAGCTACCACATGTTTGGATGCCTGAAAAATATTTTATGAGAATTTTTAGTTGAAGCATTCGGAGATTTAAATTCAAAGTTCTTATTTTGTACAATCTCCTGGTTGGTATAAGGTGGGATAGTTAAAAAGATGCTCAAAGAGCCACCCTTAGGTACTTTAGTGCTTATCTCAAATTTGAAAGGGTAGAATTCAAAATTGATGTCATTTGGAAAATCTCCGTAAGTCATCTTTGTAAATCCGTTACATCTTGATAGAGTTTAGATCTCAAGATTATTTTTGATGACTTGTGTTTGATGAATATAACATGAAAAACTGTTTATAATGTTTTACCTTTGTTTTTCATGATTTAGGAGTAAATCTTTTTAATTTTGTGAAATTAATTGGATTGAATGACATCTATGTGAATTCATTATTTTTCAAAGCACTTAAATGGATTTCTTGATGGAATACAAATCGGTATTTGAAAAGTTGTCAAAATTTGGATTTGTTTCAAGAAATTTTTGCTTTTTGGCTCTGGTGTACCGGTACTTGAATTTTAGTACCTGAACCAAGAATCCGGATCAGAAAACCCAATCCGGATCCCGAATCATGAAAATCCCTGTTTCTCACTTGCGTACCGGTACTACTCTTTTAGTACCGGAACTACATTGCGGATCCGGATCACCCCCTGTTTTACAATCCGGAACCCGAACGAAGGATTTTCGGTTTTTACACTACGTACCGGTACGCGACTTCTTGTACCGGTACGCGATCTGGAATTCTTTATATTCCGAAACTACATTGTTTTTATTTCATCTCTCCCACTTCAAAACCCTCCCTCTCTCTCTCTAAAACATCTCTAAGGGGTTTTTCTTCAAGATCAAGAGATTTGTTGCTTTGATTTGTAAGTTTCTTCACTAATCTTGCTTTCTTTTGCTTCAAAACCCTAGTTTTTAGGTTTTGATGTTTATTTTGGGATTTTTGAGTTGATCCTTACTCCAAATGAAATCTCTTGCTTAAATCACTCTTAATTCATGTTTAGAACATATTTGGTTGCTTTCTATCTAATTAGATTCATGTTTCCATGCTTATTTGATTGAATCTAACATTTTCATATGTTCTTAGTATAAAAAATTTGAGAATTAGGGCTTTTATGCAAATGATTTTTAAATGATGAATCATCAATTGTGACATGTTTAGAATGTTTCTTAGACATGTTTAAGCCTTCCTATAAGATCAAATCATAGTGCATTGTGTTCTTTGTAGGAAATGGCATTTTCATGGCTTCTTGCACTAGTGATCTTGATGGCCACTGGAAGTGGACGTGGTCACGGTTCTGGAAAGAAGAAGGCTACCAAACGATCACGCAACGAGGATTCAACTAGCTCAGAATCTGAACATTCCTCAGAATATGAAGAGGAATCAGTTCAAGGAAAGGGGAAAGCACCTTTGGCTCCAAGGAAAAAGAAGGGTGCGGATTCTCCTCCGCGTAGAAGTACCGGTGGACCGGTAATACGCGAGCGCTCTCAACGGAGATCAAATGTTGATGAAAGTGAACCGCATGTGAGTGCAAAACGCCGTGCCAGATTTGCAAACCGCACATGCATTGGAGAGCGACACGTGAACTTTAACGAGCTATGTCGTGAGGTGCCAGACTTTGCAAGGCTTTTGGAACGAAGTCATATTCGGCCACTTGGCAGAGTTCAACCTAAGATGGGTTTTTGTGTGGAGATCATCAGGGAATTCTACATGAGAGGTAACATACTTCAAAAAGACCATGACACAGGGGCCTTCGTCTTTGAAACAACAGTTAGAGGCGTCAAGTTTGACATTACTCCAGCAGTAATTGGTGCAAACCTTGGATTAGCTGTTGACACTACTGGTCTTTACTACACTGATGGTGATTTCCACATGATACCCATTGGGATATGGTTGTGGACTCTATTTGCAAGACAGGGACGCACACGAACAGATCATATGTTGAATCAAAGGACCTAAAACCAGAGTATCATATTTTGTCCTTAATCGTATGCTACAACCTATTGCCCACACTGGGGACCAAAAGGATTCGATGGGATCGATTGTTACTTCTCTTTTTCCTTGGTCACCCGGAAAGTGCAAATGGAATTAACACCAACATTCCATTTCTCATTTGGCAGCAGATGGTACATGTCATTGAGGGATCTAGACAACGTGACCTTCTACCGTATCCGATCTTGATTACTCGTATTCTGGAAGATCATGGAGTGGACATTTCTTGTGCCAAATATGATTATGGCTTGGGGGCAATTGATGGAATCACTTTAGCCAAGTCAATTAGCACTTTGAAGACATTTGGGCATACAAAAGCCTATGCAAGTGAAGCGACAGTGAGTGCACCACCTCGTCAAGAATCTCCTGAACCAGATGAGGTCGTAACTCTTCAAACCTTGCATCGGGACGTTCGTTCACTAAAGCAAAAGATGGAGCAAAGGATGGAGCAAGGCTTCAAGAAACTTGAGGATGGTTTAAAGAAGATCTTCGATATCCTTGGGTGCAAACATGATGATGTGGTCACTGGAGCAACTGCACCGAGTACATCTCATGGACCTACATCACATGAGGATGATGATGATTCAGATCAGGATGAGTGATTTCTTTTCCTTCTTGTTTTTGGTTTTCAGTTTCTTTTCACTTTGTGATGAACAAGAACTCTAATGGGCATGTAACTAAGAACTTATCCTCCTAGTATTTTTACTTTTGTCTATATTAACTGTTTGACAATTTGTGACAAAAAGGGGGAGAACGGAAAATGATGATGACATATCAAAAGGGGAGACAGAAAATAATGATTGCATCACAAAGGGGGAGAACATGGAGAAAGATGGATGCTCAAGATAGGGGGAGATAAAGAAAAGATTGAAAGAGCCGAAAAACAAAAGAACCAAAAGGACGGATCAAATGTAGGATTTTAATTTCTAACGACTAACATTTGATTTTGTTTGGAGTTTTGTTTTGCAGGAATTACATCACTTTAAGACTCCAAGTCCTAAGTCATAGAGTATGTTCTAGGACTGTTTGGTTCAAATGTAATTTTGTATTTATTGGATCTTTCACGCAAAGAAAATCAATGTTTTGGTGATGACATTGAATTTCGATTTTTTGGTTTAAGATGAGTGACTTGAGCGTTTTATGTATTTTTGGGTTTTGTCACGAAATTGCCAAAGGGGGAGATTGTTACGGCATTTTGGTGTTGGCATATTTCGTGAGTCAAGTCAGTGAGTTGAGTCGGAGTCTTAAAGGGATCAAATTGTCAAATCAGCCTTCGAAGACTCATTGAAGATTCAACATGAGCCCAAGTCAACTCTCAGGTATGATTAAATATTGATCATGGTGATTAAAGTTCGTTTATAATCATTGGAAACAGGAAATTAATGAAAACCGGTTTAGACTTGGTTTTAGGAACTTGGTTTTAACTTACAACTTATTTAAGTTTGGATTCCGGTACTTGGTTTGTTTTGGATAAAGTTTATCTTGGAAAAATCAGTTTTTACATTGCGTACCGGAACCACACTTGAAGTTCCTCAAACCCGACACAGAATTTTCTGAAATTTGTATTGCGTACCGGAACACAGACTCGCGTACCGGAACACAATAGAAAAATCTGTGTTTTGCACCATTGAGTACCGGAACATGATAAGTGGTACCGGTACACAATGTTACCTCGGGAAAAGTTTCCTAAACCGACTCTAATATGTTTCCAAGGGTTATAAATAGATACTTAGGGTTTCTCGAATAGGTGGACCGATACCGAAAACACTCGAGAGCAACCCTAGAGGCTAGGTTTTTATCGTTCTTCTTTTTAGCCTCTTTTAGGTCAATTCGACGGTTCTTCCAAGATCTATCTTTTGTCGAATTGATCTAATCTTTGCTTAGAATTTCTTTCTACGGTTCTTCAATGACAATCTAAGCAAAGGATCACCATCGAAGCCTATATTTCTTTATCGGCTGAGTTTGCGTCGTGGATTCGACGTGGCACCGTGGATTCGGTGTGTTGAAGGCGTTTCGTGGATTCGAAACGTGTGCTCGTGGATTCGAGTGGCGTTCGTGGATTCGAACGTGTGCAGTGGACGTGCAATCGGTGGAGCGCAAGGTCCGAAGAACTTGAAGGAGGGGTCGAGTCCGTGGAGTCGGTAATCACCTTGTTATTCTTCAATTCTTAGTGGATTGTTATTGCGTGTTGGTCCCGTGGTTTTTCTCCTGGATTGGAGTTTCCACGTAAATCTCGGTGTGTTGATTTTTATTTACCGCATTAGTTTTTATTTTTGCACTGAGATTGGTTTTTATAATATTACACCTATTCACCCCCCTCTAGGTGTTTGATAGTACCTATTTAGATCCTTGTGGGTCCTAAATAACTCTACAGTCTCCACCATTTGGACGTCCGGCCCTCCAGGCAATGGATAGCAAAATGTACTTTGTCACGTTCTTCAGTGTACCCATCCTGGAAGAGCTTTTCCATGTGGTCGATCCACAGCTCGACCGCCCAGTGGTCATCGTCTTTGCCGTCGAATGTCTGCGGCTTGAACTTCTTGAACTCAAGCAGAGCCGCCTTTGCTCGAGCCTTCTCTGCTTGATCAGTCTTAGAGTTGTCTACAAAATCAGCAGGAGGGGAGACGGAATGGGATGACGCAGATGCCATTGTAGCGGTGACAACAGGGGCAGCAGGGACCCCCGGTACCGCGCAAGAGGCCGCAACAACATCTGGAATGGGCCCCGCAGGTGGTGGTACGGGGTCAGCAGCGGGTTCCGCCAAACCCTCAGGCTCGGCAGCGACCGGTGCAACCGGGGGTGCAACCTGCGGTGTAGCAGCTGGAACGGCTGGTGGGGGACTTTGGTGTGAATTGAACATGCTGTAAAGGACCCAGCTCTTAATATCAGGTGTTGAGGGTGTAAAAGCAAATTGCACATGCATATATATATATATATATATATATATATATATATATATATATATATATATATATATATATATATATATATATATATATATATATATATATATATATATATATATATATGTATACCCGAGTTAGGGATCCCTCAAACCCTAAGCCCCGTAGTCCTCAGACCTAGCCGCCCACGCCAACTACTCCCTCCTCCTTGCCGCACTCCCCGGAGGTCGCGCACCGCCGGCCGCCACCTCCTCTTCGCCGGAAAAGCAAGAAAGCCACCTTGCTTTCTTGTGAAATGTGAAGGAAGCAATGGGAAGGTTTGGGATCTCTCCATCCACATCTGAGATCACTATCATCCACCCGAGAGTTAGATCCCAAAGCCCCGGTGCCCAGAACAGCCGCGCGAGCCACCGGGCCACTCTTCTTCTTCCTCGCGGCCGGTGAGGTGAGCCTCCCTTTCCGGGTGTTTTCTTGCAACCTGGGTACTTGCAGTAATCATCTGACATCAAGAGGGTGATCCAGGTGAATCCCAAAAGCCTCTCGACCTCAGGTTGCCGTCGGGTGGTGAAGGGTCGCCGGAACCCTAGCTTTTTGGCCGGAATTTGCACGCGCAGCCTCCGGAGCTCCGGCATTGGATCCAACTGGATCCGAAAGCTCTGCTGGTTCCCAGGAAGTCCCCCAAAAAGTTTGGGAGACTCCGGTGCACTGTGGAGTACGGGGGAGCCAACCCTTGTTTTGCGGGCTCTTGCGTTTGGCCGCCGCCGCCGCCGTCGCTTCCTCTGGTGCCGGCCAGCCCTGGTAAGTGTTCTTGCACCTTAGGCTTGCTCCTAGTCCGGTTGCATGCAAGCCATGCAGCCTCTTTTCCAAGTTGCCATTAATGGATCTCTAAAGCTTCATTTTCTTCTTCCTCGGGTTGGGGGCACACAGGGACTTCCCAAGCTTGCGCGGCTGAGGTCTACTGCACTTCTGAGGTCCAGGAAAGGTGGTGCTTACCTTTAATTGAAGATTGACCGAGAGGCTAGTAAGCTCGGCCAACTTGAGCTCCATCAAGACAAGAGTGGGATCATCTTGCTCCAACAACTAAACCTGCTGTGCTGCGACCTCCCACAGGTGAGCCCCGAGCTTTTGTGATGTCCTTTAATTGATGCTCACTGTTGTTGCTGCCCAGAACTTTAAAAACTATTGATGCCCAATGTCGAGCTCTTGTCTTGATGATGTTGATCCAACACTTAGGTTTGGTGCATTAGCTGAGGTTCAGAAATGAGCTTCTATGTTATTTGGTACCCCTGAGCATGATGCTCACACTAGTAATGGAAAAGAACCATTAATTATAATTGTTTAGCAACTTTGAGCCTTAATACACAATAATTATTGGGCCAACTTTGCCCTCGGACTTCGTATCAGCCCTAGCTTATGAGCACGAACTTCGCTCGTCGAAACGAACGCGCTGAAACTTACGGCGTCGTCGTTGGTTCCCGGATTGCGAGAACGAGTCAAAACAAGCTATTAACTTAGTGATTTTATGCAATTCTAAAAGATTTTATGGACCCGATTGTGTTTTCGGGCGTCGTGTCAACTCCAAACAGCGAGCACGGCTTTAGTTAGGTCGAGCACTGTCTACTGGTACCTTCAGTTCATGTTGGAACCCTTTGAATAATTTTAACGAGCCGAAATGTGCAAATTCTGAAGATAATTATGTGATTTCAGAAAACCCTGGGGACTTAGATGCAAAAGTAACTTTGTGGGGCTGTCCCGGGCAGCGTTTACATGATCTCTAAACTTTTCGTTGGAGGTCCGTTAGTCTTAGTTGAGCGGGAATCGGGTAACGAATCGAAAATCGGCGAAATCGTCGGTTTAACGGCTTCCGGCGCATGTTCACATACTTTGATAAAATAAAATGACAAACGAACTCTACTATCTGCCTCTGGTCATTCCCGACATTGTACTGGCAACTCCAGTGACTCCAGTGTTTTGTCGGTGGCTTCCGGAGCCAAATTGGCCCTGCCGGAAGTGATAAAGTGATTATAGTCCGAGCGAGCATCGATTCTAGTGGTTTAACTAGTGAGTCATTCCTGATTAGCACTTTATGATTCAGGTCCTTGCAGTCTGACTCCGGCCCACGAGCCTTCAGTTGGAGTCGTTGGATCGGCCTATATACAGGTGGGTTATCTTCGTCCGGGCTTTTAGCTTTTTGGCCCTCTGTTTGCTTTAGTCCAGTCGGACACCTGTTCTTGATTAGCCCTGCTGATTTTATCTATATGTCATATGACCTATGCATGATGATTATGCCTACATGTTCCTGTTCCTAGATGATAGATGTTATTAGACATATTATGTACATTTGCTCGTCAGCTGCTTTTATATCTCGGTACATAGATTGCATGATTCGAGGATACTTGTTGATTCCTGTCAGCCGATATGCATGATTGATAGAGACTACTTGTTGTTCCGATATGACTTAGGATTGATTCGCAGACATGTGCATCCCTATCGGGATTTTGATTAGATATACATATTTCTTATATTCCAGACTGCATTTATATCCTGATGATTTTGTCGATATGCCATATGACCTTCCTTAATAGACATTATGATCTGATGACACCTGTTGATTGCCTCCATACCTGATGATTAGTATGCTGCAATTATATCCAGAAATGCTTGTTTTATTCTCCATATTCTAGATATGCATGATATATGATTATAGACATCTGCATCCCTGTGGGGATTTCCGGCATATTGCCGATTACCCGGTCTGTGGACCGTGAGATTGAGCATTCGCATTACGATGATTGTGCACCTGCTGTTCGCTTGCGTACGCGGTGGGATTGATCACCCACATCGCGTTCTTTACCGGTAAAGGGTCTGGTCGACCCGTGAGCTATCCCCTCTTGCTGTATCACTGGGTACGGGGAGCCCCTTGGCTGTACCGATACGAGGAAACTCTCAGCTGTACCTTTAGGTACGAGGATCCTCTCGGCTGTATCAATGGTACGGGGTTGCTGTTCAGCTTTGCTAGGTGGAATCCAGTATGATTGTGATTGGTTCGGCATAGATATCTTCGCCTGAGGTCCCCGTGACCAATAGTGGCATCGGTTAGTACTGGCTGTTCTTTCATTGATGCATAGTTTATATTACTACATTCTGGCATGGTTTATTATTTATTTCTGTACCCATATCTGTTCAGTTATAGTTGATTATCATCCCGATTGATTCTGATATTTCTGTACCCATATCTGCTCAGTTATATCGTGACTTATTGATTATTCAGCTTTACCTTTTGATCTATCTACTATCCGCAGATTATTGTATCCAGTAGGTACGATTAGCTATTTCTCGGCTCGTCGTGCCCACTGGGATACATGTACAGTGTATCTCACACCCCCTGGTGACCATTTTTCAGGTTGCTTGGTGATGGGATGTCGGGACACGTTGGTGAGATGATGCGATAGTATCGACCCATATGTAGTTAGTATATTTCATTTTTCGCATTTCAGTTTAAATATTATAAATTATCTAGACTTGCATGCGTAGTTAGACTACTCTGATATTGACTAACTGTTGTTAGCCGTGCATGTATAGCAAAGGCCCTGTCCAAGTGGGCAGGGAATTTACTATACATGTGGCGGTCTGTTACGCCCGATTTGTGAACTCTGATTTATAAAAAAAAAAAAAAAAAAAAAAAAAAAAAAAAAAAAAAAAAAATTAGCCTGCTTTTTAAAATTCGGGGCGTGACAGCTCATTCAGTCAAATCTTCAATCAATCGAGTTTACTCTTTTCATCTTCCATTTGTTTGTTGAGATAGAATTCGATTGAGCCGATCCGTCATAAACCGAATCGCTTGATATAAACATGGCAATTCAAGGGTTAACCCAGAGACCGATCCACTTTCGAAAGACGACTTTGACCTAGATATCATAACTCGGTCCAAGTCATCACTAATTTGATTTCTATCCAAATAGTTCTTTATCTGCTAACCAAATTGGCTCTTAGCGTGCACTTCGCGCCCCAGCATCAATTGGTGGTTCAATCCCACTAGCTCCCAAAGTAAATATAATTCAAATTTTGATTAAATTTTATTTGTTGTTCATATTCTTTTCAAGTGTAAATTATATGCAATAAAATGCAAAGGTGAAAGGTAAAGTATTTGCAATTTTAATATTTATATATTACTTATTTTGTAACGAAAATGTTAAAAATTTAGTTGTTACTTTTTTTTTTTGTATAATTTCTCAAAAAAAAATTAATTAATATTATCTGTACACCCAAAATAAATATAAAATGTACATTTCATCCATCCCATAAAAGAAACTGCTCCACTAGTTATCCCACTTTAAATTAGATAGAGGCTAAAATATGCATTATATATATATATATATATATATATATATATATATATATATATATATATATATATATATATATATATATATTTTAACTAAACGCAACCTAACTAATAAAGAAAACTTTAATATAAAAAATTGAAACATGATGATTTTTTAATAAATTTTTTAAAAAAAGAAACTATAGAAGCGCGCAGCTTGAGAGCTTTAAAGTAGTAGCTTTACATAAAATTAAGTTTTTTCATATTTAACCCTCTCAAAAAAAAAAATAAATATAAATAGCCATAACAAAATTTTATTTATATAAATAATTCTTTTCTTATCATGTGAGTGTTTAGCTGGTGTTTAAGTTGAATACGGTAATTTAATTATCGTGTTTAAATATATATACGGTGATTAGATCACCGTTTGTTTGTTTGTTTTTTTTTTTTTTTTTTATTTGTACCTTTTATCACCCCAGTTAAAAAAGAAAGACTAGAATGTAGATAAACACAAATCAAATACTTTCGTGGCAAGAAGAGTAATATATATATATATATATATATTAATATATATATATATATATATATATATATATAGCGTAAGGTTATTATATTTTATGAGTATAAATTTTTGTATACTCATAACTTTTTCATCCTTGGATGAAGGAATGTGCGGATAAGATGATTGTGGTCCCCCTAAGGTTTACTAAGTTGTTGGGAAAATAGTAAAAATCTTAGAAACTATTATAATCCTAATCGCACATTTATTCATCCGAGGGATGAAAACTTATGAGTACAAAAAAATTTTACTCATAAAAGTAGAGTAGCTGGACCCTATATATATATATATATATATATATATATATATATATATATATATATATATATATATATATATATATATTTGTTAGAATTATATGTAAAACAAAAACGAAAAAATTAATTGAGGAGACTAAATGTAAAAAAAAAAAAAAAATCCAAAATAATTAGACCCATGCAGATTTGGAGCCTCATCATCTGCTTTGTGTTACTTGATAGCATATGTGATATGCAGTAACACCCCATCACTTGATTTTTTTCTCCTTTTTTCGAAAAAAAAAAGTATGAACCCTCCAAACTATAGCCTATTGTGAAATGGCCAGCTCAACTTTTATTTTATTATTATTATATTTACACTCTCCTTAATATTTTTTTTTTTAGTTAATGGGTCTTAAAAAAAAGTTCTCAACTCATTAATAGTCGAAGAAAAAAAAAAAAAAACTGTAATTAGCTTACCAAATTATCTCAAGATGTGAGATCAAATGTCGAGTAGTTCTTCTTTCTCCTCTGTGTGAGCTCTGCGTGAGGAAAGGAATAAAAAGTGGAGTGCTTTTAAGTAGCGAACACGGTGATTTAAATATAAATTTGATATGATTATTTGTATAAATAAAAAAATTTGAGGAGGCTAAATATAAAAAAAAAAAAAAAAAAAAAAGTCTTAAAATTAATTAGACCCATGCAGCTTTGGAGACTCACCACCTGCTTGGCTGATTTGTGTACTTAATAGCATATGTGATATGTAGTAATTACTAGAACACTTGTTTTTTATTATTCACGCTTCCCTTAACTTTTAATTTTTTAGTTAATGAGCCTTAAAAAAAAAGTTGTAAAGGATAAAAAAGAACTTAAAAAAATAGCTTGCCAAATTACGTCGAGATGTGAGATCTACTGTCGAGTAGCCTCCTCTGCCTGAGCTCTGAGTGAGGAACTCTTCTTTCTCCTCTTTTTTTCTCCTCAGCGTGCGTGAGCTCTGCGCGAGGACAGAAATTAAGAGGGCCGAGTGCCTTTAATTAGTAGAGCTGCATATCTTCTTATTTCCCTTTTGCTTTGTTCTTTTGTAGTGAGAAGTTTTAGCCTATGTCCATATGGATTTACCTATGTCCATCTCTTATATCTCACTATTCAAATCCACTGATTTAATACATAATTATAATTTATTATTTAAAATATAATTTTATTTCACTATATATATTACACTAATATATCGTATAGAAGTATTAAATAAATTTGTCAGCACATAAATAATTTATAGCATACGTTTAATTCACGTTATGTAATATTATAGATATATTATTTTGATATAATTAGATTTTAAAATTTCTGAATTAAATTACTATTAATTTTATATTCTAATATTTGGTTTAATAAAATAGTATAATATTGAATTACAATATATATAGAATTATTATATTTAGTTTATTTTATAAAATTTAATAATTAGTCTATTTTAAAATTGTACTTGTGGTCAAATTTAATATATTTTTTATCAAACTATAACCTAATATAATTTGTACTTGAATTTAAAATTTTAATTTAAATTTAAATTTTAAAATTTAAATTTGAATAAAATATAAAATTTAATATTATAATCTAAAGAAATTTAAAATTTAAAATTTGATAATTTAAAATTTTAAATTAAAATTTAAAAATAATATATTGAAATAATTAGTAGTGTTGAAGGGATAAAATTGTAATTTTACATAACATACAAGATAACACATTATCAATAATACGAAATAGATAATATTTTTTAAATAATTTTGTATTATTTGTAATGATATATTACGGATCAGATTACACACATGATAAATTAAAATATAGTAATTTTGACAAAATTATCTACAATTCTAATAAAATAATTCCAACTAAACATATCTATAGGTAATCACCTTTCATAAAATCCTTTTTTCTTTTTTTTTGGTGCTATACTTTATTCATCCTTTTTAATTTTTTTTTATTTTGGTGCTATTTTATTCTTCTTCCCCCACGACCTGTCTATAATAAGACTTTGAAAAATGGTAATAGTTCACACGCTCTATAAAGCACTGAAAAATGTTACCGGTTCACATGCTCTATAATACTTTGTGCACACTTATTTCATCTTATATTTTCACTTCAACTAGTTAAGAAATTTATAAAAAAAAAATTATAAATAATTTATAAACAATAAAATATTTTTATTTATAAAATAATTTTTTTAACAAATACAAAAAAAACAAAAAAAAAAATATAAAGTGAATACTTTAGCACATCATATTTGATTTTATTAAATATGAAAACTTTAAAAATATTTTTCATCCCAACATATTGAGGGCCTATTATATAATTCTTTACGGAAAATTTTAAATAAGTTATATATTCAAAATATGTTTAAAACTAATGTATATGAAATCGACGGTGAATATATTTGTGAGAAAAAAAAAAAAGTATTAACTATACATAATAAAGACAAAAAAATAGAAAACTTATAGAGATAAATATATAAAATAAAATAAAATATATATACATACTACTAATAATTTTAAAATAAAAAATAAGACTTAGAAAATCTGCAAACTATTACTGCAGTCAAAAATCAAATATTTGAAGGCTCTTCCTTGCATTGTGTTGTAATTATTTTAAAAACTAAGTTCCTTTTAAAGCTTTAGAAATGTTGCCAATATTTTTTAAATTGATTTTCAGAATACAATTTCGTATATAATAATTTTTTATCCAAAAAAAAATTAAAAAAATTAATTCACCTTGGATCATACTATACTATTGTAACGGCTCGATCCATAAGTAATAATAATTCGTTTAGCCCAAACCACACAAAAAATATTTAAGTTTAATTATTATTACTAGTGTTCATTGTCTTTTATATACCCAATCAAAATTTCAATTCCATCCGATATGAAACTATTAGGATGTCACAATTTTTGCTTTAGGTGTGAGCCCCATCTTATTATTATATTATCCTCATTTCTATATAAAAAAAATAAATTTTTTTTATTACTTTCCTATGCAATTTTATTTTGCATGTAAAATTAATAAATTTTAAATACCTTTAATTTTAAGTTAATTTTTGTTAGCTGATTTTTTTAAAAAAATAAAGCAGCAAACAATATATTAAATTTTATCAAGTTTACAAGATCAAATTTCATCCAACCTCCGTGTGAATCGAAATACATAAAAGGCATCTTAAATCACACTACAATCTTTTACAAACTTAGTACAATAATCTCATTTAATTTCATAATTTAAATATAATTTTGTACAAACTTCAAAATATATAATCCTATCATCATATGGTAGTTATAACAACAGTAGTATAAAAATAAAAGATATAATATAAATAATAAAAAAAAACACTAATAAAACTGTCAAAATAAAATCATACCAAAAAAAAATTTAATAAAGTCGTGCCAAAATGTGTTTGCATAATAGAGAAAGAAAAGCTATGAGAGGGGGGAAGAGTCTTTTTGTCTATTTGATTATTGTTAATGATTGATGTCACTTTAACGATTTGATCAACTAACAATAATAACTCGTTACATTTAAATTATTAACTAAAATTTTTTAAGTCTAATTATTATTACTAAATATTTAATATTTAGTATTTTTAATTAAAATTTAATTTTTATATAATAAAAAATTATTATGAACGTTACAAACTCAAACTCACCGTAATTAGCGTACCAAATTACCTCAATAATAATTACATTAAATCCCATCATGTCATTGCCATATCTAGTATTTAAATTTAACTTTAAAACACTAAATTTAAAATCTGAATATAAATTTAAATTGATATTTAAAAATAAAATTTAAATTTAAAATTTGCATTTAAATTTAAAATCTTAATCTAAGATCAAGTTTTTAAAAAATAGGTACATATTGAACTTGACAAATCTAATAATTTGATCATTTCTCTTGCATCAAACAACTTAAAGTACTACTATAAATTCTTCAAAATATTATTTTATATTTTTTACATTAGGGTGGTAATTTTAATATAAAATATTTTATTAATTTTATATATTATATCAATACATTCGGAGCATTAGATGAGTTTGTAAGCACATAAATAAATGTTAAAATATTTTCTAAGTATTTTTTTTTTTCTTTTTTGTGTAGATCGTATTTTTAAAATTCAATATTGAATGTCAAATAATTAAAATATAATTTATTATTTATATTATATATAAGATATTAACATAGTAATAAATAATTTTTTAAAAAAACAGTGGAGACATAGGGATAAGTGCACCAGGTCTTCCCTGGGGCCCACCACTAGGATCAGTATATTGGGTCACAGGCTCACATCTCAATATAATAAAGTGTGTTTGGCTAACTTCCATAAAACCAAAAAAAAAAAAAAAAAAAAAAAAAAAAAAAAAAAAAAAAGGGGGTAATTTTAGATTTACCGGGACAATAAATAAAGATAAATGCTAAATATGCATTCAAATTAAATATATATTTTATAGTTTATCTATTCTAGTGTGAGATAATTTTATCCATCATTTTAAAATAATAGATAGAAGTCTTCACTCTTAAATAGGTGGAATATAATTCTACACTCAATTTTGAGTATAGAGGTAGCATCTCTCATAAATAAAGTATTTGAAAATATTATTTTCAAAATTTAATTTTAATTTTTAAAATTATTTTTTTTATTTTTGAAAATCAAAATTAAAAATAATTAAAATATTCTTTCTTAAAATTTAATTTTAATTTTAATTTTAAATTTTAAATTTTATATTTATTTTTTTAAAAAAATTATTTTCTATCTAAATTCATAAAGGTGGTCTCAAGTCTCAAGTCGCTCCTTTGGCCATCACCGTTCACATGCAGACATGCTCTATAATAATACTTTTCAAAATGCTACCTGCATGTGCTGTGTACCATAATTTCATCGCCCCTTATTTCATCTTACTAGTTAAGAAATTGTGTTACACGACATTTTTTTTTTGGGATAATTGCCTGTGTACCCCTGAAATATAAAGAAATATCTGATTTACCCCTCTTATTTTTTTCTTTCCAATATACCCTTCATACGTTCCACCGTTATTAAAAATACCCCTACCGTTTCCCTTTGTTAAGTTAACTAGGGTTAAACTAGAGTTAAATAATAATCGGAGTTGAAAACTACAGATATACCTATTTTGCTCCGTTTTTAGGGTTTAGGGTTTAGGGTTTAGGATTTTTTAGGGTTTTAGGGTTTAGGGTTTAGGGTTTGGGTTTAGAATTTTTTAGGGTTTTAGGGTTTAGGGTTTAGGGTTTTAGGGTTTAGGGTTTAGGGTTTTTTAGGGTTCTAGGGTTTTAGGGTTTAGGATTTAGGATTTTTTAGGGTTTTAGGGTTTAGGTTTTAGGGTTTAGGGTTTAGGGTTTAGGATTTTAGGGTTTAGGGGTTTAGGGTTTAGAGTATATTTGAAAGGACAAAATAGTAATTACACACAGATACCGGCAGTTTCAAACGGTACACTAACAGAGTTTAACTTCAGGGGTATTTTGGGAAGAAGTTGGAACGTAAGAAGGGTAGTTTTAATATTAGCCTTCTAAGAGGGGTAAATCTAAAAACAGGAAAATTTTTAGGGGTACATAGGAAATTGCCCCTTTTTTTTATATATTTTTTTATAGATAATTTATAAGAAAAAATAAAATATTTTATTTATAAAATAAATTTTTTAATAGATAAAAAATATTAAAAAATTTATTATAAAATAAATATTTTAGTACATTATATTTGACATTATTAAATATAAAAATTTTAAAGTTAATTTTTATCGCAAAATCAAGTGCTTATGGTATAACTTTTGGCCGAAAATTTTAAGAAGTTAGCGTATTCAAATATATCTAAAACTACTATATATGAAATCGAGCGAAAAAATGGCAGATATATTTGTGAGAAAAGAAAAGTACGAAATCACAAAAAATAAAGGACCTTAAAATAAAAAATACTGTGCAGAAATAAATAATAATAACTATAATAATATAATATATAATATATATATATATATATATATACTATATATATATATATATATCTATAGAGAAGAGAGAGAGAGAGAGGAGAGAGAGAGAGAGAGAGAGAGAGAGAGAGTCCCGACTAGAATACTATCGATCGCACCAAGCATTGGTACTATCAAGTTTTCAGCCGTTGGATGAAAAAATTGGTTGGGATTATAGTGGTCCCCTAAAATTTTTACTATTCAACCAATCACCTAGTAAATTTTAAGGGACCACTATCATCCTAACCGCACATCCTTTAATCCAAGGCTAAAAACTTGATAACACCAATGCTTGGTGCTATCGATAGTATTCCGGTCTAATTCTCTATGAGTCCTGCTAGAATACTATCGATAGCACCAGGCAATTGGTGCTATCAAGTTTTCAGCCGTTGGATAAAAAAATATGCGATTGGGACTTTCAATTGTGTGTTTGTAAATTTTTTACCATTAGATTTGTATTGAGATTTGTGCTTTTTATTTTATCTTTTTCTCTTTTTAGTTGACTTCATAAAAACACAAATCTCAATACAAATCTAATGGTAAAAAATTTATAAGATTGAATGACCTTGTGTTTTTAAATGCATATAAGAACTAATATATATATATATATATATATATATATTATATTATACACTTCGGCTACCATACTATCGATAGTACCAAGCATTTGGTACTATCAAGTTTTCTACCGTTAAATTAACCCTTTTAATTAGATTTTACTATTTCTCCAACCACCCATTAAACCCAAGTGTCCCACTATTATCTCAACCACACATCTTTTAATTCAACGGTTAAAAACTTAATAGTACTGATGACTTGGCACTATTAATAATATTCCAGCCTAACTATATATATATGGGAAAACCTACATGTACACCCCCTTGGGGGTGTACAGGTAGCACCCCACCCCACTCCTGGGGTGGGGTGCATGCATTTCACCCTTCACATCGTGTGACGGATGAAATGCACCCCACCCCAGGATAGGTGGGGTGTAACCTGTACACTCCTAAAAGGGTGTACAGGTAGCACAGCTCTATATATATATACACACCCACGTATGTAAATTTAAGATCAAAAGTGAAGTAATGGCTGTAATTTTATTTGAAAAAAAAAAAATTTCCATCTAACCTTACTCTTAAAAATATTCCAAATCTAGGATGTTTAGAAAAAAAAAAAAGTAAAATTAATAGTTTATTGCTAATTAGGAGAGAAAAATAAAAAAGAAAAAATTATTTAATAATAATAAAATTAATAAATATAATAAAAATAATTTTATTATAATAATAATTATTTTTATTATGCTTACCTATTGAACATTACAGTTAATATAACTAAAAAAAAATATGTAATATAAAGATAATATAATTATATACTGTTTATAAATAAAATTAATAAAATAATAGTTGAAAATGTCTCCATCTAAATTAAAAAAGTAGTATTAAGTTTATCCATATTATTTTATTTATTATTTAAAAATATTATTCATAATATATTTATTTTTATATAGATAATTCACAATAATATAAAATAATTTTATTGACTCCTTCTGGTCAAACGGGTCGGTTCAGATCCGTGGCACACCCTCTTCAATCTGTCGTCCGACCACTCGATCCACTTTCCCAGATCTTTATTTAATAGCTACACTCCACTTCCTCCTGGTGAATCCTTGTAGATACCCTACCCTACTACTATCTTCCTCCTTTACTCTTCCATCAACCTCTACCCTTTCTCTTTCGCTGTGAAATGCTCTTCGGCTACACACTTATAGAAATAAAATATATATATATATTATATATTATATATATATATATATTATATATATATATATATATTGTATGTAATTTTAAGATTAAAAGTAAAACTCGAATAATTCGTAAAAATATTATTGCAGCTGGAAATTCGAGTTTTGAAAATCCTTTCTTGTGTTGTGCAGTGATTGGTTTAACAATTTGGTTTCTTTTAAAATTTTAAAAATATTGTCATTTTTTTAAACAGGTTTATAGAAAATAATTTTGTATGTAAAGATTTTTTACCCAAAAAAAAAAAAAAAAAAAAAAAATCGACTCCTATATAACAAATTTAATTGGCCTTCATCCTCCTATACTGCTGCTTCATATGCAAGTTTTATTTTATTATTATAATAAATTAATAAATCAATTAAACGTGATAATTTATTAGGTCTAAATTATTGGCTAAAAATATTTAAATTTAATTATTATTATTAATATTTATGATTTTTTATATATTTAATCATAATTTTATTCTCATATGATATGAGACTATTAAAATTTCTCATCTCAAGTAAAAATAAATTTGTTCTAAAATAAAAAAAGTAAAAGAACAATTCTAAATTTATACCGGTCCATTCTTCAAAAAAAAAAAAAACTATTATTCCATCTCTTTCAAAATAATTTTTGAATATAAAAAAGAAAATAACTCATAATAATATTTAGCTTTTATTTTTATCATTTTCTTCTTTTTTGTATTCATAAAAATATTTTGCTCTTTTTTATTCTTTTCTTCTTCCTAATTCATGAAAAAAATTTTTGAGGGTTTTTTTTAAAAGTTTTAAATTTTTTTTTAAAAAAAACCTAAACCAAATGAAAATAATTTGAACTAATAAAGAAAACAAGAATATCAAAAATTGGAACTTAATGAATTTTCAATAAATTTTCAAAAAAAAAAGACTATAGACGCATGCAGCTTTGGAGCTTTTAAATAGTAGCATTACATAAAATTAATTAGATCCATAATACAGATTTGGAGTCTCTTCTGCTTTGCATACTTTATAGCATATGTGATTTGTAGCAACAACACCCAAACACTTAACTAAAGAATAAAAAACTTTAATAATTGCATTAAATGCCATCATGTCAGTGCCGCATCTAATATTTAAATATAACTTTAAATATTAACATTTAAATATATTTTTTTTTTGTTAAATTAAAAGTTTATATGTTAAAAAATAATGTTTACATTTTATATTAATAATTAAATTAATAATTTTTAAAAATAATTAATTGCAGTCGTTCTGTGTATGCAGAGAGCACAGTGCTCACCATCAAAGTGTACCAGATGTTTGCAGTGCTCACCAAGGGCCCACCACTACTGCTATCAACGCTTAATGCTGTCCCAGTCAAAATTTAGTGATGTGACCTGACCGGATCCTTTACCAGTTCACATGCTCTGTAGACTATTTACAATAACGAGGATAAGGAAATAATGCTACCAACTAGTTTAATACCCGCGCTTCGCTGCGGGAATTACAATTTAATAAAAAATTAAATATTAAATTAATTAAGTATTAATTAAATATTTTAAACAAAATTCATTATTTTGAAATAATTAAAAATTAAAAAAAAATAATGTTAGCATATATTTAATGTATAGATTTGAACTCGAAAATGATGCCGCATAGTATAGCCTGGCTGGAAGATTTTTTTTCCTTTTTTTTTTAGAGTAATATTATTGATCAAAAGGGACAATTAAAGAAAAGAGTTGATATATAGAAGGAGAACGATATGACAGAGAGAGGGGGGGTGGGGGATTGTAAATCATTAGCATATGTCAAATAGTAAACAGTAATACTATTGATTATATATTGTAAAATAAAAGCGAGAATTAAAGAAAAGCGTTAATATATAAAAGGAGAAGGAGATCAAAAAGAGAGAGGAGTGGATGATTGGAAAGGGTAGGTGGCAGAGTATATATAAAAGCGTTAAGGGATCTCTCTGTGGACATGGTCACTGGGCGAAGCTGTCGAGGAGGAACCGGAAATAGGTCAACAACGGGAACTGATGAAAGCATAGGGGAAATGAGGACTCACCGGTTTGGAAGTAGTCGCTTCGGGAACCGATGAAGGCATAGGGGGAACCGAAGAGTCAGAGGACCGGTTTGGAAGTAGTCATAGGGAACCGAGGAGACACCCAGGATGGCAAATGAGAAAGATATGAAAGAGAGAGGGGGGTGGGGGCAGAAGCGAGGGAGGTTCGGTGTAGGTTCGGGAGGAAGGGAGAACGGTTCAGACGCAGACTCGGGAACAGGCTTGGGACTGGTTTACAGTACACCGGGTGCGTCCAATACTTTTTTTGAATGTATTGAGTACTCTCATTGGCTAATTTCTTAAAAGTGACGTGGTTCAATATAGGATCGGTAAAATGAGAGAGAGAGGAATTAGCATATATTTAATGTATGGATTCGGGGTCAGAGATTATGCTGTATAGTAAACAGTAATACTATTGATCATATACTGTAAAATAAAAAGAACAATTAAAGAAAAGGATTAATATATGGAAGGAGAAGGATATGAAAGAGAGAGAGAGGAGTGGGGGATTGGAAAGTGCACGTGGCAGAGTCATCACTTTAGAATAAAATGTTAAAAAATACTACTATTCCTAACAATTATAATAATCTAATAGATTTGAAATAATTATTCAAATTTTGTTTTACAATTTAATAAGTTAAACCATAATTTAAGTAGAGAGAGAGAGAAAGAGAGAGAGAGAGAGAGAGAGAGATAGGTATAGATTCCTATTCAAATACAATATGTAAATAGTATATTGTTTTATTAGAATTATACAATTTTATTTGAAAAGTTGAGGGATTAATGTATATAATTTTTGATTGTTACGAATAATTTTCCTTTTTTGGAAATAAATCGCTGTAATTTAAGCCCCCTAATCATAGCATATAATATAAATATTTTTTAAATAAATTTGGATCTACGTCACTTATATAGGATATGGGACGAATATATTCTAAACTTTTTAAACCTAACCGACAATAGGAGGATTTAAGATACTGTAGTTTTTTGATAAAATGTGTTGATCCTCAAATCATTACGGAGTATATAACATTATATGTAGGGAATAGAGAACGAGTTATAACTGAAAAAGTAATTTGTAAAAAGTATAGGAATTATCCATATATTTTTTCTTTTGAATCGGAAATTTTTGTTCAAATTTTATTTAAGTTTTTTTTCCTTTTTTTTTCTTTACAAATATATATAGAGAGAAAATGTTGGAAGAGAAAAAAAAAAAAAAAGATAGAAAGGAAAAAATATAAGATGGAATGACAACAAAATAAAAATTTTAAAAGAAATAAAGTAAATAAAAAATTAAAAAATTAAAGTATATAAATACATTCCCCTTTACTATCTTTTTAGTTAAATGCATGCATGGATACTTGTGTTAGTAACAGAGTATTTAAATAAAATAGTTAAAAAAGTAAAATAATAACATAGTATTTATTTAGGAAGGGAAATTTATGTATTGATAATAGAAAAATCGATATATATAAACAGAAATGGAAGAATATTAGATGGAATAATAACAAAAAATATAATTTAAAATAAATTATATAATTATAACATAAATTAATAAAATACTATTTATTTATAAAGGAAATTGGATATATATATATATATATATATATATATATATATATATATATATATATATATATAAGATAATATGCTAATTATGTATAACTTTCATATTCTAAAAATGTGTGAGACAACTTTAACAATTTTGTATTTAATAAATATTATTTTTTTAACTTATTTTTTAATAAAAAAAATCTAAGATACAAATGATAAATTTCAAGAATATTGCATAATATCAAGAGAAATGAGAGAGAAATAAATTAGAAAATTAAAACAATAGTTAAATTTGCTATCCTATTTAAAATTTTTATATATAAAGACAAAGCATAAAGGTAGAAAAATATAAAAGAAATAAAAATATATATATATATATATATATATATATATATATATATATATATATATATATATATATATTATATATAAAATAAAAGAATATAAGATGGAATGACAACAATAAGGATAAGCTAGTAGGGTCCAAACTGATAATTTCTTTTTAATCCAAAATATTTGAAATAAAAAAAAATCTATTTAAAAAGATAATCATGATATTACTTATTTTGTATGGGTATTTATGAAATTTTAAACCTTTTGAAGAATACCTATAAAATTAACTCTAGAATTTCTTATATAATAAAATTAAAATTACTATTTAAATATTTATAATATGTTTAACTCTAATATTTTTTTAAATAATTTTATAGTAATTAACAAAATTCACTAATGAGAAAGTAATATTCTTGTTCAAATAATTGCATTTTCTTGCTCTAAACCCCAAGAAAACCATTTTTGTTTGTTAGGTAAATGGTATTAAAAATTTAAAAAATTAATTTTTAACTCTAATATTTTTTTAAATAATTTTATAATAATTTACAAAATTGACGAATGAAAAAGTAATTTGTAAAGAGTATAGGAGCTATCTATATTTTTAATTTAATCGAAAATTGTTCAAATTTATTTAACTTTTTTTCGTTTTTTTTTTCTTTAGAAATATAGCTTTT
>CM054945.1:15482576-15537732 GCA_029168755.2 Tillandsia fasciculata | reverse complement strand
AAAGTGCTTACATGTCAACAGATAAAACGGAGCGATCGACGTCCCGGGCGGGGAAACTCACCAAACTTGCCTATATCCCGTGGTGTAACATTGGGAGTGACATCTCTCGTGGACTCAATCGTCCGTTTGCCTCGCGTCAACAGGAGGCCACGACTCGATCTGGGTGATGTGGATCGTCTCACCAAGTCGGCACATTTCTTGCCGGTCCACACCACCTGGGCGGGAGAGAAGTTGGCACAGGTTATCTTGACGAGGTGGTGAGGCTTGCACGGGGTGCCGAAGTCGATTGTATCGACAGACCCCTAAGTTCACCTCACATTTCTGGAGGAATCTGCAGGAGGCCCTTGGCACCGACTCGATTTTAGCACCGCTTTTCACCCTCATACTGATGGTCAGACAGAGAGAACCATTCAACCTTGGAGGACATGTTGCGGGCGTGCGTCATCGATTACAAGGGCGGTTGGTGCAAGCAAGTACTTGCCGATGGCCGAGTTCGCCTACAACAACAGTTTATCACGCTAGTTTGGAGATGGCACCGTTCGAGGCTCTTTATGGACGGAAGTGTCGATCCCCTATCTATTGGAGTGATGTGGGCGAGCGCACGGAGTTCGGGCCGGACATTTTGCGGGAGGCGGGAGGAGAAAGGTCCGCCTTGCTCGCAAAGATTGCTTACGGCGCAATCTCGGCAACAAAGCTACGCGGACAAGCCGTCGGCGGGATTTGGAATTCGCGGTGGGCGACCGCGTCTTCTTGAAGGTTTCGCCCATGAGGGGCGTGAAGCGATTTGGAGTGCGGGGAAAACCTAAGTCCCCGCTATATTGGCCCCTATGAGATATTGGAGCGTGTGGAACGGTGGCATACCGGCTTGCATTGCCGCCGAAGTTGGCGGATGTACATAACGTCTTCCACGTCTCCAATCTCCGCAAATATGTACACCGATCCGGAGCATGCGATGCTATATGAGCCGCCGGAGCTTCAGGATTACTTGAGCTATGAGGAGTTCCCGGTGGCGATTATTGCTCGGAGGTGCGCAAATTGAGGAACCGTGAAATTTCCTTATGTCAGGGTCCGGTGGAGCAATCACGATGATCGCGAAGCCACGTGGGAACTTGAGGAAACGATGAGGGCGCACCATCCTCATCTCTTCGAGAGATGAATTAGAGGTATGAATTTCGATTCGGTTGAATTGCATTAATTTCAATTTCGCGGACGAAATTGCTTAAGGGGGAAGAATGTAGGATACCGAACTTCTAAAAGTAGAAGTTAGACATTAAGTAGAATATGCCCAATTAATTCAAAGAAATCCTAATTAACCATAGGTAAATGTGCAAGTTCAACTTTTAAAAGAATACAATATAGAAGTTACGGTGGGATATAGTAAGTCGGAAAAATTATTATATAAATAAAAATAAAAATAGTGTAAGATACTATTTTTTATTGGACTCATAGAAGCATAATATAGGTTGAAAATGACCTGCGCCGAAATCGGAGCGAAAACAGAAGATTTAATATTTTCTGTGAGAGACGAGGCAGATAAATTAGCAGAAAATTCACAGTGTCGGAAAATTCCAAAAAATTCGGGGAGCTCCGTAATATTATTTTAAGGCCACAGAAAATGTTTCGTGTTGATCGGATGCCAGATAGTGAGAACGGGCTCCGCCAACAGTGTCGAAAAATTCTGAGAAAATTACGGGAGCTTCGTAATTATGTTTTAAGGTTACAATAAAAGTTTCGCATCAATCGGATACCCGAGCAGTGAGAAAGGTACCTGACAGCGATTTTTAAGTACAGCGAGACTTTTGGTGACCCAAAAATAGCCCAAACTGAAAATTTAAAATATCTCGTGATAAATTAAGTTGAGATGAGCCTGCCTGTCAAATTTGAGCACAAACGGACATCCAGAAGGGTTCCGCAGGCAAGTATCAGATAAAATTGGACTAAATAGTAAATTAACACTATTGTTGGGGGTCCTGTATGCATAAAGCCACTTTCCCTTTTCTTCTTCTTCTCCACCCACGCACCCCACGCACGCACTCATACAGAGCACACCTCCATGGAAGGCTCTCTCGTTCCTTCTCACCTCACCTTCTCTCTCTAAAATTACTCACTCTAACGCGCACGAAATCGCGGAGCGATTTGCGAGGAGACTAAGGCGAGCGAGGGCGAGCTTTTGAACCAAGAAAAGCTTGGAATCATAGCTCTTTGAGGTGAGTTTTGTAAAAAAAAATAAATTTGGTTTTGCCGTAATGTTTTTAGAACTAAAATCTATATGATCTTAGAAGAATTCTTGTCGAAGAAATCGGCGAAAATCGTGGAAAAATCATAATGAATGTGTATATGAAACCTAGGGTTAAGAGAGGAGTTTTTGGATTTTCATGGGATTGATCTCATTTGAACCCTTGGAAACCCAATTACTATGTAAAGAAACGTGTTGGCGAAGACGGATCGACATTCCGTCAAACGGTCGAAAAGTTAGAGCCGAAATACGCGCTCTAGGACTTTTGAGGCAAAAAGAGAAATAATTACATTAGTAATTTTGGTGGGGGATTTAAATGGAATCCTTCCATCATGGAGGGGTTTTGGGTAAACCCCTGACGATCCAGGCCACAAATCGTGGAAGTTCGTCGTCTTTCGTCGGCGCTTTTGCGCGCACGTGAAAGCACTAAGCATAGTGCTTGGAGGTTATTAATAGGCCGTTTTGGACTTGTTTAGGACATCCAACTTGAGGCGACCCTTGTGATCGAGACCGGTGCTCTCGTAGATTTTGTTTGGAGAGCCGAGCCGAGCCAAGGACCCGAGGTGGGTGGTGCTTTTACCGAAGCCGTTGGGCTTCTCTCTATGTCTTAGCCACTTACACTATTGCATATTGCACCATTGCATTGTAGGATAGTATGTATTGCCACCTTTATACTTTCCGGTTGATATAGATATTTAGCAAATGTTATGCTAATATGTGGATTGGGAAAGATTGGGTCGATACCGAGGAATCCTATAGTGCGGATTGGGTGTTGGACTTGTGAGTCGACAATAAATGAACGAGTGGCATATATGTAGAAATTGTGAACACCACACAATAAATGAACGAGTGGCATATGAAAAGTAGTGTAGGTAAACCTATCATGACACATGTGAGACATAGGTTGTGTATTATCTATAGGGATCTCAGTTGCTATCAACCTTATAGATAGGGTATCCTCGTGTGGAGAGGATTGGATCATGCTCATAGTCTGTTTTAGGCTGGTGGAGGTCGCTCCTCTACGGCCGCCTACTCCGGAGTTGGTCACGGGGCACGCCACCCCGAGGGACAGTCAGGTCCCGCAGACGCGTTCGATTGGTAGGTTGAGACATAGTCTCCCTCGTCGTGATAGTGAGCCGTGGGCAACCTTCGGGTGTGCCGTGAGATTTGAGATGAAGTGTTAAAAACCACACTTCTTGAAAATGAGTTAGAGAACAAGTATGAAATAGTACTTCTTGGACATAGTGATATATTGGATATCTCTCCCCTGAGCATGCATACATGTTTTTCCGTGTTGGGCATAGTAGTGTAGTTATTTACTGCATTTACAGTTTTCAGATATATCTATCTATCTATCTATCTATCTATCTATCTATCTATCTGCTTTTGCCCTCTTGGACCTAGTGGGAAGACCGGTGGAGTCGGTGGCCGAACCCACTGGGAACTATGGACCATAGTTCTCACCCCACTATTATTACAGGGCCGAGTACAGGTACTCCCGGCGAGGATCGCGGTAAGGGCTTGGCGCCCTAGAGACGTTGGTAGCAGCCTCCCTACATCTATAGCTTTTGTCACCTCGTCTTTACATTTTGAGAGTAGATGTTGTCACGCCCCGGGTGTAAACCAGAACCCGGGCCCGTCTACAGATCCGCCGTGCACACAGTATTTCCCGTGTACACGAAACGCCAACAACCTGCTCAGATATAAAAGATATAATAAAAGAGCAATAAAAACAGAGCTGAACTAAAACTAATACATCTCAGACTGAAGCTGGAAATAAAATACAATACATCAGTATAAATGATACATCAGTCTCTCCCAGCTCACAAAAAATAAATACAACCTGCTGGCAAAAGCCAGTCCCAAAAGTGAAAGTACAACCGTCTGAGGAAAACCTGGGTACACCAACAGCCCAGCTAACACGCTCATCCTGCCTCGGGATCTATCTACACAGCCGTCCTCTCTCCTCGACCCGCCACTGAAAGTCCAGTAGCACCCACAGAAGACTCTGCAAAACAAGGAAGAAGAAAAAGAGGAAAGAAGAATGGGGGTGAGAACTACTAGTAAACCAGTAGCCTCCCCTAGTGGGTAAAACCTCAAACTCTGACGCACCCACTAGGTCTACCAGAGGCGAAAAGGAAAGAAGAGTGGTAAGAAATGAAACTGCTGAAAAAGGAGATCTACCACTACTATGCCTCTAAAATGCAGTCCTAAACTGGAATAACCATATCCAACAATAACCACCCGTCCCAGATTAACCCATCTGTACCGCCCTCATCATCGGGCAAGTAAGCCGCGCCGATGTGATAGCAAAGCTCCTGCTGCCGCCCTCATCATCGGGCAAATAAGCCGCGCCGATGTGATAGCAAAACCGTCAATAACTGTCCGACCCCGGCCTCCGGAGGGGAACTCGAGGGGAGCGACCCACTCGAGGAAAGCACTACCGGGCAATAACCGCGCCGGTAAAATCCATATCAAAACACTACCGGGCAATAACCGCGCCGGTAAGATCCATATCAAAAGCAGGAGTAGATCACAACTGAAAAGCCCCAGTGGAACACACCCTCCACTAAAAGAAACACAGATCCCCCAATCTGATGCACAATGAACATCCGGTCGATCGCCCAAAATCCGCGATCGCCGCAATACCCACAATCACAATCATGTCCCACATCCGACATCCGGTCAACCGCCTACTGTCCGCGGTAGCCGCTATAATCCCGCAACCCATAATCAAATACAACCTGTCACTAACCCTCAGGTCCTCGCTACACTATCCCAAACCCCTGCTCGAACCCGAGCAACCAGACTCAAAGGTCTAAATAAGAAGGAGAAAAGAAAACAAACATGGTTTCTCCTAAGTCAAGTTCCAGCATGAAAGTGTAGCAGAAAAAGGTGGCCTATCTAGGTGACCAAACAAGCATGCATAAGTTCTCAAGAGCGATAAAAGAAAGTGTCCCAATAATCCTGTTCCAACATGCTATATCCACCAGATTAATCTCACATAAATCATCCACCTATGCATGTACATATCCTCCAGTAAAACCACTATCAGGATAAATCATCTGGATCAAATATAATAAATAATTCCACATGCAAGGTTAAGTGCTAACAAGGTAATCCATGATTCCACACAGGTATGAATAAGTCCCAATTAAGTATTCAATTATGTGTCCCACATAGTGATGCTCTAATAACATTTCCAACATGATGTGCTCATGAGAATAGCAATTATCAATCATAATGCTCCAAAGATGATCACTCTAACATTCCTAGTGAGGGAGTCAGAAAAGAGGGATATAGCAACCACCCACCTGAAGCGCAACTGTCCAGACTCGTACAGTCAGAAAATACCAAAATTCCAAATCCTCGCTCCCACAATTTTAGCACACCCGTAACACTCCTGGTACATCAAGAAACCCACTAATTACACTAGACTCCCAAATTCAGCACTAATTACCACATACAATCACGAGTACCAAACTGTCAAATTATCACCTGCAGCAAATGTCCAGAAAATTCCAATAAAAATATCACGGCGATCCTCGCGTCGATAGCTTCGAAACGGTACCTTGCACGCCCAAATCCGAGTTCTGTACATCAAGATAAAAATTCGGCAAGGGGGCACACTCACACAAAAATCTGTATTAGGGACTGATTACTGTTCACAGAGAAATCATTAATTTTCACCTCGAAATAAAATTCACGAAAATCCAATAAAAATACGAGCGCGTTCCTTGCGATCCGTAGATGAAAAAGTTGTATAAGCTCGTTTCCGTCAGACGCTCGTGCGCAAAGATATGGCCGAAATACTCCGCTGCTGTCAAGAAAATCCATCCAGAATAAGGGGTCACTGTTTGCCTCGGGAACCGTGCCAAAACCTCGAAACGGGAAAGCGCGACCAAAACGAAAGATGAAGTCCTACCTCTTAGGAGTCCACTGGTGCAAGAATCACAGGAAAATGATGTCGGGGTAGCCCAAGAGAGCAAAAATACGATCGCTGCGCCGAAGAAGGACACTAGGAAGCAACGTCGCGCCGCACCGTAAAATGGGGAACCTCGGGATTCGTGCCTCCAAAACTCTTGAAACTTGGCAGGGAGATCCAGGACTTAGAGATGAAGATTTTTGCTAGAAATGTGCTTGGGCTGAAGAGGCTCGGTTTGGGAGATAAAAGGGAAAGAAGGAGGCTCGGATTGCACTATTTATATAGGCTGAAAAACAAATCAAATAATTCCATCCAAGTCCCCACATTCGGGCGCCTACAGTGCCCAGGCCCACTTTCGGGCGGCTACAGTGCGGCCCGGCCCAAGGATTTCCGGGCGCGCACAGTGCGGCCCGGCCCACCGCACAGCCCAGCCCAGCACTCCCCCAGGCCCCGCTGCACCCGGCGCACCTGCACCAGCCAACGGTGGCGCGCCACGTGGCCCCGACAGGCCGTGCACCGCGCACGGTGCGCCGTGCACCGCGCACGTCGCCGGCTGACCCGGGCGTACGGCCACCTGCCCCGGTCACCGTCTCCGCCGGTTGCGTGGACCGAGCGCACCACACCGAACCAATAACCACCTGCCACGTGTCCACTCGGTTCACCGTGCACCCGGGCCCAAACTCCGTGGACCGCGCCTGCTGCGCCGGCCAACCAGAAGCCGCCACGTGGCCCGCCTCCGGTGCACGACCCCCGCGGTGGACCGCGCCCCTGCCCGCGCCCTCAGCGCCTGCCCGCGGCCGCTAGTCGCCTGCCCGCCGCCCTCCGCCGCCTTCCGCCGCTGCCCGCCGCCGCCGGCCGCCGCCGGCGATCGCCGGAAGCACTGTTCCGGCGTGAACAGTAACCGCCAACCCAAAAACATCAAGTAAATAGCCCATCTTGACCGTTTTCGCGCGCTGATTCCAAATCCGGCGTCCGTTTTGCCAAATTCAAATCCTAAAATTTGCCGGGGGCTCCCGGAAGGGTATTTTTAATCCGAATTTCACGCCGAGTCCAAATTTGATATCCGATTTGCGCGAAAACACTTCTAAACATCCGACGGGGCCAGCCGATCACCCCCGTGATCCAATAAAGCTCGAGGTCCAACACTCGTGACCAATCAGGCACAACCACTTCCCGAAACACAGTACAGGCTCCCCCGAAGTCACCAATGACTCTACCGCAGCTCTGCAGAGATCCAGGTCATCACATCCTCCCCCACTAAAAGAAAGTTTCGTCCTCGAAACTAAAATCAATCCTCAACCCGGAGCCTCAACCAAATAGAGGGGGTAAAGATCCAATCATCCACCACTCAAGCTCCCAAGGCTGGCTAATACCTCCTCCAGAGACGCGATACAACCCTCGGGTCTCTAATTAGAACAAAATAGAGGCGGGCATTCCAGAAAACCGCACCACCTCATCCAAGTACAGCTGGGCTAACCGCTCGAGCTACCAAGTAGTCCACATCGGTAAACGCATCCGCTCCTCCTCAGCCTCAGATAATCCAACCACAAGTCCATCAGCACAAAAGCTTGATCCCAATACCTCTGTACTCCCAAGGTATCTAATATAAGTCCCCCAACTGATCACGTAGACTCTGATCTCTAATCTTTAAACCGTCGGGGTGTAGAAGCCATTCCCCAACTCTCCGGCATCAACACACAGCCATATGCAGCCGAAAAAAACCAGACTGCAAATCCACCATGCTCGACAGGGGTGCTAGCTCCAGATGGTCACTTCATCTAATTCCCGGGGATCCACGCAAAGCCGAAGTGAACCAACCTTCCACAACTCGAATAGCACCGGCGCCCCAAAGGCGACACACTTGATCTGACAAACTTCCAAAACATCGAATCCTGGAGTTGTGTCCTCAACTCCCAAACTAGTGACATGCAAGACCACTCCAATAGGAGAACAGCTGGGAACTCGCAACCAAAGGGGGTATCCCCGAGTCCCAGCGCCGCCGTAGGTCCCTCAACCACACCAGCCAAGAGTCTACTCATCCACTGTGAAACACCCGCCTCGCTCCCGAAGTCAAAACTATAGAGGCGAAGATAACCCTCAAGTAACCCAAGTACACCAATACCTCCGGGCCTGGCTCCCCACGAAAACCGTCCTCACGGCATAATCAGCCGCCGCGAAAGAAAAACCGAACCAGCCAGCCCAACAGGTACCACAACAACATCCCGCAGCTGAGTCAAGACCCTCAGGTCTACCGGCAAAATCCAGGACTCAAGCTGCACCGGGCAGGACCAACAACTATCCCCCACGTGCCGCAGATCGGGAATATGACCTCCCGAACACCTGGTAACCGTCCTACCCCTAACCCGAGCAATGAAGCAAAAGCACTACCCACCACGGAGGGAAATCCTCTCGTATCAAAAGATACGAACCCAAGAGCCCGGAACGACTCAAACCTACCACCACACTGACCGCTGTAACATGTGCTCCGACAGTCTCAAAATCCACTATCCAGGAAAAAGAAATCGGGAATGCCTCATCCGACTGACCTGTCCTCCAACATCCGGCGCCAAGCGCCTCAATCCGAACTCACCTCAGGCGGCAGATCCCCCCCAATCCAAAGGAACTACAATGCCACGCTCCACACCCGGCGCCTACTCCAATGAGGCGTCCCTAGTACTCTCAATCCCCCACCGATCAAGACCCTGCCTCCAAAGGCTCCATTCTCAATCCCACAAATCGGGGCGACTCATCCGCCAAAACTGGCTCACTCGATCGACGCAATCCCACAGCTTACCCGCTGTCAACTATCCACCCTGCCTCGGTGCCTCAACACTAAACGTCGGCACGGAGGGGGCTACTCGCTACTCCGACAACTGTGCCACTGCGCTGCTCCGACAACTGTGTCACTGCTCCGACAACTGTGCCACTGCAATGCTGATCTGCCACCCAACACTACTACCCTTCGGGTCCGGAGCTCTCAGACCCCAATCTGGGTATCCGGCCCGAAACAACCAGCCCAGACCCAACTGCCGCACCAAGGTGCACCCGGGTCAGGGCCCAACGTCGGGGAGACACCGCTCACCACGACAAAACCGCAAATCAGCACACCCCAACACTCGACCCAATCTAGCGAAAGTCAAAGACATCCCCCTATTTTTGTAACTTTATGTTGTCTGCAGCCAACATACTGTCCCACAAAAATAGGATATGTCGATCCCTCTTCACTCACAGGAAGAGTCAAACAAACAAATCACCGACTTTCGCAAAATGTCGCGTCTCTCACGCACTAACATCCTAGGGTCCGCCGAAAAGCCTAGGGTTTCCTAAGTCCCAACTGACCTATCCCTAAGCTCTGATACCACCTAATCTGTCACGCCCCGGGTGTAAACCAGAACCCGGGCCCGTCTACAGATCCGCCGTGCACACAGTATTTCCCGTGTACACGAAGCGCCAACAACCTGCTCAGATATAAAAGATATAATAAAAGAGCAATAAAAACAGAGCTGAACTAAAACTAATACATCTCAGACTGAAGCTGGAAATAAAATACAATACATCAGTATAAATGATACATCAGTCTCTCCCAGCTCACAAAAAATAAATACAACCTGCTGGCAAAAGCCAGTCCCAAAAGTGAAAGTACAACCGTCTGAGGAAAACCTGGGTACACCAACAGCCCAGCTAACACGCTCATCCTGCCTCGGGATCTATCTACACAGCCGTCCTCTCTCCTCGACCCGCCACTGAAAGTCCAGTAGCACCCACAGAAGACTCTGCAAAACAAGGAAGAAGAAAAAGAGGAAAGAAGAATGGGGGTGAGAACTACTAGTAAACCAGTAGCCTCCCCTAGTGGGTAAAACCTCAAACTCTGACGCACCCACTAGGTCTACCAGAGGCGAAAAGGAAAGAAGAGTGGTAAGAAATGAAACTGCTGAAAAAGGGAGATCTACCACTACTATGCCTCTAAAATGCAGTCCTAAACTGGAATAACCATATCCAACAATAACCACCCGTCCCAGATTAACCCATCTGTACCGCCCTCATCATCGGGCAAGTAAGCCGCGCCGATGTGATAGCAAAGCTCCTGCTGCCGCCCTCATCATCGGGCAAATAAGCCGCGCCGATGTGATAGCAAAACCGTCAATAACTGTCCGACCCCGGCCTCCGGAGGGGAACTCGAGGGGAGCGACCCACTCGAGGAAAGCACTACCGGGCAATAACCGCGCCGGTAAAATCCATATCAAAACACTACCGGGCAATAACCGCGCCGGTAAGATCCATATCAAAAGCAGGAGTAGATCACAACTGAAAAGCCCCAGTGGAACACACCCTCCACTAAAAGAAACACAGATCCCCCAATCTGATGCACAATGAACATCCGGTCGATCGCCCAAAATCCGCGATCGCCGCAATACCCACAATCACAATCATGTCCCACATCCGACATCCGGTCAACCGCCTACTGTCCGCGGTAGCCGCTATAATCCCGCAACCCATAATCAAATACAACCTGTCACTAACCCTCAGGTCCTCGCTACACTATCCCAAACCCCTGCTCGAACCCGAGCAACCAGACTCAAAGGTCTAAATAAGAAGGAGAAAAGAAAACAAACATGGTTTCTCCTAAGTCAAGTTCCAGCATGAAAGTGTAGCAGAAAAAGGTGGCCTATCTAGGTGACCAAACAAGCATGCATAAGTTCTCAAGAGCGATAAAAGAAAGTGTCCCAATAATCCTGTTCCAACATGCTATATCCACCAGATTAATCTCACATAAATCATCCACCTATGCATGTACATATCCTCCAGTAAAACCACTATCAGGATAAATCATCTGGATCAAATATAATAAATAATTCCACATGCAAGGTTAAGTGCTAACAAGGTAATCCATGATTCCACACAGGTATGAATAAGTCCCAATTAAGTATTCAATTATGTGTCCCACATAGTGATGCTCTAATAACATTTCCAACATGATGTGCTCATGAGAATAGCAATTATCAATCATAATGCTCCAAAGATGATCACTCTAACATTCCTAGTGAGGGAGTCAGAAAAGAGGGATATAGCAACCACCCACCTGAAGCGCAACTGTCCAGACTCGTACAGTCAGAAAATACCAAAATTCCAAATCCTCGCTCCCACAATTTTAGCACACCCGTAACACTCCTGGTACATCAAGAAACCCACTAATTACACTAGACTCCCAAATTCAGCACTAATTACCACATACAATCACGAGTACCAAACTGTCAAATTATCACCTGCAGCAAATGTCCAGAAAATTCCAATAAAAATATCACGGCGATCCTCGCGTCGATAGCTTCGAAACGGTACCTTGCACGCCCAAATCCGAGTTCTGTACATCAAGATAAAAATTCGGCAAGGGGGCACACTCACACAAAAATCTGTATTAAGGACTGATTACTGTTCACAGAGAAATCATTAATTTTCACCTCGAAATAAAATTCACAAAAATCCAATAAAAATACGAGCGCGTTCCTTGCGATCCGTAGATGAAAAAGTTGTATAAGCTCGTTTCCGTCAGACGCTCGTGCGCAAAGATATGGCCGAAATACTCCGCTGCTGTCAAGAAAATCCATCCAGAATAAGGGGTCACTGTTTGCCTCGGGAACCGTGCCAAAACCTCGAAACGGGAAAGCGCGACCAAAACGAAAGATGAAGTCCTACCTCTTAGGAGTCCACTGGTGCAAGAATCACAGGAAAATGATGTCGGGGTAGCCCAAGAGAGCAAAAATACGATCGCTGCGCCGAAGAAGGACACTAGGAAGCAACGTCGCGCCGCACCGTAAAATGGGGAACCTCGGGATTCGTGCCTCCAAAACTCTTGAAACTTGGCAGGGAGATCCAGGACTTAGAGATGAAGATTTTTGCTAGAAATGTGCTTGGGCTGAAGAGGCTCGGTTTGGGAGATAAAAGGGAAAGAAGGAGGCTCGGATTGCACTATTTATATAGGCTGAAAAACAAATCAAATAATTCCATCCAAGTCCCCACATTCGGGCGCCTACAGTGCCCAGGCCCACTTTCGGGCGGCTACAGTGCGGCCCGGCCCAAGGATTTCCGGGCGCGCACAGTGCGGCCCGGCCCACCGCACAGCCCAGCCCAGCACTCCCCCAGGCCCCGCTGCACCCGGCGCACCTGCACCAGCCAACGGTGGCGCGCCACGTGGCCCCGACAGGCCGTGCACCGCGCACGGTGCGCCGTGCACCGCGCACGTCGCCGGCTGACCCGGGCGTACGGCCACCTGCCCCGGTCACCGTCTCCGCCGGTTGCGTGGACCGAGCGCACCACACCGAACCAATAACCACCTGCCACGTGTCCACTCGGTTCACCGTGCACCCGGGCCCAAACTCCGTGGACCGCGCCTGCTGCGCCGGCCAACCAGAAGCCGCCACGTGGCCCGCCTCCGGTGCACGACCCCCGCGGTGGACCGCGCCCCTGCCCGCGCCCTCAGCGCCTGCCCGCGGCCGCTAGTCGCCTGCCCGCCGCCCTCCGCCGCCTTCCGCCGCTGCCCGCCGCCGCCGGCCGCCGCCGGCGATCGCCGGAAGCACTGTTCCGGCGTGAACAGTAACCGCCAACCCAAAAACATCAAGTAAATAGCCCATCTTGACCGTTTTCGCGCGCTGATTCCAAATCCGGCGTCCGTTTTGCCAAATTCAAATCCTAAAATTTGCCGGGGGCTCCCGGAAGGGTATTTTTAATCCGAATTTCACGCCGAGTCCAAATTTGATATCCGATTTGCGCGAAAACACTTCTAAACATCCGACGGGGCCAGCCGATCACCCCCGTGATCCAATAAAGCTCGAGGTCCAACACTCGTGACCAATCAGGCACAACCACTTCCCGAAACACAGTACAGGCTCCCCCGAAGTCACCAATGACTCTACCGCAGCTCTGCAGAGATCCAGGTCATCACAGATGTTGTATAGGGTGAGGATGTTTTGGATGTGATTATGTATTATTCATATGCTCGAATGGAATGGTTGTAATAGATAGAGTTTCTCTCTTTGTTACTTGTATGTTTACTTTTATATACTCGTACCTTGCTCTTATGTTCTTGTTAGCACTGGTTGTGCTCTCGTTGTGATTGTGTATATCTAGAATTAATTCCTGGGTGATTCTTGTACATGATCTTGTTGCTTAGCCTTGGGCGGACAGGGGAGGTTCTGTCCGTTCGGCGTCTGTTCAGCGCGCCCGAACTATGCCAAATTGGTAGCAGTTTCGGGGCGTGACAGCCACGGTGAACAAATACTAGCAAGTAAACCATTCATAATCAATAAAATAACCTACCAGTTTGCAAATGGTGTCCACTCGACACCCGTTCCTTTAAAAACGTCTAAACATTCACATTAAGGCGGCTTTATTGTTTGAAAGGATAAACCCACAAGGTTTCCAAAGTGGTGCCCACACGACACCCTATTTTTGAAAGTCATTTTCGAAATCCTTTTTCATCGTAAAACGGCCGCACAACAAATTAAACATAACCATATCCAAACTGTAATTACATGTCGACATATCCAGCATGATCCACATCCACACAAAATAGCTAAGAGGGAAAAGAGAGAGATAACCAAATAAGAGTTTGACAAAGGCCTCATACGGCCAAACATAGGGTCCGCGATACCTCACCACCGTCCCGCTGTACTTACTTAGTTGGACCTGTCACGGAGTGGGTAAAGTCAGTGACAAATAAAGTAGATGCTATAACAATAACAAACAGGAGATTAGAATGAATTACACCGCACCGGAACCTTCGCTATCCTTCGCCCTGAAACTTACTTTAATTACTTTATTTACTTTAGTGACCACCGTCCCGTCAAGGTAGATCGATGATCTCCCCACGTGACACGTCCCGTCAGGGTAGATCGATGATCTCCCCACGTGACACATGATGCTCTAACCCCTTCACGATGCGTGGGCGACACGTTTAGCCATCGTGATCAGGTCCCCAAACAACACACGTGGGGCACACGGGTCATATAGACCACTTCTCCGAAAAAGTACACCCATGCGGGGGCCATTCCGCCTGTGTACGTGCAGCATTCAAAATGGGATGCCGAGGTCGGCGTAAATTAATTATTTGCGACCCTTGGTCGCCTTAAACATTAACAAAAGAACAGTACATAATAAGCGAAGGGTTAAAACATTAGAAACATCTCATCTACTTTATTAAACCGGTTAGTATTAGATACTTTAGTGATACGTTGCACATAATGCACTTACAGCACTTGATGCAAAAGAACCCACCTGGTTGAAGATATACGACCGCTCCCGTGACCCTCTTAAGCAATCGGAACTCCTCGCGGCCTAACGAAACAACCAAAGGCACAAATCAACACCTTACCCTAATCAGGTGACATCAGTGACCCCAACCACTGCAATAAGGAACCCACCAAAACCGAAATCACTACACCTAGAGGACCACGACGTCAATCAAAAATCAAACAAATCAAAACCGTCAAGTAAAACCGAAAACTCAGATCACACCGGTAAACTCAAAGGCTAACAACCACCGGACCGTGACTATTTCATCGCGAATCCCGTCAGAGTCCAAAACCGCTAACGGAAATCCAACAAAACCTAATCCTCAACCGGTAGCCCACTCGGGACGTCAATGGCTAAACTAAAAGGGCCCCGACGGCGAAAAGATGAGAAAAAGACCCGACGGCGCGCCCCCGACAATTTCGTCGAGGCGCGGAGCGTCGGCGAAATCGGCACCCAACATAATAAAATAGTGACCAAGAAAATCTCAAGTGGCCATGACAAGAAAACCGCGGAGATTGTGATCCCAACGGCAAAAACGGCGCTCAAAACGGTGGAAAAAGGGACAAAAACGGAGCTACCGAACTTCGGGCTGTCGGGTGGTGCACAGGAGCAACCCTGGACCGGGTTTACGGCGACAGGCGGCGGCAGCATGCACCGGGTGCACGCAGGAAGCGTGCACCGCGCGTTTCGGGCCGGGCCGGTGCACGACCCGAGCGTGCACCGGGCTCACAGCTTCGGCCGCCGATACGTGCGCCGGGTGCACGCCTGGAGCGTGCACCGCGCACAAGCGGGCCGGGCCGGTGCACAGGTGAGGCGTACCGGGTCTGCAGCTCCCGCGCCGCGGGCGTGCGCCGGGTGCACGCCCCGGGCCGTGGACCACCCTGTACGGCAATGAATAGTAACCCTATTTTTTCGCGGTTTTTCTCCGTTTTCGCTCACGTTTCGCGATTTCTTCTCCGTTTTCGCTCCCGTGGGACCCCGGCGACGACCCCGCAAACTTGGTAACGACGGCGGCGGCCTCCCGTTAACCCACTATGTTCCAACGAAACACTCCCAAAAATTTCCAAAAAAAATACAAGATAATTCTAATGGCTAAACCAACGATCGACGAACAACCAAAACGTCGATCGGAAGCCCGATAAAAAGAAACCGATTAAAACAACCCTACAAGAACACGGAAAACCCCCGGTTAATTCTACGAAAGGGTTAACGACCACTAACCTCAATTTATCGGAAATAAAGAACCGATCTTGGTTCTCGCGGCGTTGGAGATCCGGATCCGCTCCCCGTAGATGATGGCGTCTCGTTCTCCGGTCTCCGGACGTCAATCGGGGCGATCGGGTTCCTCCGCTTTCTCCCTCTTTCCTTCTTTTCTCCTCCGGTTAGGGTTTCCTTTTCCTTTCTCTCTTTTCCTTCCTCTTTTTTTCCAAACTAGGGTTTCGTTTGGTTTTCGGTACGCACGAAAGAGGAGGGTTTGAGAAGGCGGTATTTTAAAACTAGGGTTTCGTAATCTCTCTTTTTAACTTTACTTAACGAGGGGAAATTAATTAAATTATTTATTTTCTTTAATTATTTTCTTTTCGACTCGTACGTAAAAAGAAGATCCTTTTTCCCCTATTTTGTCACCGCATAATTAATTAATTAATTAATTATCCCCTACGAGATAACCCACCTTATCTCCAACGGGTGCAAGATATTTTGCACGGATTTCGATGCACGACTAATCACCGCATCACTAAGAATCCTGTTCCGGGAGATCCCGACATCGGATTTTGGATCCGATTGCACCGCCGTTCATCATTTTTCGAGATCTATCACCGAAAAATACCCGCACCGCACGTTAGTCAACTCTAAAGAGCCCGATATTCTAATTCCCTCTAACTTACACTTTATTAGCAGGAGGGTAAAATAATACTAGAAAAGTCGTGTCATTACACTACTCACACTTTATAAAAAGTTTCGTCCTCGAAACTTAAACTCAACCCTCGCTAAACAATTCTGGGAAATCTTCCTTCATTTTCGTCTTAAGTCCCCAAGCCGCTTTGCGCTCCTCATGGTTACTCCATTACACCTTTACGTAAGGGATTGTCCAGTTGCGGAGTTTCTTTTCCTCCCATGCCAGCCTCCGCATCAAGGTTTGGCAGTAACGCCAACCGGTATGCCACCGGGCCTACGCGCCCTAAATCCCAAATGTCGGATCGTCGATGCCAACCAACGATCCCAAAAGCTCGAACTATTAGAAATACGCAATCCATTTACTTAAGGCATTCGGTCGCACCGCCACAGATCCTGACCTGACTCATCCCCCCACCTGGACGTTGGGTCTATTGTTGGGCCTTTTGCCGTTAGGTCTATTGTGGACCGCAGCCCCACTCAACTTACTAGGCTTGCCCAACTCAACTTGTGAGTCCCTTGGGTCTATTATCACGAGGCAGGAAGTTGGACCTATTTAACCCTTAGCTAAATAGCCAACACATAAGACAACTAAGTCTTCACCTCCTTATTGGGCAGGAAGGTACGAAGTATTACTTCTAAGGGTTCTCCCGGGGTCGAGACCAACATTACTTTTCGCAGCAGGTCTTTCCTGCTACTACTTCCCTCGTAGCAGAAACGTCTGTTTTCCCACACCGCTGATGTTTCGCTTTCACCTGTTGGCACACCCAATATTGCGCCACAAATTGTGTCACATTGCTCTTTCGATTTGGGCCACGAGAAGGTCTGCCACAGATCCTTGCACCTCTTTGTTCCTCCGGGATGCACGGTATAGGAGGTATTATATGCCTTTACTAGATTTTTTTCCCTCATTTTTAGCTCATCGGGCACACAAATTCGTCCCCGGCACCTTATTACATCATCTGAGTCAGTTGTAAAAACTCCGCCTTGCTCCGAGGACATTCTGTCTCGCACCAGTTGTAGCTGGCCGTCGGTCGATTGTCCTTTCAGAATCCTGTCCAGTAGGATAGGTCTAACCACCACGGTCAAGAGCCGTACGACCGTACCCGCTGGTACTACCTCCAATCTCAATTGCGAAGACTCTTCAATCAGACGGTCCTGTTGGGTAAGGGCGTTCGTCATTGATTCCACCGTCTGTCCCTTGCGGCTGAAGGCATTAGCCACCGCGTTCACTTTCACGGGGTGGTAGCGGATGGTTAGATCATAGTCCTTTAGTAATTCGAGCCACCGTCCTTGCCGCAAATTTAACTCCCTCTGGGTGACGAGGTACTTGAGGCTCTGATGATCTGAGTACACATTGCAATGTGTACCATACAAATAGTGACTCCACAGTTTGTGGACGAACACAACCGCTGCAAGCTCCAGGTCGTGCACGGGGTAGTTTATCTCGTACTCCTTGAGTTGCCTTGACGCGTAGGCTATGACCTCACCCCGTTGCATAAGCACGCCTCACAACAAACCTCAAAGTCTTAACCAGGCTCCGGTAGAGCGAGTACCGAGGCCTGCGTCAACCTGACTTTGAGTTCCTCAAAACTCTTCTGGCATTGGTCAGTCCAGATAAACCTCTCCCCTTTTCGGGTCAGGCGAGTCAGGAGCATTGCTATCTTGGAGAAGCCTTCCTCAAAATGTCTGTAATTCCCTGCCAAACCCAGGAAGCTTCGAATCTCGGTCACCGTCGTCGGCCTGGGCCAGTCGGTTACCGAATCTGTCTTCTTCGGGTCGACCGCAATCCCAGCAGCCGACCAATATGCCCCAAAAAGCCCACCTCGCGGTGCCAAAACTCACACTTTATAAGTTTTGGCATATGGTTTCTGATCCCGGAGGGTCTGGGGAATTACCCGCGGGTGTTCCCCATATCCCCTGTCTATGCGAGAGTAGACCGGAACGTTATCTAGAGGACTATCACCGACTGGTCTAAGATGGGCTTGAGTATCCCATTCCTCATGCCCGTGAACACCGCTGGTGCGTTAACGAGTCTAAACGGTATAACCGTAAACTCATGTTGACCATTCCGAGCTCGCAGGGCTGTTCACGGTATGTCATCACCCCGGGTCCTAGGCTGGTGATAGCCGGACCGCAGATCAATCTTTGGGAATGCCATTGCTCCTTGTATTTGATCGACTAGGTCATCTATCCGAGGTAGAGGGGTGCTTGTTCTTCTCATGTCGTGATCCATACAGCGCTCGTGAGCGCTACTCGTCTGCTTTCTACCAAGCTTCTTGCCCGAAACAAAGAAGAGCGAGCAGAAGGCGCTCCTACAAGTTAAGTTCACAAGTTCCGGCAAGTCCGGTTCCCGGAGACACGCTTGGAACTTCAAGCAGTCAACTACCGCTTAAAGATTGCCGCGACTGTCGGCCCCAAGCGCTACACCAATAACCTTCACGGAAACCTCATCAGTTCTTAGAGACTAAGAACCCGCCTCACCCTCGCTGGGCAGGCAGGAGTACAGCTGCCTGTCTCAAGGGGTAGCCGGAGGTTCCGACCGAACTTATTCCTACGATGGGAATTTCTTCTATTAACTAGGGTAGGGCGAAAACATGAAGCGAGGTGAAAGTGTGGGACGCTTAGGTGTTGACATTAAAGTTCTAGCACGATGATGTGAAGCTCGGGTATTACCTGCTACATCGTGCTCTGCGGATTCGTCCCCTGGTGAGTCATCGTGTAGACCCTCCCTTCTCCCGGTTGCTGAGACGAAGGTGTAGATGCTGCTACGGATGATGTCCCCGTGTTCAAGGGGCAGGTGAAACGTAAGTGCCCCGGTTTGCCGCATCGAAAACAGTGGTCTCGCTTTTGGGGACATTCGGTCACTGAGTGTAATCCATCGCAAATGATGCAAGGCTTGTACACCGGCCTTTGTCCTCCCGTCGGCGCATTCTTGGCTCCTTGTTGTGATCTCGGGCGTTTAGGAGGCCGGCTCCCCTTGGTATGCTCCTTTCCGAAATAAGGCCGCGTTCGTTTCTTATCCCCGCTGTATTTCGAGCTCTCCCGTCTGGCTTGTGAAAACATAAATCCGCGCTCCACCACGGTGGCCCTATCGACCACCTCCTGGAAGGTGTGCAAATCCGCCGCTTGCACCACCTTGAAGACGTCACTCCGTAAACCATCCATAAAAAGACGGGCCTTATGAGATTCGTCTCTTATGACAGAGGGGACGCATTTGACCAACCTCACAAATGCCCGTTGGTACCCCATAACAGTCCGACTTCCCTGCTTGATGTGCACCAGGTCGTCTTCCATCTGCTGTTTGATGCTGTCGGATAAGAATGCCCCAAATAATTTTTCTCGGAACGAAGACCAAGATGGGAGGGCGGTGCCCTCCGAGGGGTCCGAGCACACCGCCTTCCACCACATGCGGGCGTTTCCTTCGAGGAAGTTGACCGCCAAGGGGACCCGCTCCTGCTCCTCTATCAGTAGGTCTTCGAAGAGCCTTTCCATGGTGTCTACCCATTTTTCCACGTCCCAAGGGTCGGTCGTCTCTCCCTCAAACACGGGTGGGTTGTACCTCTTGAAATTTGCCAAGTTCACCGTCGCCCTATCCCATTCGGTTTGCTGGATAGGGGCTTTCCCCGCGGCATCGGTGGACATTCTAGGGGTAGGCGCCACCACGGTCTCTCTCAAGGGGTCTCCAACAGTGGCCCCTGGCAGAAGTCCCGCTGTTACTGGTGTTGGTGCTACTGAAGGTGTTGTTGCCTGAACCGACGGTGCCCCGGTTACCGTGGTCGGAGAAGGGGCGACCATAGTCTCGCTGTTCGCCACCGGCGGTCCCGTCACTGGCGCGGCTGGTCCGGGCAGAGGAGCCTGGGTGACCTCCACTGGTGTAGTCGACAGTTGCGTCAACGGACGCACTTGTTCCATAAAGGTTGCTAACTGCCCGGCCATCTCTCGTAGTTGTTGCCGGAGGTGCTGATACTCTGCCGCTGTTGGCACCGCACTTTCTGGCCCTGCGTTCTCCGTTGCTAACCCATTTCGGGCCATTATGCTGCTGTATACAAAGAAACCGCATTAACCCTAAGGTTCCTGGCCTAATACTTGACCTACAAAAACACTGAGGCTATGACCCTTGTTCCCCGCACACTCACGTCTAGGACACCTACGACTTGGTTATCTCATATCCAATTTTGGTGGTGGGATCATGCACTGCGGATATTAGTCACCGGCTACTGTGGTTAAAGCCATTTTTCTCTGATACCATTTAATCTGTCACGCCCCGGAGGTCTCAAGATAAGCGGAAAAACGTGTATTATTTTTTTTTTTTTGAAATTAATCAATCAAATGAGATCGACCTCGCCTACCGGTGCGCGACAGACCGCCACATATACAAATTCACACTTCAAACGGACAGAGTCTCCTTTGTATATGCATGGCGTCACGTTTACAACAATGTCATTCACAACAATCAACATGCACTTTAACCACACAGCCACGGTGAACAAATACTAGCAAGTAAACCATTCATAATCAATAAAATAACCTACCAGTTTGCAAATGGTGTCCACTCGACACCCGTTCCTTTAAAAACGTCTAAACATTCACATTAAGGCGGCTTTATTGTTTGAAAGGATAAACCCACAAGGTTTCCAAAGTGGTGCCCACACGACACCCTATTTTTGAAAGTCATTTTCGAAATCCTTTTTCATCGTAAAACGGCCGCACAACAAATTAAACATAACCATATCCAAACTGTAATTACATGTCCACATATCCAGCATGATCCACATCCACACAAAATAACTAAGAGGGAAAAGAGAGAGATAACCAAATAAGAGTTTGACAAAGGCCTCATACGGCCAAACATAGGGTCCGCGATACCTCACCACCGTCCCGCTGTACTTACTTAGTTGGACCTGTCACGGAGTGGGTAAAGTCAGTGACAAATAAAGTAGATGCTATAACAATAACAAACAGGAGATTAGAATGAATTACACCGCACCGGAACCTTCGCTATCCTTCGCCCTGAAACTTACTTTAATTACTTTATTTACTTTAGTGACCACCGTCCCGTCAGGGTAGATCGATGATCTCCCCACGTGACACGTCCCGTCAGGGTAGATCGATGATCTCCCCACGTGACACATGATGCTCTAACCCCTTCACGATGCGTGGGCGACACGTTTAGCCATCGTGATCAGGTCCCCAAACAACACACGTGGGGCACACGGGTCATATAGACCACTTCTCCGGAAAAGTACACCCATGCGGGGGCCATTCCGCCTGTGTACGTGCAGCATTCAAAATGGGATGCCGAGGTCGGCGTAAATTAATTATTTGCGACCCTTGGTCGCCTTAAACATTAACAAAAGAACAGTACATAATAAGCGAAGGGTTAAAACATTAGAAACATCTCATCTACTTTATTAAACCGGTTAGTATTAGATACTTTAGTGATACGTTGCACATAATGCACTTACAGCACTTGATGCAAAAGAACCCACCTGGTTGAAGATATACGACCGCTCCCGTGACCCTCTTAAGCAATCGGAACTCCTCGCGGCCTAACGAAACAACCAAAGGCACAAATCAACACCTTACCCTAATCAGGTGACATCAGTGGCCCCAACCACTGCAATAAGGAACCCACCAAAACCGAAATCACTACACCTAGAGGACCGCGACGTCAATCAAAAATCCAACAAATCAAAACCGTCAAGTAAAACCGAAAACTCAGATCACACCGGTAAAGTCAAAGGCTAACAACCACCGGACCGCGACTATTTCATCGCGAACCCCGTCAGAGTCCAAAACCGCTAACGGAAATCCAACAAAACCCAATCCTCAACCGGTAGCCCACTCGGGACGTCAATGGCTAAACTAAAAGGGCCCCGACGGCGAAAAGATGAGAAAAAGACCCGACGGCGCGCCCCCGACAATTTCGTCGAGGCGCGGAGCGTCGGCGAAATCGGCACCCAACATAATAAAATAGTGACCAAGAAAATCCCAAGTGGCCATGACAAGAAAACCGCGGAGATTGTGATCCCAACGGCGAAAACGGCGCTCAAAACGGTGGAAAAACGGACAAAAACGGAGCTACCGAACTTCGGGCTGTCGGGTGGTGCACAGGAGCAACCCTGGACCGGGTTTACGGCGACAGGCGGCGGCAGCATGCGCCGGGTGCACGCAGGAAGCGTGCACCGCGCGTTTCGGGCCGGGCCGGTGCACGACCCGAGCGTGCACCGGGCTCACAGCTTCGGCCGCCGATACGTGCGCCGGGTGCACGCCTGGAGCGTGCACCGCGCACAAGCGGGCCGGGCCGGTGCACGGGTGAGGCGTGCACCGGGTCTGCAGCTCCCGCGCCGCGGGCGTGCGCCGGGTGCACGCCCCGGGCCGTGGACCACCCTGTACGGCAATGAACAGTAACCCTATTTTTTCGCGGTTTTTCTCCGTTTTCGCTCCCGTTTCGCGATTTCTTCTCCGTTTTCGCTCCCGTGGGACCCCGGCGACGACCCCGCGAACTTGGTAACGACGGCGGCGGCCTCCCGTTTAACAACGGCGGCGGCGGCCTCCCGTTAACCCACTATGTTCCAACGAAACACTCCCAAAAATTCCCAAAAAAAATACAAGATAATTCTAATGGCTAAACCAACGATCGACGAACAACCAAAACGTCGATCGGAAGCCCGATAAAAAGAAACCGATTAAGACAACCCTACAAGAACACGGAAAACCCCCGGTTAATTCTACGAAAGGGTTAACGACCACTAACCTCAATTTATCGGAAATAAAGAACCGATCTTGGTTCTCGCGGCGTTGGAGATCCGGATCCGCTCCCCGTAGATGATGGCGTCTCATTCTCCGGTCTCCGGACGTCAATCGGGGCGATCGGGTTCCTCCGCTTTCTCCCTCTTTCCTTCTTTTCTCCTTCGGTTAGGGTTTCCTTTTCCTTTCTCTCTTTTCCTTCCTCTTTTTTTCCAAACTAGGGTTTCGTTTGGTTTTCGGTACGCACGAAAGAGGAGGGTTTGAGAATGCGGTATTTTAAAACTAGGGTTTCGTAATCTCTCTTTTTAACTTTACTTAACGAGGGGAAATTAATTAAATTATTTATTTTCTTTAATTATTTTCTTTTCGACTCGTACGTAAAAAGAAGATCCTTTTTTCCCTATTTTGTCACCGGATAATTAATTAATTAATTAATTATCCCCTACGAGATAACCCACCTTATCTCCAACGGGTGCAAGATATTTTGCACGGATTTCGATGCACGACTAATCACCGCATCACTAAGAATCCTGTTCCGGGAGATCCCGACATCAGATTTTGGATCCGATTGCACCGCCGTTCATCATTTTTCGAGCTCTATCACCGAAAAATACCCGCACCGCACGTTAGTCAACTCTAAAGAGCCCGATATTCTAATTCCCTCTAACTTACACTTTATTAGCAGGAGGGTAAAATAATACTAGAAAAGTCGTGTTATTACAAAAATGCTGTAAAATAAAATCCAATAACTGTACAACATGAAATAAAGTATAATATCCATCTCCTCAAATATAGATAATCATCATACAATGTCCTCAGTACAGCATCTCTCAACTATAAAAGGAGATAAACTAAAACTATAGTACATCAGTCTCAACATCAGTCTCTCCAAATACAAAAGATCTCTCTCCAAATAAAACAGTAAAACCAGCCAACGGCTACCAGGAATCTCCAACCAGGGGATACAGCTACACTCCTCGGGTGGTGAAGATCTAGCTCGTGACTCCCTCGCCTCGGACAACGACCAAATAACTGTATGAATGCATCAGGGAAACAGTATATGACCAAATAAACCCAATCTGGTACCACCAGTAAAACTGGTACTGCCTGCTCTGCTGTCGAACTCAGAAACTCAGTAGGGGACCAGCACACAAGACTCGAAATCCCAATAAGCACTCACAACTCACCAACTGACCGGCGCTCGGCACGGTCTAAAGCCTACTCCGGAGTGGCACTCGAGGGGAGCGACCCACACGAGTAAAGTATCTCTGTATCAAGCATCTCTGTACCACTGTCTCATAACAGCAGGACTGGATCAAGACTATGATCAAAGTGGGAAACTCCGTCCACTAATAAAACCCCGATCTGATGCAATAGTAAACATCCGGTCAACCGCCCAAAGTCCGCGGTCACCGCAATAACCCACAACCCACAATTGGATAAAATAATCAAGATCCGGTCAACCGCCTACTGTCCGCGGTTGCCGCAATAACCATAATCCGACATCAAGTACACCCTGTCACTGACCCTCAGGTCCCGGCTACACTATCCCAAACCTCTGCTCGAACTCAAGCAACATGACTCAAAAGTCTAAATAAAAAGGAGAAAGAAAGCAATCATGGTTTCTCCTAAGTCAAATCCCAATATGATAGTGTAGCAATAAAATAGTGGCCTATCTAGATGTCCAAATAAGCATGCAAAAGTTCTCAACAATGTGAAAGGGAGAATATGTCAAATAACAGTTTTACATGTGTAATAATTAATAATATCCACATAAATATAACAATCATGCTAAAATCATCAGTCAACTACACATGTATAACCCCTGATCCATAATAAATCTCCAGAGTGAAACCCGCACATTGATGTGTCATTATGTCCCAACAATTAATCATTTAATCCACTTTCATAAAATCTAGGTGCTAATGTAGCATGTTAATTATCACTAATAAACTATTCCAATGATCATGTATGATACTCAATCAATATGTTCAATAGTGGGATTTTCTAATAAACTTAGTGAGTAAGTCAGATGTAGAGGCAAGCAACAACCACCCACCTCGAAAAGCGCGCACAACACCAAAAGAGACCTCTTGCTGCCCGCTGTCCTCTACACAGCAATCCACCAAAAACTGTGTCCCACTGCACAGAACATTGCGCACAATTAATCCCAAAACTGTACAATTACCCACTGTCCAAAATCAGCCCCCAAAATGGCTAAATATCACCTATGTCCAGTCCTCAAGAAAATCCAGAAAATTCACGGTCACGTTCCTCGCGAAGAGTAGCCCCAAAACGACTGTTTAAATGCCTAGATCCGATACCTGTAAGCCAAGATAAAAATAAAACACCGTTGCATACTCAAAATCTCCACAGCAAAATTCCTGTAGCAATCTGTCCAAGAAAAGCTTAATTATCACCTTCGAAACAATTTCCAAAAATCCCAGAAAAATCACCACTGTGTTCCTCGCGACGAGTAGATCAAAATCGAGTCTTGAAACGCCTTGATCTGATGCTCCTAGGCTGAGATATAAAATCGACAAGCCGGTGCTGTCCAGAATCCAACACAGAAAAATGGGGGTCAAAGATGCCTCGGGAAACGTGCCAAAAGTGCGAAACAGAGCGAAGCGATCAACACAAAAATCGAAGCCTTACCTCTTAGGAGCATGTTGTCAAAGAAACCATCCAAAAACTCTTCCTGGTTTGCTCACAGCAAATTTTCGACTGAACTGTGACGGTAATGGGCCGAAATGGGGAGAAAACCGAGGCGAACTGTAAAATCGATATCGCCATTGCCGAGCTTCCAGAAATTCCGGGGATCCACCACGAGCTCAAGGACATCAAGGGGAACAACTTTCATAGAGAACTCTCCCTCCCATTCTCTCTCTACAGCTCGACAAAAGGGGAAGAAAGAGGGAAATGAGGGGGTATTTATAGGCCCAAAACAACAATTGGGAAAATTCCCTCAGTGTCCCTGGTTTCGGGCGCCCGAAACTTTCGGGCCCCGAAACCGGGCGCGCACAGTAACCCGGCCCAACGGCCCAAGCGCGGCCCGCTCCCCATCCGCACAGTGCCCGGCCAATCCGGGCGCGACACCTGTCCCCGAACAGGGAACAGCGGATCCGACCGCTCCCGTGCTGCCGCGTGGCACACCCTGGTCAACGGAGCCGTTGGCGCTCGCCAATGGCGGGCCGCCACGTGGCGCACGCATGCACCACGTCGGCGCCGTGGCCGCCACGCCAGCCGCCACCACTGCCACGCCGCCTACCACCTGCACACCTGCCGCCGTATGCACACAGTAGCCCGCCCAATCCTCGCGCGCCACGTGTCAGGCCTCCGTGCTCGCTGAACCCAGTGCACACACTCCGTGCACCCGATGAACCAGAATCTGCCACGTGTCCACCTCTGATCCAATAGAAAATCGCCACGTGGCACACCACAACCCTGCACCTCCCGCGCCTGCCCGCGCACCTGCCCGGCCTGCCCGCGCACCCCTGCGTGCGCCGCGACCACTGCACCGAACCAATGAACATCTGCCACGTGTCCCCGCTCCGGTCCACCGTACACCCCGCGCTCTCCCGTGAACCGAGCGCGCTGCGCCCGCCAATCCGGAGCCGCCACGTGGCTTCCCGCCCGTTCCACTGCACCAGCGCTCCATTCCGTGGACCGGGAAGCGTGCGCCGGCCAATCAGAGGCTGCCACGTGTCCCGACCGGCGGTCCACGGCTCCCCCATGCACCGAAAAACACCAGAAACTTCCGGGTCTCCTTTTTGGGCGTCCGGACTCAGAAAAATACAAGTAAATAGCCGTTTTTCAACGTTTTTCCGCACTGAATCCAAATACGGCCTCCGTTTTGCCCAAAACTCCTCCCAAAATTCGACGGGGGTACCCGAATACACTCGGGGTCCAATTAACACACTGAGTCCATTTCTTGAGTCCAAAACACACCCAAACACTCCCAAAGCATAAGATAGTCCTCCAGAAGCTACTGACTGAGCCATAAACCTCCAATAAAGATCCAGGTCATAACATAAAAGGCCCAATAATCTCTTAGAACGATCTCTATAGATTTTCACTCCAAGAATATATGCAGCTTTTCCCATATCCTTCATTTCGAAATTAGAGTGCAACCACTCTTTAGTAATATTCATGAACTTCTTATCATTTCCTGCCAACAGTATATCATCAACATATAGAGATAAAATTACAAATTTACACCCTTCGCGTTTAACATATACACAATGATCCTCACTGATCATATGAAAATCATAAGATGTTACAGCTCTATGGAATCTCAAATACCATTGTCTGAATGATTGTTTTAGGCCATATAATGATTTTCTTAATTTACAAACTTTATTTTCTTGGCCATCAATTTCAAAACCCAAAGGTTAATCCATATAAATTTCTTCATCCAACTCACCATTGAGAAAAGCTGTTTTAACATCCATTTGATGTAACTCCAAATATAAATTTCTGTGGTAAATTAGGCTGAAACGAAGCTGCCTGTCAAATTTGGACGGAAACGGACAAAAAACGGACAGAAAACGAGACAAAAAGGGATTTCCAGGCGCGCGACTGTACGAGGTAACGTTATTTTCACTGTATTTTTGGCACAGTTTCTATGCCTCCTTTGGGTTTGGATTTGACCACATTACCGTATTGCGTGTTAGGGACCGAGTTCTACTGTACCGTTGCTGCACGGACTGTCGCGGGTATTTTTGGTGCATCTCGTTTCGCGTGCAAGTTGTAGAAAAATACACCGTTTTGCGTGCGGATTCGGCAAAAATGCGCAGTTTTTGGGGGCAAACTCGAAAAACGTGCACCGTTTTGCGTGCAACATTGAAAAAAAGAAAAGTGCACCGTTTTGCATGCCAAACCGAGGTATGTGCTCCGTTTCGCGTGCAACTTGTGTTATCGCGCACCGTTTTACGTGCAAAGTCTAATATTTTGCATCGATTTGCGTGCAGGACAAGAAAAATGTACACCGTTTTGCGTGCAACCCGACAGTGAGGCGTACACCGTTTTGCGTGACGATCGTGTTGTCGTGCATCGTTTTGCGTGCCGACCCTAATATTATGCATCGTTTCTCGTGCAGGGTTGGAAAAGACGTGCACCGTTTTGCGTGCAGATTTGAGGTACGTTCACCGTTTTGCGTGCCGATCGTGTTGTCGCGCACCGTTTTGCGTGCCGACCCTAATATTATGCATCGTTTCTCGTCCAGGGTTGGAAAAGACGTGCACCGTTTTGTGTGCAGATTTGAGGTACGTGTATCGTTTTGCGTGCCGGTTGTGTTGTCGCGCATCGTTTTGCGTGCACTCTCTAATATTATACATCATTTTTCGTAAAGGATTAGAAAAGCGTGCACCGTTTTACGTGCAACCCTACAGTAGATCGTGCACCGTTTTGCGTGTAGATTCGAGGTACGTGCACCGTTTTGTGTGCCGGTTGATTTAACGCACACAGTTTTGCGTGCAGACTAAAATGACGCGCATCGTTTTGCGTGCGAGTTTTTAGTGACGTGCATCGTTTTGCGTGCAGGTTTGGTGGACGTGCACCGTTTTGCGTGCAGACTCGAGAGAAGTGCACCGTTTTGCGTGCAAGCTCGAGGAGACAAGTGGAATCGCGCGGAGACCAATTGCAAGTGTCTACAAGCAATTGGGTACACTACAAGGTGGGGAATTCTGTCGAAATTGGGTGACCTCTCCCCTTGCTCCTTTGCTTTTTGATCTAGAAGCATGATTGTGAGGTCCCGGAATTCCCTGCGTAGGGTTTGCTGGTTGTTGAATAACTTTTAGTGGCCGTTGGGAGTGTTTGCGCGTAATTTGGACACAAGGGGTGGACTTCGGGTTTAAAATTGGACCACGTGGGAAATTGGAGGACCCGTCGGGAATTTTTAGAGTTGGAATTTGGCAAAACGGACATCAGAAACGGAATCAGGGTGAAAAACTGTGCAAAATAGGCCATTTCTGGATTTTTCTGGGCTTATATAGTGATTTTGGGTGTTGCTGGTGCGGTGGACCGGGTTCACGGGGTTTCGGTGCACGGCGGAAGACCGGCCGGTGCAGCGCGGTTCATGGCCGCGCTGCACCCGGTCCACGGATCCGGGCGGGTGCCCGGTGCACGCGCGGTGCACCGCGCACCGCGCATGCAGGCGCATGCGTGGCGCGGGCCCGTGAGCGGGCCGGGCCGTGTTGGCGCCTCACCCTCGCGCCACCTGTCTGGTCGGACGGGAATCGTCCGACCCGCCTCGCACGGGATCATCCCGTGGGGATTTGGTGTGAGTGTTGAGGGGGTTTGTATGTGTTTGGTTAGACCTTTGGTGCGTTTTAAGGAACTTTTGGAGGCTATAAATTGCACCCTTGGACAGCAAATGAGTTCTTTACATCCCTAGGCCATCTCCACTCTGCTGTGAACGAATTAGGGGATTTTCCATCATCTTCTTCATCTAAGAAGCCACCATTGTTGGAGCTTGAGGTTTGCTGGTTTTGGTTCCACTTCGTCGCATTTTCTTCCAGGAGGTCTCCAGGATTGTAGAAATGGAATTTTGGGATGATTCTTGCGTGGTTCTCTTCACAACTTCGTGATCTACAACTTTGGTACTGAAGAGGAGACCTAATGGAAGCTCTAAACCAGGTAAATATAGCAATCTTTGAGACACTTGATTTCAGTTTGAGATTTCGAGCAGAGGTTAGTGTTTTTACTCCCCTGGGATGTATAAATGGAATTCTAAGTTGATTTTTGTTGGTAAATTTCCAGGACTTACAGAGCTCCAATTTTCGTATTTTGTGGAATTTCCAATTTGGACTCTAAGTTAGGTAAATTGAGCCATCTTTGAGATTGTTGTGTGCAGCTGAGATTTTGGATGTGGTTTTGAGCAATGCTCAGTGTTTTTGCTCCCTAGGATTGAAGAAGTGAAATTTTAAGCTGATTTTTATGGGGAATTCACCTGGACTCAATGACCTACATCTTTTATATTGAAGAAAAAAGCTAAATATTGCTACAAATAAGGTGAATTTCATCATCTTTGGAGCCCTTGGTACAGTTGCAGTTTTGGACAGCATCGCAGAGTTTAGGCTGTAACTTTGCGCACCGACATCGGATCGAGGTGTTTCAAAAGGCAAAATTCATCTACTTTTCGCGAGGAATCTCCTGGATTTTTCTCAGAATTTTCTGAGTTTTCTTCGAAGGTGAGAATCTTTCTTCTTCCCGAGTTTCTATCTGTGGAATTTTGTACAGTTTAGTTTGGGGTGTTTCTATTGCCGATTTTATATCTCAATGTAGGAACCTCGGAATTGGACGTGCAGGGATTCGTTTCGAAGCTATCGACGCGTAGATCGCAGAGATATTTTATTTGGATTTTTTTCGAGAACTTTCAGCAGGTGGATTATTCGCATCTTTACAGCTGAACTTTTAGGGTGTTTTTCTCGGCAGATTTTGGAATTTAAGTGTAACTGGAGCTTTTTATTGTACCCAGGAGAGATTGTGGACAGTTCTGGACCCGTTGGACTTTGAGTTGCTTTTTTCGGGTATTATCAGCTGTAGGACTTTCGGCAGTTCGACTGGTCATGTGGGTGGCCTCGCTTCCAAGAATTTCGATCTGTACACTAATTCTAGCTGTTTAGGGATGTGCATGTATTATTCTTACCCCCAGTATAGCATGTCAGAGAGCATGAGTTGGGATTTCTTTGTTTATTCAGTTTAGCATGTGTTGCTTATTATTGTTCCCCACATCTATCTTTGGACTTGACCTAGCACCCCTGTCATATGCAGCATGTTCAACCAGACCAGTAGAAAAACTCCAACTTGGGCTAGGTTATTTTATTGCTTTAGACACTTTCACTATCATCACTATGTCATCTGGACTTAGTTTCTTCCTCGCCCAGATAGGGGGACCGAGGGGTCGGGTTATTAGTGGGGTGCATTTACACTCGTGTCGGGGGACCGAGTGGAGTCAGATAGTGAGTTATTGATCAGAGTGTCTTTTGATTACTGTCTGAGGGACAGGGGGTCTCAGCTGTGTTGTGTTCCAGCCAGTGAGTGAGACAGGGTTCTTTTGATTACAGTCGATCTTGTTGATCGTGGATTTGGATTATAGCCTGCATGGGCCACATTGAGCTCGACATAGATGCGCAGATACTTTACTCGGTGGGGTCGCGCCCCTCGAGTGCCACTCCGGAGTTAGGCGGGTTACTTGCTATTGCGGTTTTGTCGATGCAGTCCCTCTGGCTGGGTCCTTTTTGGCAGCCACGGACGCCCTACGTAAGTCCGCTCCTCAGGGACGTAACGGCAGTAGGTCCTACGTAAGTCCGCTCCTCCGGGACGTAACGGCAGTAGGTTGGCGCAGGTTTGACTGGACCCGATGTGGCAGTCAGTGTAGATTGGGTGATTTGAGTTGAGAGTTAGTAGTGGTACCAGTTTTCTTCTGTTTCCCCCTTGAGCATCTAGTTAGAGGCATAGTAGCTGTAGAGTTATTTTACCAGCTTTTCTTTCCAGTATTGCATCTGTTACTTTATGCCTCTAGTGGACTTAGTGGGCAGACCGTCGGGCTTGTTGGCGGCACCCACTGAGAACTACTTTGGGATGTAGTTCTCACACCCGTCGTGGTGTTTTTCCCCAGGGACCTCTACTTCTGTTCTTGCTGCACCGGTTGCTGATCCAGCTGATCGAGGTAAGGGAGTCGCGAGTTAGATTCCTACCAAATGTCGTCCTGAGAGTAGCTGTACCCCTCACATTTTGAGAGTTCTTGTTGAGTGAATCCTGTAGTGAGGATCGAGTTGTATTTTTTCTTATTTTGGAGAGACTGATGTATTTATTGGAGCTATCTCCCTTTTGGATTTTATATATTAGAGGACTTTTCTACGATCGTATTTGGGAGTTGGATATTATATTATCTTCAGTTGTACAGTTTTTGGATTTCAGCTTTTCTGTAGTTTTACTCTCAGCTCTGATATCTATTTAGCTGTAGTTGATTCTTCTTGCAGGTTAGACGCTTCGTCTGTACGGCAGTTTCCGTACAGATGGCGGATCTGTTAGCGAGCCGGGTCGCAGTTTCGACCCCGGGGCGTGACAGATTAGAGTGGTATCAGAGCCTAGGTTGTAGGTCATGATGGACTTAGAAACCCTAGGCTTGTGGTTGGACCCTAAGATGACTTACGTGAGAGTCGTGACTTTTAGCGAGAGTCCTGATTGAGTTTTATACCCCTCCCAAGGGACGGGAGGAGTGATCGGCATGTTTATTCTCCTAAGTGATTATGTTGGCTGCAGACAACATAATGCTGTGGAACGGGTGACATGCTTTAGACTTTCGCTGGATTGGGTCGAGCGCGTTGGTGTGCTGTTTTGTGGTTTCGTCGTGGCGAGCGGTGTCTCCCCGACGCTGGGTGTTGACCCGCGTGCATCCTGTCATAGCAGTTGAGCTTGAGCGGTTGGTTTTGGGCCGGATACCTGGATTGAGGTCAAAGAACTCCGAACCCTGATGACAGGATCGTCTGAGGCTTAGCAGCGATAGAGTGAGCAGCTGGTCTTGGTGACACAGTTGTTGGAGCACTGAGTGCCCCCCCTCTGTGCCAATGCATAGTGTCGAGGCGCCGAGGTAGGGTGGATAGTTGACAGCAGAGGAGCTGTGGGACATGTTTGATCTATGGAGCCAGATTGGGCAGATGAACCACCCCGACTCGTAAGATTGAGTTGGAGCCGTTGGAGGCAGAGTCGTGGTTGGTGGTGATGGAGTGATCAATTGAGAGCCTCCCTGTGCTAGGGGGTTTTTGCAGTTGTTGAACTGCGCGCTTCAGATTTCGAGGGGCGAGGCGCATCAGATGTGTGAGATTGGGAGTGGTTTGCGCCGGGATACCTCTCTGTTAGCTGGTCCCTCTGTTATGGATTATTGACGCCACGTTGGAATAGGCGTGTGTTGGAGCGGGGCGCTGCAGTTCCAGTGGATAGGGATCTGCCGCCAGAGGTGAGTTCTGGATTTGGCGCTTGGCGCCGGGTGATGGAGGACAGATCGGCCGGCAGCGGCATTTTTGATGTCTTTTCCCAAGTAGTGGATGGCTAAGATGCCAGAGATCGGGTGGACCCCGAAGGCAATATCAGTATTCATATCAGAGTGGCGCCGCAGTAGCGTGGGTTTGTTATCTGCGGAGGACCTTATTCGTCGCCTCAGCGTGAGCAGAGACTGAGGTCGTGCCCCTTGTGGATGGTCCTGATTTTCAGGCAGATTGAGCGACAACCACTTGCACCGAGCGGAGGAGTCTGTGCCGCCCGGTCGGAGAGCGCCATGGTAGTGGATCGAATTGTCGCAGCTGTGAATTCATCACAGCAGTCGGAGTTAGAGCTTGTTGTGTTCCCGCATGGACTAGAGGCAGATTTGCTACCACGTGCACTTGAGGTACAGGTTTCCATTGGTATTGTGCATGTGGAGGAGGCTTGTGGATCGTGTCCAGTGCGGTAGGGGCATTGAGTTATGCCGGCAGACTTATTGGTAATTATGGCAGTTCGAGGTTTCGACCTAGTGCTAGGGTTTGGATGGCACAGTGCCACAAAATGTTGACTGCAGAAAGAGAGGATTTTGACCTTCTGCGGGGTAGACGAGAGGAGGCTTGGTGGTTGAGACAGTTAGAGCGCACAGATTTCTGTGGGACTTGTTGCACTCGTGCCTGGGGACAGAGTGTAGTCTGCTAGCTGAGTTTATATTGTGCTAGCGACGTGAGGAACGCGCCAGTATTTTGTGGGATTTTTTTCTGAGTTCTTGCTATAGGTGAAAAATCCACATCTTTGGGACTGTTCCAACAGAAGTGTTTGTGCTTGGATATTTTCGAATAAGTGTAATCTTGGACCTTATTGTTGTACCCAAGAAGGTTCGCAACTGTTTCTGAACCTGTTGGAGCTGGAGAAAATTGGAGATAGTGAACTCCGGATGTTTTCAACTGTTTGGAGCTGAGGCTTGCGCGACTTGTACCGAGGGTGCAGTTTTGGCAGATTTTGGACTGTGAGCGTCAACACACTTCACCGACTTAGGCTTTGCCTGCGGAAAGCGCTTCAGGTGGGTGTTTCATCTCCAGAACCGGTGGATGGTCCTCTAAATCTATGTTGATAGATTGCATGCATGCTAGTATATTCATGATGATGATTGGGAGGTAAGCATGATGTTAGTAATTATTGAGGATTTCATGTTTGGATATTCATGTTGTTATTGAAGTGTACATAGTGGTAGTGTTCATCTACGAGATTGAGAGCATGCTAAATGTTGGTGTTTCCGTATTTGTTGGAGAATATGATTGAGGTATGTCTAACCTTTATCTTTTATGCTTGTGAGCATGTATGACTTGAGTATACTACCTTTGAGTGATAGCATGCATGATTTAATTGTACATCTTGTGCTTGAGGAGATAGAAGCATGCTTATGAGAGATTGCGTTCAATGTGGTTCGGGAACCGCGCCACCCTCGACTGTGACGCCCCACTTCCCAGGGGGTCACCCATCCTAGAACTATTCTAGCTCTAGCACGCTTAACTCTCATGTTCCTCTTGGATCTTGCTACCATCCAAAATGCTATAGCCGGGTTAGAGATTTAGTCCTATTATATCATTTATATAGAGGACTAATCCAAATTCCGGGGGTGTCACATTAAAAAAAAGCTACGCTTACCTCTCTCGCAAAATCCGTCGCGCGCCGCTCGTCGCGAACTCCGCTCGGCCTCCGACCGTAAGTCCACCATCGCATCACCCTTGCAAAACCTCTCATTTCCTTCTTTTTTTCCATCCTTTTTCTTCTTCTTCTTTCTTTCCTCTGTTCACTCCTCATTTCCTCTGTTTTGTTCTCAAGAGGAAGACGATGACATGGCAACTTAAATTAAGTTGCTTAATTAAGGTGTGTGGTAGGTGGCAGTAATAAATGCACCCCAACAAAAAAATCTCCAACCACTAAGTCAAACTTCTCTTATCATTAAAACAACACAGGCTACTTTCCATAATTTAACTAATTAAACTAATTAATTAATTAATCCAATTTAGCCAACTCCAAGTCACTTTTTGCCCACGGGGTCTCCGCACCGGCCCGGAACCTCCTAAACTCCGCTGTAATCTGAAAATACACATGTCCACAGCTTTTTCTCCTCAAAAAGCTCAACCATTGAGTCGGGGTTCTTAATCCAAAAATCGGCTCCAAAATCATCAGTTCCAACTCACTTTTTGCCCTCGGGTCTTCCGCGTCAGTCCGGAACCTCCCGAACTCCGCTGTAAACTCAAAATATACATGTTCCAAGTATTCCAAATTTTCTGCACTCCGCTGAGAAGTCGAGGCTTCCCCGAAACCAGTCCTCTACGGCGGACAAAGCCCGAAAAACTCCGAATCAAGCAGGGGCTTCCGCGTTGATCCGAATCAACCCGACATCATCTGTAAACACATAAGCAACATGCCCGGGGCAATTCCTCCGCACCACGCCTTCTTGCGAGGTCGGCGCGCCATCCGAAAACCCGGTATTCTACATCGACAGCACCTCATTGGATATCGCCTGTAGAAATGGGAGAGCTGATGGCACAGTTGCAGGATCTGATGGATCGAGGGGTCCATTTGACCTAGTTCCACGCCGTTGGTATACGGTGGTGATGCCACGCCGTTGATACACGACTGTGAGGGTCCTTTTATGGTTCGAGTGTAGACAGGTCCGGGGGGGTATTTAGGACCTTTTGATGGAGTTATACCCCGGTAGTTAGTCTATGATGTAAGTATCTACTTGGAATCTGGCAGCCGAGGACTTCGCCTAAATGGCGTTCGGGGTACAGCAAGGGCATTAGGAGAGCATTGTGTGGCCCAATGGAATAATTAATGCCCTGTTGTTTTTGAGATTTGGGAAGTGTGTGATCCAGTTGTACCTGGATGGTTTGGGAGTGGTGTTCTCCAAGGATATTTTGATTTATTCCCAGAGCGATTTGGAGCACAAGGAGCACTTGTGGATGTGCTACTGTGCCTGTGTGGATGAAGCTGTATACCCAGTTATTGAGGAACCAGTTGTAGTTTCAGGAGCATACCTTCTTGGGTCACCTTATTCTAGCCGTAGGAGCGGCGGTGGAAATCCGGCCAATGTGGGTACTGATTGAAAATTGGCCGAGATCGACAATCATTGTCGAGGTGTGGAGCTTCTTGGACTAGGCAGTGCCGGGAGAGCATGACCAATGGATAATGAGACTGATGCCAGCGCCAATGCTAGTGTCTCCAGTGTTGGGAGATGAATTGATGTGTTTGGTGATGCCTCCCTTTGTGGCGGTAGAGTTACCGTGGATGGATCTTCGGTCCGCACTTCGTCAGGCCAGCTTTATGAGTATTATGGCAGAACGAACCGCTGTTTTGTAGGCAGCTTGGATCCCACAGTTGAGTCTTTTAGTACGCCTACCATCTCCAGCCTTGATTGATACTTGGGCATAGGTCGTGCCTGTTAGGCTATCAACCCTGAATTCTCAGCATTTCTGTTCTGTATTATATGATAGATTAAGACTTCAACCGCAGTGTATAGTATCGGCCATGCGGCGTCATTGGAGATTACAGCTTTCAGCATCGTGAGTGAGATTTACGCGGATCGTCGTGATGGTTCGGACTGGCGACCGCAAATTTGGGCGTCAGCAGTATGATCATCTATTGAGCTAGTTTCAGTTCAGTTCACCGACGGTTTGGTCCCCGTCAGGGTGTTCTGTATTAGTTGAGGGATCGACTTTGACTCGTGGGTCCATTGGGATTATGATAGCATGCTGAGTGACCAGCGGTGGCATAAGTTTGTATCTCCGGAGGATCCCTTTTGAGGGTAACTCGCGGTTGAGTAGTCCACTCGGAGGGGGGGTTTTGGATCGAGAAATAACCGGTTGAAGACCCCAGCTTATTGGATTTCTTGCTTTATTGGATGAAGGGTGGGTATACCGCGGGTCGTCTTGTTGGAGTTGGCACCCTGTTGTGGTTATTTCAGTTTCCCCCAGCCTTTTATTGGAACCCTTTTGTATCGCACGTCTCAGCTCAAGAGTGACATGTTTTTCCTCGCCGTGATTGACTTACCCTTTTGGGATCGGTGATTGTTTGGAGTACGAGGGACGCCCGTTGTGAATTCCGGCTCGTGAGATGGAGAAATTGCGCAATCGGGCTATGCCGTACTGGATGTTGTTGTTAATACGGAGTAATCACGGGGAGTGAGTGGTGTTTTGTGAGCTGGAGGCGTATTGATGGGTACCTACCCGTGGTATTTGTGCCTCCTGATGGTCTTGATCTAGTTTCGAGGATGAAACTTTCTTTTAGTGGGGGAGGATGTGAGGTCCCGGAATTCCCCGCGTAGGGTTTGCTGGTTGTTGAATAACTTTTAGTGGCCGTTGGGAGTGTTTGCGCGCAATTTGGACACAAGGGGTGGACTTCGGGTTTAAAATTGGACCACGTGAGAAATTGGAGGACCCGTCGGGAATTTTTAGAGTTGGAATTTGGCAAAACGGACATCAGAAACGGACTCAGGGCGAAAAACTGTGCAAAATAGGCCATTTCTGGATTTTTCTGGGCTTATATAGTGATTTTGGGTGTTGCTGGTGCGGTGGACCGGGTTCACGGGGTTTCGGTGCACGGCGGAAGACCGGCCGGTGCAGCGCGGTTCATGGCCGCGCTGCACCCGGTCCACGGATCCGGGCGGGTGCCCGTTGCACGCGCGGTGCACCGCGCACCGCGCATGCAGGCGCATGCGTGGCGCGGGCCCGTGAGCGGGCCGGGCCGTGTTGGCGCCTCACCCTCGCGCCACCTGTCTGGTCGGACGGGAATCGTCCGACCCGCCTCGCACGGGATCATCCCGTGGGGATTTGGTGTGAGTGTGGAGGGGGTTTGTATGTGTTTGGTTAGACCTTTGGTGCGTTTTAAGGAATTTTTGGAGGCTATAAATTGCACCCTTGGACAGCAAATGAGTTCTTTACATCCCTAGGCCATCTCCACTCTGCTGTGAAGGAATTAGGGGATTTTCCATCATCTTCTTCATCTAAGAAGCCACCATTGTTGGAGCTTGAGGTTTGCTGGTTTTGGTTCCACTTCGTCACATTTTCTTCCAGGAGGTCTCCTGGATTGTAGAAATGGAATTTTGGGATGATTCTTGCGTGGTTCTCTTCACAACTTCGTGATCTACAACTTTGGTATTGAAGAGGAGACCTAATGGAAGCTCTAAACCAGGTAAATATAGCAATCTTTGAGACACTTGATTTCAGTTTGAGATTTCGAGCAGAGGTTAGTGTTTTTACTCCCCTGGGATGTATAAATGGAATTCTAAGTTGATTTTTGTTGGTAAATTTCCAGGACTTACAGAGCTCCAATTTTCGTATTTTGTGGAATTTCCAATTTGGACTCTAAGTTAGGTAAATTGAGCCATCTTTGAGATTGTTGTGTGCAGCTGAGATTTTGGATGTGGTTTTGAGCAATGCTCAGTGATTTTGCTCCCTAGGATTGAAGAAGTGGAATTTTAAGCTGATTTTTATGGGGAATTCACCTGGACTCAATGACCTACATCTTTTATATTGAATAAAAAAGCTAAATATTGCTACAAATAAGGTGAATTTAATCATCTTTGGAGCCCTTGGTACAGTTGCAGTTTTGGACAGCATCGCAGAGTTTAGGCTGTAACTTTGCGCACCGACATCGGATCGAAGTGATTCAAAAGGAAAAATTCATCTACTTTTCGCGAGGAATCTCCTGGATTTTTCTCAGAATTTTCTGAGTTTTCTTCGAAGGTGAGAATCTTTCTTCTTCCCGAGTTTCTATCTGTGGAATTTTGTACAGTTTAGTTTGGGGTGTTTCTCTTGCCGATTTTATATCTCAGTGTAGGAACCTCGGAATTGGACGTGCAGGGATTCGTTTCGAAGCTATCGACGCGTAGATCGCAGAGATATTTTATTTGGATTTTTTTCGAGAACTTTCAGCAGGTGGATTATTCGCATCTTTACAGCTGAACTTTTAGGGTGTTTTTCTCGGCAGATTTTGGAATTTAAGTGTAACTGGAGCTTTTTATTGTACCCAGGAGAGATTGTGGACAGTTCTGGACCCGTTGGACTTTGAGTTGCTTTTTTCGGGTATTATCAGCTGTAGGACTTTCGGCAGTTCGACTGGTCATGTGGGTGGCCTCGCTTCCAAGAATTTCGATCTGTACACTAATTCTAGCTGTTTAGGGATGTGCATGTATTATTCTTACCCCCAGTATAGCATGTCAGAGAGCATGAGTTGGGATTTCTTTGTTTATTCAGTTTAGCATGTGTTGCTTATTATTGTTCCCCACATCTATCTTTGGACTTGACCTAGCACCCCTGTCATATGCAGCATGTTCAACCAGACCAGTAGAAAAACTCCAACTTGGGCTAGGTTATTTTATTGCTTTAGACACTTTCACTATCATCACTATGTCATCTGGACTTAGTTTCTTCCTCGCCCAGATAGGGGGACCGAGGGGTCGGGTTATTAGTGGGGTGCATTTACACTCGTGTCGGGGGACCGAGTGGAGTCAGATAGTGAGTTATTGATCAGAGTGTCTTTTGATTACTGTCTGAGGGACAGGGGGTCTCGGCTGTGTTGTGTTCCAGCCAGTGAGTGAGACAGGGTTCTTTTGATTATAGTCGATCTTGTTGATCGTGGATTTGGATTATAGCCTGCATGGGCCACATTGAGCTCGACATAGATGCGCAGATACTTTACTCGGTGGGGTCGCGCCCCTCGAGTGCCACTCCGGAGTTAGGCGGGTTACTTGCTATTGCGGTTTTGTCGATGCAGTCCCTCTGGCTGGGTCCTTTTTGGCAGCCACGGACGCCCTACGTAAGTCCGCTCCTCAGGGACGTTACGGCAGTAGGTCCTACGTAAGTCCGCTCCTCCGGGACGTAACGGCAGTAGGTTGGCGCAGGTTTGACTGGACCCGATGTGGCAGTCAGTGTAGATTGGGTGATTTGAGTTGAGAGTTAGTAGTGGTACCAGTTTTCTTCTGTTTCCCCCTTGAGCATCTAGTTAGAGGCATAGTAGCTGTAGAGTTATTTTACCAGCTTTTCTTTCCAGTATTGCATCTGTTACTTTATGCCTCTAGTGGACTTAGTGGGCAGACCGTCGGGCTTGTTGGCGGCACCCACTGAGAACTACTTTGGGATGTAGTTCTCACACCCGTCGTGGTGTTTTTCCCCAGGGACCTCTACTTCTGTTCTTGCTGCACCGGTTGCTGATCCAGCTGATCGAGGTAAGGGAGTCGCGAGTTAGATTCCTACCAAATGTCGTCCTGAGAGTAGCTGTACCCCTCACATTTTGAGAGTTCTTGTTGAGTGAATCCTGTAGTGAGGATCGAGTTGTATTTTTCCTTATTTTGGAGAGACTGATGTATTTATTGGAGCTATCTCCCTTTTGGATTTTATATATTAGAGGACTTTTCTACGATCGTATTTGGGAGTTGGATATTGTATTATCTTCAGTTGTACAGTTTTTGGATTTCAGCTTTTCTGTAGTTTTACTCTCAGCTCTGATATCTGTTTAGCTGTAGTTGATTCTTCTTGCAGGTTAGACGCTTCGTCTGTACGGCAGTTTCCGTACAGATGGCGGATCTGTTAGCGAGTCGGGTCGCAGTTTCGACCCCGGGGCGTGACAATGATAGTAGCCTGTTAGAGGCGTTAGGTAATTATGATTATTATTGCATGTGTAGGGAGATACAGATGAAAAGTGCAACTGTTGGTTGCCAAAGACAGATGATAAATGTGCATGTGTAAAGATATTTAGAGGAAATGTGACATTTATGATTTATCCAAATAGGAGATAAACTGGTATTTGTAGATGGACACAGATGAAAAATGCAACTGTTGGTTGCCAAAAAGGAGATAATTAATTTGCATGTGTAAAAAGAATTAGGAAAAAAATGCAATTCTTGACTTATCTAAATTGATGATAATTGCATGCATAGAGGATAAATATTATTTTATGATGGATATGAAAATAATTGCATGCGTAGAAATGAATAATTATGTGTTGACTGTGATCATGTTAGGGTACAACCCTAGGAATCATTTGACATAAGGGAACAGAACTTGTTGGTAGTAAGACTAGGAGAAAACATAGTCTAGGAGTTTGACGAGTGACATCAAACTTAGGAGTTATCCTAGGGTGGACGAGTGGCATGGTCTTAGGTGATAACCTAAGGACACTGGATAGAGTGATCAACATAGAGTCAAGGAACTCTAGGATGAGTATGACATGGAACTTAGGTAAAGGAAACCTAAGGTGAACTAGAGGTCAGCATAGAGTCAAGGAACTCTAGGACAAGTATGACATGGAACTTAGGTAAAGGGAACCTAAGTTGAGCTAGAAGAGTTTAAACTCACAGACAGAAAAATAGAGTCAAGTTGACTCTAGGATTCAGTAAGGAATCAAGAGGATGGAAAAATGGATCAAGTGTGAAGATATGAAAGGGAAAACAGGGAAGTAGAGTCAATGTAATTCTAAGATAACAGTGGAACATGAAATTAGAGTCAGTGTAACTCTAAGTTAATAGTGGAGCAGGAAAATAGAGTTAAGTTAACTCTAGGATTCAGTGAGGAATCAGAAAAGTGGGATGAGATCCCAAGGTTGAAGAATTAAATTAATATAACCCTAGAAAGTCATAGGGTGTCTGGGCAAATGGACAATAACTTTAACTTCAATTTGAGTTAAATAAATGAAGGTGAAATGTTTATGAGTCCAGGAGACTCTCTAGTTATCCTTATGGCGAGACCTAGGATAAGAGGTAAATTGTGTAAAAAGGCAAAGTTTAAAAGCAAGCTAAAAGTGGCTAAAAAGCATAAAGAGAATGTTAATGGCGCCTTCGAATTTGAGACTCGTCAAGTGGAGCAGGACTCCCTGGGCAGTGACCCGTCGGACGAGGTACTTTCGAAAGGCTTAAAGTGAAAGCAAAGAGCTAAATGCTCAAGGGAAAGAGAAAGAGATTTGCCAGTGGCAAAATTTGGAGCTATAAGCTCGAATGAGAAAAGCAAGTGTTCAAAGGCAAAGAGGCTAAGAACTAAAGTAAAAGAGAAAGAAAAAGGAAAGAAAAGAAAGAAAATATAAAGATAAAACGGGCGTACCTTCGGGGAGGAAACGTGACCCTTGTTGGAGGCGCAGGCAGTATCCCGCTCCAGGGCAGTGACCCATCTGGCACGTTTCTCCCTTTGGGCGGGGTAACACTTGCGGGTGTTATCGGCAACCTTAGAAATCTTATCTGATGGTAGCAGGACTACCGGGCTCGGGCCCGTTGGATAAGAATTTCCGAGGGTTAACTTGAACTAAAGCACCAGAATCTAAAGAATAAAGAAACATAGAGTGGCCAAGGTGGCCGGGTTAGTTTGACCCTGTATATAGCGGCATAGTGGCCGAGTTGGTGCTTAGCGGCCTAGTGTGGCTAGATAGAGTAGTGCTGGGTCGATGAGTATACACAGATAGTGTAGTGACCTATTATATGGTAGCCTAGTATGGCTGGACAGTGTAGTGCTGGGTTGATGAGTATATACAGACAGTGATGTATCATTTTGTATAGCTGCATATGATATCGAGGATTTTAGTTTCCTAGCACTATTATTATTGCTTCCATTGGACCAAGTGGTGTAGGACACTTTCTCTCGGTGGTTGAACCCACTGGGAACTCAGATGTAGTTCTCACACCCCTTGGGTGACTCCCCCCACAGGTTCGGGTATGGATGCAGCGGTCGTGACGGTTCAGATGCAGACGGCGAGGCCTACGACAGGGGCAAGAGCCCAGCAGCATAGAGACCTAGAGGGTCTAGCAGAGGTACCATTTTTATGTTTCTTGAGTGAACCTTGTATGGTGAGGAATTTATGTAAAAGAATTGTAATAATTTTATTTGCAAGTTCAGAATGTAAAGTGTAATAAATTTAAGTTATGGTTCACTCTTGTATGCTTTCATTTCTGTGTTAACTGTTTGTTACTGAATGAAAGTTTAAATTTGTAGTGATTTTTAGTACTCTGATATTGAGCTTCCGCATACACTGGTTGTGTTAATATGGATGTTACCGTTCCTTTCGGGTAGAAAAAGGTCATACCCGATTGGCGGGTCTGTTGGCGTGCCCGATCCGTACAAATTGGCGGACTCGGGGCGTGACAGATTAGAGTGGTATCAGAGCCTAGGAATAGTCCTAGGTGGTTAGCAACCTTAGGGAGACCCTAGGGATTAGCACGAGAGAGTGCGTGGGCGGTGGCGAAAGTACTTGATTGGGTTTTGTTGTTCCCAAAAAGGATGTTTGGACTGATCGAGGGCAACGAGCTTTCATTCTTCGAATATTACGTTGGGCGGCCGACAACGTAATGTTGGAGATGAAAAGGAGTACCCTCTTATACTTTCGCATGATTTGGTCGACGAGCCTTTTTGTCGGTATATGGACTGCGCGATGCTCAAATGGTTAAGTTTGGGCTGGTTGTTTCGTTGTGGTGTGCATAGTAGCGATGACACCACATAGGGAAACGCACCTGTTTGACTCGAGTCCCGAGAGGGCTCGGGGTCAAACATGGTATACGAGTTGCGATAGCAGGTGACCGCACTTGTTGGAGTGGTCCAACAGTAGGTCAGACTTCTTGCCGTCGGCGGAAATTTTTCCGCCGACAGGAAGACAGGTTTCGACGCCTAAGAGTAGCGTCAGCATGACAGTTGGAGCAGATAGATAGACTCCAGTGGCTGATAACGCAGCAAGTTGAGACTGCACAAACAACGTATGAGTATACGGCGTCGCCGCCTGTAGGGGCGACAGTAAAGAGAATGGCAGTGGCCGCCGAACTTTTGTCGGCGCAGCCAACACCTTCAGCATGGGGTGTTGTAGGCTTGTGTCAGCTGGTTTGCTGGCAAAGTATGGTTAGTAAGGTCCGGTGAGAGACCGACTCGCGAGGTGAATGGTGATCGCTATGTCGCGAGAGCCAAGTTGCTGTGCCCTGAGGGTTAGGGCAAGAAAGATTCACAGGCCTGGCGGCGTGAGTTCGCCCTGATGACGGTAGTGACCGTCTGGCGTGTTGATTGTGGCTAGGTTGCCACGTAGTAGTGTTGGTGAGGCCTAGAATAGGCTTCAGGATGCAAGAACCTCTCGAAAGAGCGAGAGTTTTGTGGCGCCGTTCTGATGGATCGGTTTGATGGCGAGGATTGCCACCGCAGGATTTGCGAGTTAATCACCAGTGTTGGTGAATGTTCATTGTGGTGCCTCAACCCAGTTGGGGGAGGTGTACGGGAGCCGTACGTGTGTTTAAGCAAGTTGCTTGACACTGATTTTTACGAGATGCGTGGGGGCGTAGGACGCCCAACTGTTTGGGTGCTCATGGAGCACGAGTATCGTTTAGCCAGAGAGAGCTGATTAGGTGGCGTGTTAGCCTTTGCCTAGGGTGGCCAGTGTTGATAGAGAGTTTGGGTCGTGGATTGACGACTGGTTAGTTTGGTTTCGCTCAGTGGAGCGTAGTGGTCGCATGGCGACGAGTAGCGGGTTTGCTTGGGGACGATCCGTGCCTGGACCAGGTTTGTGGACTGTGGACCTGTAGCCCAGTGGGCAGGCACAGTCAGCTGTGAGAGACAGCGGCCCGAGACCTGATGGCGGGGCATGATAGAGATTTGGTCGGGACGGTAGTCCGAGCTGTTGGGTTATAAGTAATTGGATCTAAATAGGGGAAAAAACACCTAGAGGGGGGTGAATAGGTGTAAACAATAAACACTCAAAAATTGTTGCGCTATAAAACCCAATGCGGAAAAATAAATGAACACGCAAGATTTTTACGTGGAAAAACTCCAAACCGGAGTAAAAAACCACGGGACCGATAACACGGCGAAATCCACTAGAATTGAAACACGTACAAGGTGATATAACGTACTCACAGACGACTCAACCTCTTACCATACGCTCCTAGTAGATTTTCTCCGCTCGCTCCACGACGCTTCTCGAATCCACGATCCACGCCCAACGCTGAGTCCACAGCGTCCAACGTCGAGTCCACGACGTCCGACCAAATCCACGGTCTTCACCCAATACTACGCTTCGAATCCACGAACGTAGTTGCACCTTGAATCCACAAGGCCACGCGAGTCCACGCGCCGATTTAGGGTAAATCGTTGTTTGTTTTGGGTGGTGATGATCCGCCGAATACTTAGATTAGAAATAGATCGGAAATACCATCTAAGTATTCATTGATTTGATTCTACTCAAAATGTGAGTATGGAAAACCTAGAATCAAATCAATCAATATAGATGAAGAAACATAGAATAAATCTATTGATTTCCTTTCTTCTCTATATGTGGATTTTTTCTTTTCGGCTATCTTTTTCTATTTGTGCCGATCAATGTGGATGCCCTAGAAAATGAATACAGGGCCTATTTATAGGTTAGAAACCATTGGAAGAAGATAGGGATCAAAAACTGCCTTTTCTGGAGATTTTACGACGGCGATCCGGATTGGAATTGCACGATCCGGATCGCAGAAGCAAGAAAGACGATTTCCAGAAAAATGCAAGTTCGGGATCCGGATCGTAGTCCCCGATCCGGATCGTTCATACAGTTTCACCAAACATCACGTTCGGGATCCGGATTGCAAATCCTGATCCGGATCGTGCAAGTGAAAAGGTAAAACCAGTGTTCGGGATCCGGATCATGAAATGCTGCGATCCGGATTGAAACAGTGTATGAACAAACACCCTTCGGGATCCGGATTGCCGAGCACGATCCGGATCCTGAACATGTCCCATGTCCAGTTTTTGATGTTTATGCAATAAAACTTCTTCCAGGTGTTTCTACACTATAAGAAGTATTCGGATCACCAAAAATCTTTAGTTAAACATACCTGATCCTTTTGAATTCTTCTTTCTTGAGATTGAGGTATATGATCCAAAGTTTTTCATCTTCAATCTTCAAGACTTAATACTTTCACGAAATACGCCAACTCAAATTCCGTAACAATCTCCCCCTTTGGCGGTTTCGTGACAAAACACAAATCCACAAAATAAAATTCAAAAAGGATATTTTTGTTGCTATCACCATACAACAAAAATTTACAATGGAGATCCAAAAATTAGAAACATGAGATAAACTCCTAAAACAGACTCTAGACTTAGACATCTGTACTCTCTGCACAAATAAAGCATTCTTGACAAACAAAAGCGTTAGATACCTCAAGAATTGAAACATACAAAACCAAATACAGAGATAGAGTTTATTCTCATCATGACATTTGAAGAATTCAGATATGTAAGAGAATCATAGTTAAAAAACAACATATCTTCTAGGCATTCAAGAACCAAATGTCACAAACTGTTAGTCCAACATCAACTTGTTAGTCATATTACATGCCCAAATAGTTAGTCAAATAGTTAGTAGGGACATGCAACCAATCAATGAAAGAAAAAAAACAAAGTTGAGTTGAAGTCATACTTACCTTGATATTGACAATGTTCATACATTTTCGTCATTTGTTCAAGTTGCATTGTCCAAGTTCTCTCTTAAACTCTCTCCCCCTTTTTGTCACAAATAAAGCCAAAAACGTAGCAAAAGCTACAAAATATAAGGAGAGTTAAAAAGTTCTATTAATATGCACAATCTGAGAACTAAACTACAAGTTAGAACAAAAACTAAGTCCTAAAAATCGAAACTAAATGTTAAGAACCGAAGAACTGAGAACTGCAAGAGAGTAAGGTCATAGAAAAAATGAACAGAAGGTGCTGTTTAGTCTGAAGAGTCTGAACTGGTACAGCTCAGCTTGTTCAAAATTCCTTTAAGCATTTTTGAAAAATTGGAATACTTTTTCTTGATCTTCTTGTGCTGAGAAGAAATTTGCTGAAGTTCTTTCGAGATTCTTTCTTGTTCAGCAGAGATTCTTTGTTGTTCCTGGCGAACTGATTCCAATATATCTGTGTCCGTAGTGCGTGTCTTCGAGTGTGATGGATGTTGTGTAGAAGCAGATGGTGCATCCAGTCCCTGAACCCATGGAGATTCAGTTTGTAGAACCCCAGAAAGTGAGCGTGCTCTGGTAAGGGGCCCACTACGCTGACTTTCACTTCTTTGGACATTCTTCCGTCTTGTATATTGCTTAGTTGTTGAGGCAGATTTCATAAGCCTTTTTCCTTTGACAAATTTCCTGTTCTCCTCATCAATTTTTCGTTGAACATCTTTGAAAAATTCATCCCATTCCTCCTCATCATAGTCTGAGCTGTCCTCCCCAGCTTCTTTAGTCTTTTCTTGAGTGGAATCATTCTGTTCCTTTTAACAGATGTACTCGTGTGCACCATAGTGATCAACAAAAGAAGGAACCACGAGAATCCCATTGAACACAGTGCGTTAAGAAGTTGAAGTCCTGTGAAGAGCAACTCAAGAACACATGAAAAATCGTCAATTTTGAAAAATTTGAAAAATTGTACCTAGACAATCATAATCATGTAGAGAAGCTAAGAATCAAATTAGTTTTGCAAAAAGAATTTTAAAAATAGATCAATCGCATGATTTACAAAAATTCCTCTTTTATGCCCTAAAACTGAATTTTTAGAAATCGAAGCCTAAAAACTCGTTAATCAGGTAAAACCCAGCATAAAAGCAAAACTAATCGACCCAGAGTTCTTATTTCAAAAGAAATTTGATCAAAAACCATTCACAAACGAAAAAGATCCATGATTTCTACTCACGTTTGATGAAAAAATATAAAAACTGTGAAAAACCGAGATTTGATCAACAAAACTTACTTGAATTGAAGAACTTTGAGTTTGGAAGCTCCAAGATGCAAGAAATCTAGAGAGAGAAGCTCTAGAGACTTGAGAACAAAAGATTAGGGTAAAAGAAATCAAATCCTCTTTGTTCTTATAAAACCCTAGCCGTGATCCGGATCGGATCGAGAATGTGATCCGGATCGGCTACCCGCAGGAAGAATCCTGCGTTCGGGATCCGGATCACTTACTCCGATCCGGATCGGCTTCAACTTTTTCTCCAGAAAATTTTAGAAAAATTCCATAAAATCCAGAAAAAGTATGTAAGCACTTTAGCATATCAACTTTAAACAAAAATCATCGTTTCATACAACAAGAAATAGATTATGCAAAATCTATCAAAAATACTCAAAAATGAAACGAAAATTTACGAAAATTAAAACACTTAAAGTTGAACAACTTCAATCACATCTATCCTGATCTTATGTGTAATGCCTTTATCAAATCATCAATTTTGGTAAAGAAAATGAAATACCAAGATCAATAGATGTTTGAAATCCCAGATAAGTTAGATAATATATCTAGACAATCTGTTGAAGGAGTGGCTCTTTGAGCATCTTTTATCAAAAATCCCACCTTATACCAACCATGAAATACGACTGAGTCAAGTATTTCAATATGCATTTCATCAACATTTTTAAAACAAAAATTTGCTTTGCATTCATGGAGTATCTTTTTCTTTCTTTCATTTTCTCCATGTGGTGGTAGTTTTCACACTCCTCATTGGGATGTAACTCTTTCCACATCTTTTGAGCATTTTACATTTCTTTGACTCCCCCTCAATTGGCTATCAATTATTTAATATATAAGGTATTCAACCAAAAATTGATCTCGCATTCATACTCGACTAAGCAATCAAATATGATAATGACTATACCAAGAGATCATTGAGAGAGAAATTGACTTTGATCACTTAAAAGATGGTTTAATTAACGTAAATGATCATTGCAACATTGAAATATTATGATATCAAAAGCATAATAAATTTCTAAATGCATAAAAGGATGCAATTAAAGTCAATTATGATTTATGCTCAATTAATGTCCTATGTACAAAACATAGATAAAGAACAAAACAAAAACAAAAACAAAACCTAACCTAAGCAAAGGTTTCAAAAAGAGATTATTTCAAGGAAAGCATGCCAATTGCTTTACGCAAGTGAATAAAACGTTTTTGATCCAAAGGTTTTGTTAAGATATCAGCTAATTGATCCTCAGTTGAAATATATGACAGTTGAAGAATATTTGATTCAACTAGCTCTCTAAGAAAATGATATCTAAGTTCAATATGTTTTGTTCTAGAGTGCAACACAGGGTTTTTTGAAATGTTAATAGCACTAGTGTTGTCACATAAAATGGTTACCGAAGTTGCTGAAATCCGGAAATCGCTCAACACGCTTTTCATCCAAATCAATTGGGTTGAACAACTTCCTGCAGAAATGTACTCCGCTTCGGCAGTCGAGAGTGCTATGCAATTCTGCTTTTTACTGTGCCATGCAACAAGGCAATGGCCAAGATAGAAGCATGCACCACTCGTGCTTTTCCGGTCATCCACTGATCCAGCCCAATCGGCATCTGAGTATCCAACAATATCCAAACTTGTTCCCATAGGATACCAAATTCCGAAATTGATTGTACCTTTGATATATCGGATGATCCGTTTCACCGCTTTCAGGTGAACCTCCTTCGGTGCTGATTGATATCTCGCGCAAATCCCAACACTGAAGGATATATCCGGGCGACTAGCCGTGAGATATAGTAGACTTCCAATCATACTGCGATACAGTTTCTCGTCTACATTCTCACTATGTGATTCACTTCCAAGTCCCTTATGGCTAGTTCCCATTGGAGTCGGAAAATCCTTAGAATTTTCTAGATCAAACTTTTTGACCAACTCCATTGCATACTTGGATTGACACAAGTGAATACCTTCATCGTTTTGTTTAACTTGTAATCCAAGAAAATAAGTCAATTCGCCCATCATGGACATCTCAAATTCGCTTTCCATGGTCTCCGCGAATTTAGAAGCATCATTATCTCTTGTTGCGCCAAAAACAATGTCATCGACATAGATTTGAGCAACTATGAAATTGTTTTGATAATGCTTCACAAAGAGAGTCCTGTCAGCTCCCCCTCGAGTGTAGCCCTTTTCCAAAAGGTGCTTTGTCAACCTTTCGTACCATGCTCGCGGTGCTTGTTTCAGACCGTAAAGAGCCTTTTTCAGACGAAAAACATGGTTAGGTAGTTTATGATCCACAAAACCTTTCGGTTGAGCCACATAAACTTCCTCATTTAAAAACCCATTTAAAAAGGCGCTCTTAACGTCCATTTGAAATAATTTGATTTTAAAATGACAAGCTATCGCAAATAAGATACGAATGGACTCGAGTCTAGCTACAGGGGCGAAAGTTTCATCAAAGTCTATACCTTCTACTTGAGAGTAGCCTTGAGCAACTAACCTTGCTTTGTTCCTGATGATAGTACCATCTTCATTTTTCTTGTTCTTGAAGATCCATTTGGTACCTATCACATTGTGTTGCTTCGGAGGCTTCGTTAATTCCCAGACTTTGTTTCGCTCGAATTGATGGAGCTCTTCCTGCATTGCTTTAATCCAGTAGTCATCTTGGAGAGCTTCATCAACATTCTTTGGTTCGATTTGAGATACATAGCATGCAAATCCGCAAACCAATTGTCTCCGTGTTCTAACTCCTTCTTGTGGATCTCCAATGATGTTCGATTCAGGGTGATCCTTGGAGATGCGTAACGTTTGAGGTAGAGGAGTAGACGGAGGTACACGAGATGATTCCTGCACATCAGATGAACTTGAAGAACCGTTAGATGCATCAACATTATTATCGAAAGAATTGTTAGAAGAAGATGCATTAGCAGGTGTATCATCATCAAGAGAGATATCGAGGGTAGATTTTTCAGATTCAAAATGAAAAGCTTCATCTACCTTAACATTTATCGATTCTACGATCGTCTTAGATTCTAAGTTAAAAACTCGATATGCTCTGCTGTTTGTAGAATAACCTAAGAAAATCCCTTCGTCACTTCGAGAGTCAAATTTTCCAAGATTTTCGCGATCACGTAAAATAAAACACCGACTCCCAAAGATACGAAAATATTTGATGTTAGGTTTTCTACAAAACCAAAGTTCATATGGTGTATTCAATGTCCCCGGGCGCAAATACACGCGATTAATAACATAAACAGCAGTGTTCACCGCTTCAGCCCAAAAATAAAAAGGTAAGTTCCGGCTGTGAAGCATAACACGTGCCATTTCCTGTACGACCCTGTTTTTGCGCTCGACTACACCATTTTGTTGAGGTGTATAAGGTGCAGAGAATTCATGTTTAATGCCGTTAGAAGTGCAAAAATCAATGAATTTGGAATTTATGAATTCCCCACCTCTATCACTTCTAACTCGAGTAATCCTATCATTCTTTTCAATCATAATACGATTGCAGATTTCGAGAAAAGAATCAAAGGTATCAGCTTTTTCTTTTAAAAATGCTACCCAAGTATATCTAGAAAAATCATCAACCAATAAGAAAATATACCATTTACCTCCCAGAGATGGTTGACGAGTTGGCCCCATTAAGTCCATATGCAAAAGTTCCAAAGGCCGTTTTGTACCTATGTGGTTCAAGTTCTTGTGTGCAGTCCTAGACTGTTTTCCCTTTTGGCAACCGCCACACACAAGGTTTTGTTCAAAAGAAAGTTTTGGAACCCCCTTGACCACATCTTTGTTCGAAATTCTAGCAAGTTCCTTAAAGTTTATGTGACCTAGCCTTTCATGCCAAAGTGTTTCATTTTTCAAAGATGCTAGGTTACATTTTTCAGAAATCTTAGAGGAACTACATAACAATTGTTTTCTGATCTAACCCCTTTTAAAAAGAAAGCATGGTTCTGTCAGTTACAGTGCATTTATCAGATGAAAAATTAACTGAATAACCACTATCACAAAGTTGACTTATGCTTATGAGGTTAGTCTTAAGGCCATGAACAAATAACACATTATTTAGAACCGGGCCATCTGGAATAGCTACCGTTCCCTTTCCAACAATTTTGGAAGACCGACCATCTCCGAAAACAACAAGTCCTCCGGAGTTTTTCTCAAATGTTTGAAAACAGTTTTTGTCACCGGTCATATGACGGGAACACCCGCTATCCAGATACCAAGACGAACTATCATATGCATGCAAGGAAACATTGGTAGCAAGACAAGGGAAAATTTCACCTTTGCGCACCCAAACCTTTTTGGAGTGCGTCGGTAATGATCGTGAAGTTGATCTCCTAGGTGAGAGCGTCTTGCTTGAAGAATTGCTGCTCCTTGATGATGTCGTCTTGAGCGGTGACTACCAAGGCTCTTTTCCTTCAATGAATTGCAGTTGATTTTCGAGGAATAGCCTTTTGGTAGTCATTGCAAGAGGTGCTTGAGGTGTGCGTTTGGCTTCCGTCTTGCAATTTCTCCTTATGTGCCCTGAAATGCCACAACGAAAACATACCTTAGATCTTGACGATCCCGAGGAGGATGTAGTAGGCTTGTTGTCGTTGCTTGTCGTGAATTCCGGTGTCGGAGGAGGAGATACCGACTGAGGCACAAATACTGTCCCACTCGAACTTGGAATGTCTCCAGTTTGAGTGTATCCGAGGCCGAACTTATTTCTTTGACCAAGACCAAGAAGTCTGTCCAACTTACTCCTTCCAGAAGAAAATCTCTTTAAGTCATCCTTCAGTTGGCGTATGGTCTCCGTCATTTCCAATTTTTCCTGTCGAGCCTCGCCGTTGAGCTTCAAGAAGTAATTCGCTTTGTTCACCATATCCATATAATTCTTCTCGAGTTGCTCATTGGACTCTTGAAGGGAAACATTTGTTTAATCAGATTATCCCTTTCCACTTCAAGATCGGTTGAGAGAGAGGTTACCCTTTTTACTTCTTCTTCGAGATCCTGCAATCTCCCTTTCAACCCCTTGTTTTGCTTAGCCAGTTTCTTTGAATCCCTCAAAAGTCTGTGGTAGGCTAGAGCAAAATCTTCACCTTCCGAATCATCTGATTCATCGTCCGTTGCAATCTTTTCAACAGTGGAGTTGGACAGTGATCGGATGTACTTGCCATTAAGCACATGAAGGGTGAAGAGGTGGACGCGTGGAAAGCTGTCGCGTTGTCTTCTTCATCACTTGAGGATGACTCATTTGACGTGGAGTTGTCATCCCAAGTGACGACTTGCATCGCCTTCTTCTTTGCCGGATTCTTGTTGGGACACTCCGTTGCAATGTGGCCGTAGCCTCGACATTTGAAGCACTGAACTTGTCCCTCTGAACTTTTCTTATCCTTTGAGAAGTTCTCTTGCTTCCTTGACTTGTAACTTGAAGAACCCTTGCCTTTCTTCGACTTTCCGAAGGATGGAGTTTTGCTTGAATTTCCCCTTCGAAAGTTGCGGCGAAACTTCCTTGTCAAGAGAGCGAGCTGCTTCTCAAAGTCCTCCATAGAAAGGTTCTCGTCGTCGTCCGAGGAGGATGAATCCGCGTCTTCTTCTTTAGTTGATTTCAATGCGTAACCTGAAGACTTAGAAGAGGATGCCTTTCCAGAAGAATAGTTAGTAGGAAATGTCATTTCATAAGTTTGTAAAGCACCTACTAATTCTTCTACACGCATTTCGTCCGGGTGTTTAATTGTTTCAATGGCTGCGACCTTCGGGCGAAATCGTTCAGGAAGAGTTCTTAGAATTTTTCTTACAACTTTAAATTCTGGAATCTTCTCTCCCAAGTTAGCACATGAGTTTACGATGTCTTGCAATCGTGTGTAATAGTCAGTGAAAGATTCATTCTCTGCCATAGAGATAGAGTCAAACTTGCTCGTAAGCATTTGCAGTTTCTGAATCTTCACAAGGTTAGTTCCCTCATGCGTAACTTGAAGAACATCCCAGATTTCTTTCGCAGTCTCACATGCCGAGACGCGAGAGAACTCAGTTTGTGACAAAGCATTAAATAGAGCATTAATTCCTTTGCCATTGTAAGAAGATAATCTATCTCTTCCTTGGTCCATTTCGACCTAGGTTTTAAGGTGCGAACATCATCTAAAATTTCAGTTGGATTAGACCATCCTAATTCAATTGATTGCCACACCCTTTCGTCGATGGAAATTAAAAAGGCTTTCATCCGTACTTTCCAGTACGCATAATTTGTTCCATCAAAGAAAGGGGGTCGATTGATGTTTCCACCTTCAACCATTGTTTACAACCCTATTCCCGCTCTGATACCACTTGTTGGGTTATAGGTAATTGGATCTAAATAGGGGAAAAAACACCTAGAGGGGGGTGAATAGGTGTAAACAATAAACACTCAAAAAATCATTGCGCGATAAAACCCAATGCGGAAAAATAAAAGAACACGCAAGATTTTTACGTGGAAAAACTCCAAACCGGAGTAAAAAACCACGGGACCGATAACACGGCGAAATCCACTAGAATTAACACACGTACAAGGTGATATAACGTACTCACAGACGACTCAACCTTTTACCATACGCTCCTAGTAGATCTTCCCGCTCGCTCCACGACGCTTCTCGAATCCACGATCCGCGCCCAACGCTGAATCCACAGCGTCCAACGTCGAGTCCACGACGTCCACCCGAATCCACGGTCTTCACCCAATGGTACGCTTCGAATCCACGAACGTACCTCGCTTCCACCTTGCACCTTGAATCCACAAGGCCACGCGAGTCCACGCGCCGATTTTGGGTAAATCGTTGTTTGTTTTGGTGGTGATGATCCGCCGAATACTTAGATTAAAGATAGATCGGAAATACCATCTAAGTATTCATTGATTTGATTCTACTCAAAATGTGAGTATGGAAAACCTAGAATCAAATCAATCAATATAGATGAAGAAACATAGAATAAATCTATTGATTTCCTTTCTTCCTCTATATGTGGATTTTTCTTTTCGGCTATTTTTTCTATTTTGTGCCGTATGCGGATGCCCTAGAAATGAATACAGGGCCTATTTATAGGTTAGAAACCATTGGAAGAAGATAGGATCAAAAACTGCCTTTTCTGGAGATTTTACCGACGGCGATCCGGATTGGAATTGGCGATCCGGATTGCAGAAGCAAGAAAGACGATTTCCAGAAAAGATGCAAGTTCGATCCGGATCGTAGTCCCCGATCCGGATCGTTCAACAGTTTCACCAACAACACGTCGGATCGGAGTGCAAATCCTCATCCGGATCATGCAAGTGAAAAGGTGAAACCATGTTCGGATCCGGATCATGAAGCTGCTCTCCGGATTGAAACAGTGGTATGAACAAACACCCTTCGGGATCCGGAA
>CM054945.1:15278585-15482476 GCA_029168755.2 Tillandsia fasciculata | reverse complement strand
TATGTAAGCACTTTACATATCACCTTAACAAAAATCTCGTTTCATACAACAAGAAATAGATTATGCAAACTCTATCAAAAATACTCAAAATGAAACGAAAATTTACGAAAATTAAAACACTTAAAGTTGAACAACTTCAATTACATCTATCCTGATCTTATGTGTAATGCCTTTATCAAATCATCAATTTTGGTAAAGAAAATGAAATACCAAGATCAATAGATGTTTGAAATCCCAGATAAGTTAGATAATATATCTAGACAATCTGTTGAAGGAGTGGCTCTTTGAGCATCTTTTATCAAAAATCCCACCTTATACCAACCATGAAATACGACTGAGTCAAGTATTTCAATATGCATTTCATCAACATTTTTAAAACAAAAATTTGCTTTGCATTCATGGAGTATCTTTTTCTTTCTTTCATTTTCTCCATGTGGTGGTAGTTTTCACACTCCTCATTGGGATGTAACTCTTTCCACATCTTTTGAGCATTTTACATTTCATTGACTCCCCCTCAATTGGCTATCAATTATTTAATATATAAGGTATTCAACCAAACCATTGATCTCGATTCATACTCGACTAAGCAATCAAATATGATAATGACTATACCAAGAGATCATTGAGAGAGAAATTGACTTTGATCACTTAAAAGATGGTTTAATTAACGTAAATGATCATTGCAACATTGAAATATTATGACATCAAAAGCATAATAAATTTCTAAATGCATAAAAGGATGCAATTAAAGTCAATTATGATTTATGCTCAATTAATGTCCTATGTACAAAACATAGATAAAGAACAAAACAAAAACAAAAACAAAACCTAACCTAAGCAAAGGTTTCAAAAAGAGTTTATTTCAAGGAAAGCATGCCAATTGCTTTACGCAAGTGAATAAAACGTTTTTGATCCAAAGGTTTTGTTAAGATATCAGCTAATTGATCCTCAGTTGAAATATATGACAGTTGAAGAATATTTGATTCAACTAGCTCTCTAAGAAAATGATATCTAAGTTCAATATGTTTTGTTCTAGAGTGCAACACAGGGTTTTTGAAATGTTAATAGCACTAGTGTTGTCACATAAAATGGTTACCGAAGTTGTTGAAATCCGGAAATCGCTCAACACGCTTTTCATCCAAATCAATTGGGTTGAACAACTTCCTGCAGAAATGTACTCCGCTTCGGCAGTCGAGAGTGCTATGCAATTCTGCTTTTTACTGTGCCATGCAACAAGGCAATGGCCAAGATAGAAGCATGCACCACTCGTGCTTTTCCGGTCATCATCCACTGATCCAGCCCAATCGGCATCTGAGTATCCAACAATATCCAAAGTCGTTCCCATAGGATACCAAATTCCGAAATTGATTGTACCTTTGATATATCGGATGATCCGTTTCACCGCTTTCAGGTGAACCTCCTTCGGTGCTGATTGATATCTCGCACAAATCCCAACACTGAAGGATATATCCGGGCGACTAGCCGTGAGATATAGTAGACTTCCAATCATACTGCGATACAGTTTCTCGTCTACATTCTCACTATGTGATTCACTTCCAAGTCCCTTATGGCTAGTTCCCATTGGAGTTGGAAAATCCTTAGAATTTTCAAGATCAAACTTTTTGACCAACTCCAGTGCATACTTGGATTGAGACAAGTGTATACCTTCATCGTTTTGTTTAACTTGTAATCCAAGAAAATAAGTCAATTCGCCCATCATGGACATCTCAAATTCGCTTTCCATGGTCTCCGCGAATTTGGAAGCATCATTATCTCTTGTTGCGCCAAAAACAATGTCATCGACATAGATTTGAGCAACTATGAAATTGTTTTGATAATGCTTCACAAAGAGAGTCCTGTCAGCTCCCCCTCGAGTGTAGCCCTTTTCCAAAAGGTGCTTTGTCAACCTTTCGTACCATGCTCGCGGTGCTTGTTTCAGACCGTAAAGAGCCTTTTTCAGACGAAAAACATGGTTAGGTAGTTTATGATCCACAAAACCTTTCGGTTGAGCCACATAAACTTCCTCATTTAAAACCCATTTAAAAAGGCGCTCTTAACGTCCATTTGAAATAATTTGATTTTAAAATGACAAGCTATCGCAAACAAGATACGAATGGACTCGAGTCTAGCTACAGGGGCGAAAGTTTCATCAAAGTCTATACCTTCTACTTGAGAGTAGCCTTGAGCAACTAACCTTGCTTTGTTCCTGATGATAGTACCTTCTTCATTTTTCTTGTTCTTGAAGATCCATTTGGTACCTATCACATTGTGTTGCTTCGGAGGCTTCGTTAATTCCCAGACTTTGTTTCGCTCGAATTGATGGAGCTCTTCCTGCATTGCTTTAATCCAGTAGTCATCTTGGAGAGCTTCATCAACATTCTTTGGTTCGATTTGAGATACATAGCATGCAAATCCGCAAACCAATTGTCTCCGTGTTCTAACTCCTTCTTGTGGATCTCCAATGATGTTCGATTCAGGGTGATCCTTGGAGATGCGTAACGTTTGAGGTAGAGGAGTAGACGGAGGTACACGAGATGATTCCTGCACATCAGATGAACTTGAAGAACCGTTAGATGCATCAACATTATTATCGAAAGAATTGTTAGAAGAAGATGCATTAGCAGGTGTATCATCATCAAGAGAGATATCGAGGGTAGATTTTTCAGATTCAAAATGAAAAGCTTCATCTACCTTAACATTTATCGATTCTACGATCGTCTTAGATTCTAAGTTAAAAACTCGATATGCTCTGCTGTTTGTAGAATAACCTAAGAAAATCCCTTCGTCACTTCGAGAGTCAAATTTTCCAAGATTTTCGCGATCACGCAAAATAAAACACCGACTCCCAAAGATACGAAAATATTTGATGTTAGGTTTTCTACAAAACCAAAGTTCATATGGTGTATTCAATGTCCCCGGGCGCAAATACACGCGATTAATAACATAACAGCAGTGTTCACCGCTTCAGCCCAAAAATAAAAAGGTAAGTTCCGGCTGTGAAGCATAACACGTGCCATTTCCTGTACGACCCTGTTTTTGCGCTCGACTACACCATTTTGTTGAGGTGTATAAGGTGCAGAGAATTCATGTTTAATGCCGTTAGAAGTGCAAAAATCAATGAATTTGGAATTTATGAATTCCCCACCTCTATCACTTCTAACTCGAGTAATCCTATCATTCTTTTCAATCATAATACGATGGCAGATTTCGAGAAAAGAATCAAAGTATCAGCTTTTTCTTTTAAAAATGCTACCCAAGTATATCTAGAAAAATCATCAACCAATAAGAAAATATACCATTTACCTCCCAGAGATGGTTGACGAGTTGGCCCCATTAAGTCCATATGCAAAAGTTCCAAAGGCCGTTTTGTACCTATGGGTTCAAGTTCTTGTGTGCAGTCCTAGATGTTTTCACGTTTTGGCAACCGCCACACACAATGCTGTTGTTCAAAAGAAAAGTTTGTGAAAACCCCCTTGACCACATTCTTTGTTCGAAATTTAGCAAGTTCCTTTAACGTTTATGTGACCTAGCCTTTCATGCCAAAGTGTTTCATTTTTCAAAGATGCTAGGTTACATTTTTCAGAAATCTTAGAAGGAACTACATAACAATTGTTTTCTGATCTAACCCCCTTTAAAAAGAAAGCATGGTTCATGTCAGTTACAGTGCATTTATCAGATGAAAAATTAACTGAATAACCACTATCACACAGTTGACTTATGCTTATGAGGTTAGTCTTAAGGCCATGAACAAATAACACATTATCTAGAACCGGGCCATCTGGAATAGCTACCGTTCCCTTTCCAACAATTTTGGAAGACCGACCATCTCCGAAAACAACAAGTCCTCCGGAGTTTTTCTCAAATGTTTGAAAACAGTTTTTATCGCCGGTCATATGACGGGAACACCCGCTATCCAGGTACCAAGACGAACTATCATATGCATGCAAGGAAACATTGGTAGCAAGACAAGGGAAAATTTCACCTTTGCGCACCCAAACCTTTTTGGAGTGCGTCGGTAATGATCGTGAAGTTGATTTCCTAGGTGAGAGCGTCTTGCTTGAAGAATTGCTGCTCCTTGATGATGTCGTCTTGAGCGGTGAGTACTACCAAGGCTCTTTTCCTTCAATTGATTGCAGTTGATTTTCGAGGAATAGCCTTTTGGTAGTCATTGCAAGAGGTGCTTGAGGTGTGCGTTTGGCTTCCGTCTTGCAATTTCTCCTTATGTGCCCTGAAATGCCACAACGAAAACATACCTTAGTTCTTGTCGATTCCGAGGAGGATGTAGTAGGGTTGTTGTCGTTGCTTGTCGTGAACACCGGTGTCGGAGGAGGAGATACCGACTGAGGCACAAATACTGTACCACTCGAACTTGGAATGTCTCCAGTTTGAGTGTATCCGAGGCCGAACTTATTTCTTTGACCAGACCAAGAAGTCTGTCCAACTTACTCCTTCCAGAAGAAAATCTCTTTAAGTCATCCTTCAGTTGGCGTATGGTCTCCGTCATTTCCAATTTTTCCTGTCGAGCCTCGCCGTTGAGCTTCAAGAAGTAATTCGCTTTGTTCACCATATCCATATAATTCTTCTCGAGTTGCTCATTGGACTCTTGAAGGGAAACATTTGTTTTAATCAGATTATCCCTTTCCACTTCAAGATCGGTTGAGAGAGAGGTTACCCTTTTTACTTCTTCTTCGAGATCCTGCAATCTCCCTTTCAACCCCTTGTTTTGCTTAGCCAGTTTCTTTGAATCCCTCAAAAGTCTGTGGTAGGCTAGAGCAAAATCTTCACCTTCCGAATCATCTGATTCATCGTCCGTTGCAATCTTTTCAACAGTGGAGTTGGACAGTGAGTCGGATGTACTTGCCATTAAGCACATGAAGGGTGAAGAGGTGGACGCGTGGAATGCTGTCGCGTTGTCTTCTTCATCACTTGAGGATGACTCATTTGACGTGGAGTTGTCATCCCAAGTGACGACTTGCATCGCCTTCTTCTTTGCCGGATTCTTGTTGGGACACTCCGTTGCAATGTGGCCGTAGCCTCGACATTTGAAGCACTGAACTTGTCCCTCTGAACTTTTCTTATCCTTTGAGAAGTTCTCTTGCTTTCTTGACTTGTAAGCTTGAAGAACCCTTGCCTTTCTTCGACTTTCCGAAGGATGGAGTTTTGCTTGGATTTCCCCTTCGAAAGTTGCGGCGAAACTTCCTTGTCAAGAGAGCGAGCTGCTTCTCAAAGTCCTCCATAGATAGGTTCTCGTCGTCGTCCGAGGAGGATGAATCCGCGTCTTCTTCTTTAGTTGATTTCAATGCGTAACCTGAAGACTTAGAAGAGGATGCCTTTCCAGAAGAATAGTTAGTAGGAAATGTCATTTCATAAGTTTGTAAAGCACCTACTAATTCTTCTACACGCATTTCGTCCGGGTGTTTAATTGTTTCAATGGCTGCGACCTTCGGGCGAAATCGTTCAGGAAGAGTTCTTAGAATTTTTCTTACAACTTTAAATTCTGGAATCTTCTCTCCCAAGTTAGCACATGAGTTTACGATGTCTTGCAATCGTGTGTAATAGTCAGTGAAAGATTCATTCTCTGCCATAGAGATAGAGTCAAACTTGCTCGTAAGCATTTGCAGTTTCTGAATCTTCACAAGGTTAGTTCCCTCATGCGTAACTTGAAGAACATCCCAGATTTCTTTCGCAGTCTCACATGCCGAGACGCGAGAGAACTCTGTTTGTGACAAAGCATTAAATAGAGCATTAATTCCTTTGCCATTGTAAGAAGAAGAATCTATCTCTTCCTTGGTCCATTTCGACCTAGGTTTTAAGGTGCGAACATCATCTATAATTTCAGTTGGATTAGACCATCCTAATTCAATTGATTGCCACACCCTTTCGTCGATGGAAATTAAAAAGGCTTTCATCCGCACTTTCCAGTACGCATAATTTGTTCCATCAAAGAAAGGGGGTCGATTGATGTTTCCACCTTCAACCATTGTTTACAACCCTATTCCCGCTCTGATACCACTTGTTGGGTTATAAGTAATTGGATCTAAATAGGGGAAAAAACACCTAGAGGGGGGTGAATAGGTGTAAACAATAAACACTCAAAAAATCATTGCGCAATAAAACCCAATGCGGAAAAATAAATGAACACGCAAGATTTTTACGTGGAAAAACTCCAAACCGGAGTAAAAAACCACGGGACCGATAACACGGCGAAATCCACTAGAATTAACACACGTACAAGGTGATATAACGTACTCACAGACGACTCAACCTCTTACCATACGCTCCTAGTAGATCTTCTCCGCTCGCTCCACGACGCTTCTCGAATCCACGATCCGCGCCCAACGCTGAATCCACAGCGTCCAACGTCGAGTCCACGACGTCCGACCGAATCCACGGTCTTCACCCAATACTACGCTTCGAATCCACGAAGCGGTTGCACCTTGAATCCACAAGGCCACGCGAGTCCACGCGCCGATTTGGGTAAATCGTTGTTTTTTTGGGTGGTGATGATCCGCCGAATACTTAGATTAGAAATAGATCGGAAATACCATCTAAGTATTCATTGATTTGATTCTACTCAAAATGTGAGTATGGAAAACCTAGAATCAAATCAATCAATATAGATGAAGAAACATAGAATAAATCTATTGATTTCCTTTCTTCTCTATATGTGGATTTTTTCTTTTCGGCTATCTTTTTCTATTTGTGCCGATCAATGTGGATGCCCTAGAAAATGAATATAGGGCCTATTTATAGGTTAGAAACCATTGGAAGAAGATAAGGATCAAAAACTGCCTTTTCTGGAGATTTTACGACGGCGATCCGGATTGGAATTGCACGATCCGGATCGCAGAAGCAAGAAAGACGATTTCCAGAAAAATGCAAGTTCGGGATCCGGATCGTAGTCCCCGATCCGGATCGTTCATACAGTTTCACCAAACATCACGTTCGGGATCCGGATTGCAAATCCTGATCCGGATCGTGCAAGTGAAAAGGTAAAACAGTGTTCGGGATCCGGATCATGAATGCTGCGATCCGGATTGAAACAGTGTATGAACAAACACCCTTCGGGATCCGGATTGCCGAGCACGATCCGGATCCTGAACATGTCCCATGTCCAGTTTTTGATGATTATGCAATAAAACTTTCTTCCAGGTGTTTCTACACTACAAGAAGTATTCGGATCACCAAGAAACTTTAGTTAAACATACCTGATCCTTTTGAATTCTTCTTTCTTGAGATTGAGGTATATGATCCAAAGTTTTTCCATCTTCAATCTTCAAGACTCAATACTTTCACGAAATACGCCAACTCAAATTCCGTAACACGAGCGATGACCCGGGAACATGGAATGCCACGTGTGAGCATTGAGGCTATTAGTACATTGAGAGTGTGATATGACCAGGCCGTAGAGCTAGGGGTGATCGAGGTTCTGTAGCTCCTAGTGGGAGTGCTGGGGTAGCAATCCTAAGTATGGATCTACCCGTATGACGATTGGATCTGTGTGCTAGTGAGAGTCATTGTACAGTGTTGGACTAGTTGGGCTATAGGCCCCTATTGGATCGTGGTCTGCGGACCTATTAATAGACCTAGATATCGGGTTAGCTGATAACCCGTGGACATGGAGCGCTTGTAGCGTGTGTGATAGTTGAGGACTCGTGGATTGGCCTTTGCCCTCCACATTAGGCAGCGGAGCGACCGGAAATGCGGTAGATGTAACTAGTTGCAGATGCAACCTCGTTGTGAAAAGTATGATGGCGGAATTAAAGTGAAAATTTCGCAAGTAAAAACTGGATCATTCGTGGCAATTGAGAGAACAAGTGCTCAACTGTGTCTTTCACCTACTTGGTGAAAGTGGCCAGACACCAGGTCTGTGTTTGTCCCTAAATTGCGATAGGGATTCATGAATGAGTTGCTCGTGTAGTCCCGGCGAGCAGGAAATTTGATGCCGGTCACGATATACAGTGAGCCCAATAGTGAGGGCAAGATTTCCTCACTCTCGATCAAGTAGGAGTCGAGATGTGATTCAAGTTTCGAGGACGAAACTTATTTTAAGGGGGGTAGAATGTAATGTACCGAATTTTCGGCACATAAATAAATGTAAATAAAGGTGGTATGAAATACTAGTGTTATGAAAGTTGGGGAAGTAAGGAACATTTGGACGCGAGTTGGGCCCAATTCGGGTTAAAATGGAGAGATCTAAAAATTTATTGGAGAAAGGGGGGCCTAGATTTTTAGTGGAAAATTCACAGTGTCGGAAAATTCCGAGAAAATTACGGGAGCCCCGTAAATATGTTTTAAGACCACAGAAAAAGTTTCGCGTTGATGGGATGCCTGATAGTGAGAACGGGCTCCGCCAACAGTGTCGGAAAATTCTGAGAAAATTTGGGGAGCTTCGTAATTATGTTTTAAGGCCACAGTAAAAATTTCGGGTTGATAGGATATCCGGATTGCGAGAACGGGGTCCGCCAGCGATTCTGGATACAGCAAGGCTTTTGGTGGCCCAGAAATGGCCCAAACTGAAAATTTAAAATTTTCTGTGGTAAATTAGGCTGAAACGAAGCTGCCTGTCAAATTTGGACGGAAACGGACAAAAAACGGACAGAAAACGAGACAAAAAGGGATTTCTAGGCGCGCGGCGCGTTGCGCCACGCGCACGCGCCACGTAGCGTGAGGGGCGCCGCCTGGACCTGGTGCGCGCCCCCCTTGTGTGGTGGATCGCCACACAGCGGCTCCCCATTGGGGGCCCCGTGGACCCGGTCTACAAGCCCCCTCCCCTCCCTTTTCCTTCCTTTTTCTCTTCTTCTTCTTCCTTCTCCCCCGCAGACCCTCCTCTCTTTGTGTTCTTTTTCTCCAACCGAGCATCGAGAGAGAGCATCGAGAGAGAGAGAGAGAGAGAGAGAGAGAGAGAGAGAGAGAGAGAAATGGGGGATTTCGTGGGGCAAGCGTGCGCGCCGTGAACGTCGTGGAGCGCGCGAGGCGTTTCCAAAAGCCGATGGGCGGCGCGACTGTACAAGGTAACGTTATTTTCACGGTATTTTTGGCACAGTTTCTATGCCTCCTTTGGGTTTGGATTTGACCCCATTACCGTATTGCGTGTTAGGGACCGAGTTCTACTGTACCGTTGCTGCACGGACTGTCGCGGGTATTTTTGGCGCGTCTCGTTTCGCGTGCAAGTTGTAGAAAAATACACCGTTTTGCGTGCGGATTCGGCAAAAATGCGCAGTTTTGGGCGCAAACTCGGAAAACGTGCACCGTTTTGCGTGCAACGTTGAAAAAAGAAAAGTGCACCGTTTTGCGTGCCAAACCGAGGTATGTGCTCCGTTTCGCGTGCAACTTGTGTTATCGCGCACCGTTTTACGTGCAAAGTCTAATATTTTGCATCGATTTGCGTGCAGGACAAGAAAAATGTGCACCGTTTTGCGTGCAACCCGATAGTGAGGCGTACACCGTTTTGCGTGCAGATTTGAGGTACGTGCACCGTTTTGCATGCCGATTGTGTTGTCGCGCATCATTTTGTGTGCCGACCCTAATATTATGCATCGTTTCTCGTGCAGGGTTGGAAAAGACGTGCACCGTTTTGCGTGCAGATTCGAGGTACGTGCATCATTTTGCGTGCCGATCGTGTTGTCGCGCACCGTTTTGCGTGCCGACCCTAATATTATGCATCGTTTCTCGTGCAGGGTTGGAAAAGACGTGCACCGTTTTGTGTGCAGATTTGAGGTACGTGCATCGTTTTGCGTGCCGGTTGTGTTGTCGCACATCGTTTTGCGTGCACTCTCTAATATTATACATCGTTTTTCGTACAGGGTTAGAAAAATGTGCACCATTTTACGTGCAACCCTACAGTAGATCGTGCACCGTTTTGCGTGTAGATTCGAGGTACGTGTACCGTTTTGCGTGCCGGTTGATTTAACGCGCACCGTTTTGCGTGGAGACTAAAATGACACGCACCGTTTTGCATGCGGGTTTTTAGTGACATGCATCGTTTTGCGTGCAGGTTTGGTGGACGTGCACCGTTTTGCGTGCAGACTCGAGAGAAGTGCACCGTTTTGCGTGCAAGCTCGAGGAGACAAGTGGAATCGCGCGGAGACCAATTGCAAGTGTCTACAAGCAATTGGGTACACTACAAGGTGGGGAATTCTGCCGAAATTGGGTGACCTCTCCCCTTGCTCCTTTGCTTTTTGATCTAGAAGCATGATAGTAGCCTGTTAGAGGCGTTAGGTAATTATGATTATTATTGCATATGTAGGGAGATACAGATGAAAAGTGCAACTGTTGGTTGCCAAAGACAGATGATAAATGTGCATGTGTAAAGATATTTAGAGGAAAGGTGACATTTATGATTTATCCAAATAGGGGATAAACTGGTATTTGTAGATGGACACAGATGAAAAATGCAACTATTGGTTGCCAAAAAGGAGATAATTAATTTGCATGTGTAAAAAGAATTAGGAAAAAAATGCAATTCTTGACTTATCTAAATTGATGATAATTGCATGCATAGAGGATAAATATTATTTTATGATGGATATGAAAATAATTGCATGCGTAGAAATGAATAATTATGTGTTGACTGTGATCATGTTAGGGTACAACCCTAGGAATCATGTGACATAAGGGAACAGAACTTGTTGGTAGTAAGACTAGGAGAAAACATAGTCTAGGGGTTTGACGAGTGACATCAAACTTAGGAGTTATCCTAGGGTGGACGAGTGGCATGGTCTTAGGTGATAACCTAAGGACACTGGATAGAGTGATCAACATAGAGTCAAGGAACTCTAGGATGAGTATGACATGGAACTTAGGTAAAGGAAACCTAAGGTGAACTAGAGGTCAGCATAGAGTCAACGAACTCTAGGACAAGTATGACATGGAACTTAGGTAAAGGGAACCTAAGTTGAGCTAGAAGAGTTTAAACTCACAGACAAAAAAATAGAGTCAAGTTGACTCTAGGATTCAGTAAGGAATCAAGAGGATGGAAAAATGGATCAAGTGTGGAGATATGAAAGGAAAAACAGGGAAGTAGAGTCAATGTAATTCTAAGATAACAGTGGAACATGAAATTAGAGTCAGTGTAACTCTAAGTTAATAGTGGAGCAGGAAAATAGAGTTAAGTTAACTCTAGGATTCAGTGAGGAATCAGAAAAGTGGGATGAGATCCCAAGGTTAAAGAATTAAATTAATATAACCCTAGAAAGTCATAGGGTGTCTGGGCAAATGGACAATAACTTTAACTTCAATTTGAGTTAAATAAATGAAGGTGAAATGTTTATGAGTTCAGGAGACTCTCTAGTTATCCTTATGGCGAGACCTAGGATAAGAGGTAAATTGTGTAAAAAGGCAAAGTTTAAAAGCAAGCTAAAAGTGGCTAAAAAGCATAAAGAGAATGTAAATGGCGCCTTCGAATTTGAGACTCGTCAAGTGGAGCAGGACTCCCTGGGCAGTGACCCGTCGGACGAGGTACTTTCGAAAGGCTTAAAGTGAAAGCAAAGAGCTAAATGCTCAAGGGAAAGAGAAAGAGATTTGCCAGTGGCAAAATTTGGAGCTATAAGCTCGAATGAGAAAAGCAAGTGTTCAAAGGCAAAGAGGCTAAGAACTAAAGTAAAAGAGAAAGAAAAAGGAAAGAAAAGAAAGAAAATATAAAGATAAAACGGGCGTACCTTCGGGGAGGAAACGTGACCCTTGTTGGAGGCGCAGGCAGTATCCCGCTCCAGGGCAGTGACCCTTGTTGGAGGCGCAGGCAGTATCCCGCTCCATGGCAGTGACCCATCTGGCACGTTTCTCCCGTTGGGCGGGGTAACACTTGCGGGTGTTATCGGCAACCTTAGAAATCTTATCTGATGGTAGCAGGACTACCGGGCTCGGGCCCGTTGGATAAGAATTTTCGAGGGTTAACTTGAACTAAAGCACCAGAATCTAAAGAATAAAGAAACATAGAGTGGCCAAGGTGGCCGGGTTAGTTTGACCCTGTATATAGCGGCATAGTGGCCGAGTTGGTGCTTAGCAGCCTAGTGTGGCTAGACAGAGTAGTGCTGGGTCGATGAGTATACACAGATAGTGTAGTGACCTATTATATGGTAGCCTAGTATGGCTGGACAGTGTAGTGCTGGGTTGATGAGTATATACAGACAGTGATGTATCATTTTGTATAGCTGCATATGATATCGAGGATTTTAGTTTCCTAGCACTATTATTATTGCTTCCATTGGACCAAGTGGTGTAGGACACTTTCTCTCGGTGGTTGAACCCACTGGGAACTCAGATGTAGTTCTCACACCCCTTGGGTGACTCCCCCCACAGGTTCGGGTATGGATGCAGCGATCGTGACGGTTCAGATGCAGACGGCGAGGCCTACGACAGGGGCAAGAGCCCAGCAGCATAGAGACCTAGAGGGTCTAGCAGAGGTACCATTTTTATGTTTCTTGAGTGAACCTTGTATGGTGAGGAATTTATGTAAAAAGAATTGTAATAATTTTATTTGCAAGTTCATGAATGTAAAGCGTAATAAATTTAAGTTATGGTTCACTCTTGTATTGCTTTCATTTCTGTGTTAACTGTTTGTTACTGAATGAAAGTTTAAATTTGTAGTGATTTTTAGTACTCTGATATTGAGCTTCCGCATACACTGGTTGTGTTAATATGGATGTTACCGTTCCTTTCGGGTAGAAAAAGGTCATACCTGATTGGCGGGTCTGTTGGCGTGCCCGATCCGTACAAATTGGCGGACTCGGGGCGTGACATAATTAGCTTATGACTGTATGTAATGCTTTGATTGGTTTTTCCTTCGTATTTTTGCTTAATCTCTGCATTACATGTTTCTCAATGCTCTTTGTTTTTATACTTTGTTTTTGAACAAAAGATTTTTTAATGAACAAGTGCATTGAATAAAAAGGGTTTCACGTTCATTCACTCCAATTTAATTTTATATGGATTATCAACTTTACTCCATAATCATAATCTTGAAGATACTTCATTATAGGAGTTTTTGATAGTTATAAGCATCAAATTTTAGAAATCATGTGTGATCTTTAGATGCTTAATCTATCTTGGTTGTGTGAATTCATTGTGATAAACGTGAGACAACCGATAGACTAAATTTTGGGATTTAATTCTTTCACGTAAGAGATTGCCTTCTTACAAGGGTAAATAAATGAAATGTAAAAAATGTGGAAAGAGTTACATTCGAAAGGAGTGTGAAAACTACCACCACATGTAGGAAAGAGCTGCCACCCCGGTCGTCCGGTTTGTGTGTGAAGCTACCACATGTTTTTGGATGCTTGAAAAATATTTTATGAGAAAATCTTTAGTTGAAGCATTCGGAGATTTAAATTCAAAGTTCTTATTTTGAACAATCTCCTGGTTGGTATAAGGTGGGATAGTTAAAAAGATGCTCAAAGAGCCACCCTGAGGTATTTTAGTGCTTATCTCAATTTGAAAGGGTAGAATTCAAAATTGATGTCATTTGGAAATCTCCGTAAGTCATCTTTGTAAATCCGTTACATCTTGATAGAGTTTGGATCTCAAGATTATTTTTGATGACTTGTGTTTGATGAATATAACATGAAAAACTGTGTATAATGTTTTATCTTTGTTTTTCATGATTTAGGAGTAAATCTTTTTAATTTTGTGAAATTAATTGGATTGAATGGCATCTATGTGAATTCATCGTTGTTTAAAGCACTTAAATTGATTTCTTGATGGAACACAAATCGGTATTTGAAAAGTTTTTAAAATTTGGATTTGTTTCAAGAATTTTTGTGATTTTTGCCTCCGAGTACCGGTACGAAATCTGTGTTTTGTTATATACCGGAACTGAGCTTTTATCTCTCTTTCTCTATGAACTAATGTTGTTAGATTTCCTTTTGTCTAGTATGTTCACTGTTTGACAATTTGTGACAAAAAGGGGGAGAAGAGAAATGACGGAGATCATCGAGATAGGACAAACAAAAAAGGGGGAGAACAGAAAATAATGATCGTATCACAAAGGGGGAGAACATAGATGCTCAAGACAGGGGGAGAACATGGAGAACATGGAGAACATGGAGAACATGTTAGAGATGATCAAGATAGGGGGAGATAAAGAAAAGATTGAAAGAGCCGAAAAACAAAAGAACCAAAAGGACGAATCAAATGTAGGATTTTAATTTCTAACGACTAACGTTTGATTTTGTTTGGAGTTTTGTTTTGCAGGAATTACATCACTTTAAGACTCCAAGTCCTAAGTCATAGAGTATGTTCTAGGACTATTTGGTTCAAATGTAATTTTGTATTTATTGGATCTTTCACGCAAAGAAAATCAATGTTTTGGTGATAACATTGAATTTCGATTTTTTGGTTTAAGATGAGTGACTTGAGCGTTTTTATGTATTTTTGGGTTTTGTCACGAAATTGCCAAAGGGGGAGATTGTTACGGCATTTTGGTGTTGGAATATTTCGTGAGTCAAGTCAGTAAGTTGAGTCAGAGTCTTGAAGTGATCAAATTGTCAATCAGCAATCGAAGACTTAGAGAAGATTCAACAAGAGCTCAAGTTGACACTTAGTATTTTGAGTCTTGAAGATTGAAGTTAAAGAATTATGGATCATATACATCAATCTCAAGGAAAATGGATTCGGAATGCTTAGGTACGTTTAACTAAATAATTTTGGTGATCCGAATACATTTGAGTAGTTTAGAAACACTTGGATAAGGTTTCATTGCATAAAAATCAAAAACTGGACAAATTGGATGTTCAGAGTCCGGATAGAATTTCTGATCCTGAACCGATCCGAATCAGAATTCCGATCCGGATCCCGAACCTTGTTTTTTCAGGAATTGCTGAAAAAAGACGACAGTCAGGATCGCCGTAAATCCGATCCGGATCGTCGTGCGGGAAAAATTATGTTAAGGCAGTTTTTGATGCTTATCTCTTTCCAAAGGTTTCTAAACTATAAATAGACATTTAGGGTTTCTCAAAAACGACCGATCAATTCATAAAACACTTGAGAGCAACCCTAGAGGCTAGGTTTTTATCGTTCTTCTTCATAGCCTCTTTTAGGTCAATTCGACGGTTCTTCCAAGATCTATCTTTTGTCGAATTGATCTAGTCTTTGCTTAGAGATTTCTTCTACGGTTCCTTAATGATAATCTAAGCAAAGGATCACCATCGAAGCCAATATTTCTATCGGCTGAGTTTGCATCGTGGATTCGACGTAGCACCGTGGATTCGGTGTGTTGAAGGCGTTTCGTGGATTCGAAACGTGTGCTCGTGGATTCGAGTGGCGTTCGTGGATTCGAACGTGTGCAGTGGACGTGCAACCGGTGGAGCGCAAGATCCGGAGAACTTGAAGGAGGGGTTTGAGTCCGTGGAGTCGGTAATCACCTTGTTATTCTTCATTTTCTTAGTGGATTGTTATTGCGTGTTGGTCCCGTGGTTTTTCTCCTGGATTGGAGTTTCCACGTAAATCTCGGTGTGCTGTTTTTTTATTTCCGCATTGGTTTTTATTTTGCACTGAGATTTATTTTTTAAATATTACACCTATTCACCCCCCTCTAGGTGTTTGATAGTGCCTATTTAGATCCTTGTGGATCCTAAAAACCAACAAAACTTGCTTTCAAATTGTTTTCCAAAAAGACTAAAAATCATTAAAAAGATGGATTTCTCTCAGAGCAGATGGTTTTCTGAAATATGTTACGGCATTTTGGTGTTGGCATATTTCGTGAGTCAAGTCAGTGAGTTGAGTCGGAGTCTTAAAGGGATCAAATTGTTAATCTGCAATCAAAGACTTAGAGAAGATTCGACAAGAGCTCAAGTTGACACTCATTGTTTTGAGTCTTGAAGATTGAAGTTGAAGAATTGTGGATCATTACATCAATCTCAAGGAAAATGGATTCGGAATGATCAGGTACGTTTAACTAAATAATTTTGGTGATCCGAATACTTTTTATAGTGTAGAAACACTTGGATGATTTTTCATTGCATAAAAATCAAAAACTGGACAAATTGGATGTTCAGAGTCCGGATCAGAATTTCTGATCCTGAACCCGATCAGGATCAGAATTCCGATCAGGATCAGAATTCCGATCCGGATCAGAATTCCGATCCGGATCCCGAACCTTGTTTTTTCAGGAATTGCTGAAAAAAGACGACGATCCGGATCGCCGTAAATCCGATCCGGATCGTCGTCCTGAAAAATTCAGATAAGGTAGTTTTTGATTCTTATCTCTTTCCAAAGGTTTCTAAACTATAAATAGACATTTAGGGTTTCTCAAAAACGACCGATCAATTTATAAAACACTTGAGAGCAACCCTAGAGGCTAGGTTTTTATCGTTCTTCTTTATAGCCTCTTTTAGGTCAATTCGATGGTTCTTTCAAGAACTATCTTTTGTCGAATTGATCTAATCTTTGCTTAGAGATTCCATCCATGGTTCTTCATTGATAATCTAAGCAAAGGATCACCATCGAAGCCAATATTTTATCGGCTGAGTTTGCGTCGTGGATTCGACGTGGCACCGTGGATTCGGTGTGTTGAAGGCGTTTCGTGGATTCGAAACGTGTGCTCGTGGATTCGAGTGGCGTTCGTGGATTCGAACGTGTGCAGTGGACGTGCAATCGGTGGAGCGCAAGGTCCGAAGAACTTGAAGGAGGGGTCGAGTCCGTGGAGTCGGTAATCACCTTGTTATTCTTCAATTCTTAGTGGATTGTTATTGCGTGTTGGTCCCGTGGTTTTTCTCCTGGATTGGAGTTTCCACGTAAATCTCGGTGTGCTGTTTTTTATTTCCGCATTGGTTTTTATTTTTGCACTGAGATTTGTTTTTAAAATATTACACCTATTCACCCCCCTCTAGGTGTTTGATAGTACCTATTTAGATCCTTGTGGATCCTACATTATAAAAACCTACAATTGGTATCAGAGCGGGTTTTAGGTTTATCTATCATGTCGGGTGAAAGTGGTAATATTTTTAGACCTCCTCTTTTTGATGGGACCAATTATGCATATTGGAAAGTGCGGATGAGAGCTTTTCTCATCTCTATTGATGAGCGTGTTTGGCAAACCGTTGAATACGGTTGGGTGCATCCTGTTGAGGAAGTAGGAAATTCTACTACCCCAAAACCTCGCTCTAGATGGTCTAAAGAGGAAATCGAAAGATCTTCTTACAATGGGAAAGGTATGAACGCTTTATTTAATTCTCTTTCCTCGACTGAGTTTACACGAATTTCCGCGTGTGAAACCGCGAAGGAAATTTGGGATATTCTCAAAATTACACATGAGGGTACTAATCTTGTAAAAATTCAAAAGCTCCAGATGCTTACAAGTCAATTTGACTCTATTCATATGGAAGAGCATGAATTGTTTACAGATTATTACACTAGACTTCAAGATGTAATTAATACATGTGCTAATTTAGGAGAAAAGATCCCGGAGTCGAAAATTGTAAGAAAGATTCTTCGGACTCTTCCGGAACGGTTTAGGGCAAAGGTTACCGCCATTGAAACCGTTAGTCATCCGGATGAGATGAGTGTAGAGGAATTAGTAGGTGCTTTACAAACTTATGAGATGACTTTTCCTACTAATCAAATTTCTTCCAAGTCTTCTTCTAAGCTTACAGGTATTGCATTCAAATCAACAAAGGAAGAAGATAGCGAATCAAGTTCCGATGATGAAATCTCTTTTGCCGATTTTGAAGAACAATTGGCGCGGATCACAAAGAAATTTCGTCGGAAATTTTGGAAGAATCGAACCGATGGATCTTCATCCACGAAACCATCTAAAGGATCATCGGGTTCTAAATCCTCTAAACTCAAAGGCGTTGCAAAACCTTCTAAAGAAAAAGAAAAAGATGATTTCGAAGGGAAATCCGATGTTATCGATGCAAAGGTTACGGCCATATCTCAACGGATTGTCCTTCTAAGAAATCATACAAAAAGAAGGCTTTGCAAGCAGAAACTTGGGACGATTCTATTTCCGATGAATCGACCTCAAGTGAAGAGGAAAAAAAAAAAATTGTTGCTTTTCATGCCTCTAAAATTCCCTCTTCTAATTTGTGCTTATCATCTTTAGTCACTGAATCTATTCCTTTGATTTTGCATGAAACATCAACATCCGGAGGAGAGTCATCAAGTGAGGGGGAGTCGGACGAAGAAGAACTCGTTGAGGCATACCAACAACTTCTTGCGGAATCAAAGAAGATGGCCAAGCATATCAAGAAGTTGAGGAAGCAACGTTTGAGGTTCAAGACGAGAACCAAGCTTTAATGATCAAACTTCATGATCTCGAGAAGGAACAAGGACGGTTATTGGATAACAATAAAATCCTCCAAGAAAAGTTAAACCAATCGGAGACAAACGCTAAATCTTATATGGACAAGATTGGTTTTCTAGAAAAGCAGTTTGAAGAAATTCATGTCACCAACCAAGCTTTGACGAAGCAAGTTCATGAACTCAAATCCGACATACAAAGGCTTTCAACCGGTTCCAAGAAACTAGAAAGTATGTCCGGATTAGGTCAAACAAGCAAGGTTGGTTTGAAATTTAAAAAGAACCAAACTGTGCAGGCTTCAAGTTCCACAATGAAATTGAAAGGAAGAACTTGTCACCTATGTGGACTTGAAGGACATTTGGTGAAGAATTGCCCGAAAAAGAGAAAGAAGAGTCCTTCGGCAACTTCATCTACGGAGAGAACTCAACGGAATCAAAACATTCATCAAGTCGATGGAGTTCACTCAACCCACCAAAGGTCCGAGCCACAACATCAATCATTCAAGTGGATCACTGCGAGGCAAAGACCTAAGGTGGATCAACAGTCAAAGCGGACAACCCCCGGCCACAACGAATCAAGACAACCCAAAATCCAGCGATTTTGGATTCGGAAAGGTGATATCTTTCCTTGTCTTAAGTTCTAAATTGCTTATGACTGTATGTAATGCTTTGATTGGTTTTCCTTTCACATTTTTTCTTAATCTCTGCATTACATGTTTTTCAATGCTCTTTGTTTTTATACTTTGTTTTTTAACAAAAGGATTTTTATTGAACAAGTGCATTGAATAAAAAGGGATTTCACGTTCATTCACTCCAATTTAATTTTATATGGATTATCAATTTTACTCCATAATCATAATCTTGAAGATACTTCATTATAGGAGTTTTTGATAGTTATAAGCATCAAATTGTAGAAAAACATGTGTGATTTTTAGATGCTTAATCTATCTCGGTTGTGTGAATTCTTTGTGACGACACAAGTGCTATAAACATTTCTAAAAATCCTGTGTTGCACTCAAGAACAAAACACATTGAACTTAGATATCATTTTCTTAGAGAGCTAGTTGAATCAAATATTCTTCAACTTTCATATATTTCAACTAAAGATCAATTGGCTGACATTTTAACAAAACCTTTGGATCAAAAACGATTTATTCACTTGCGTAAGGCAATTGGAATGCTTTCCTTGAAATGATCTCCTTTTTGAAACCAATCCTTAGGTTAGGTTTTGTTTTTGTGTTTTTGTTCTTTATCTATGTTTGTACATACGACATTAATTGAGCATTGATCATAATTGACTTTAATTGCATCTTTTCACGCATTTAGAAATCTATTATGCTTTTGACATCATAATATTTCGATGTTGCAATGATCATTTATGTTAATTAATTCATCTTTTAAGTGATCAAAGTCAATTTCTCTCTCAATGATCTCTTGGTATAGTCATTATCTTATTTGACTATTTAGTCGAGTATGAATGCGGGATCAATTTTTGGTTGAATACCTTATATATTAAATAATTGATAGCCAATTGAGGGGGAGTCAAAGAAAAGTAAAATGCTCAAAAGATGTGAAAAGAGTTACATCCAATGAGGAGTGTGAAAACTACCACCACATGGAGGAAAGAGCTACCACCTCGGTCGTCCGAGTACTGTGTGCAGCTACCACATGAATACCAAGCATGGTTTTGTCAATTTTGATTAACTAAAATGCATGATTGAAATACTTGACTCTGTCAAATTTCAAGGTTGGTATAAGGTGGGATTTTTAATGAAAGATGCTCAAAGAGCCACTCTCTTCAACAGATTGTCTAAATATATTATCTAACTTATCTAGGATTTCAAACATCTATTGATCTTGGTATTTCATTTTCTTTACAAAATTGATGATTTGATAAAGACATTACACATAAGATCATGCTAGATGTAATTGAAGTTGTTCAACTTTAAGGGTTTTAATTTTCATAAATTTTCGTTTCATTTTTGAGTATTTTTGATAGATTTAGTATAATCTATTTCTTGTTGTATGAAACGATGATTTTTGTTTAAAGTTGATATGCAAAAGTGCTTACATACTTTTTCTGGATTTTATGGAATTTTTCTAAATTATTCTAATGAAAGAAATTTGGATTATATACCTCAATCTCAAGAAAGGGTAGAATTCAAGATTGATGTCATTTGGAAATCTCTGTAAGTCATCTTTGTAAATCCGTTACATCTTGATAGAGTTTGGATCTCAAGATTATTTTTGATGACTTGTGTTTGATGAATATAACATGAAAAACTGTTTATAATGTTTTATCTTTGTTTTTCATGATTTAGGAGTAAATCTTTTTAATTTTGTGAAATTAATTGGATTGAATGGCATCTGTGTGAATTCATTGTTTAAAGCACTTAAATTGACTTCTTGATGGAATACAAATCGGTATTTGAAAAGATTCCAAAATCTGGATTTGTTTCAAAAAATTATTTGATTTTTGCTTTCTGGTACCGGTACGCAATCTGCATTTTTGTTATATACCGGAACTGAGCTTTTATCTCTCTTTCTCTATGAACTAATGCTGTTAGTGATTTTCTTTGTCTAGTATGTTCACTGTTTGACAATTTGTGACAAAAAGGGGGAGAACAGAAAATAATGATCGTATCACAAAGGGGGAGAACATAAATGCTCAAGACAGGGGGAGAACATGGAGAATATGGAGAACATGGAGAACATGGAGAACATGTTAGAGATGCTCAAGATAGGGGGAGATAAAGAAAAGATTGAAAGAGCCGAAAAACAAAAGAACCAAAAGGACGAATCAAATGTAGGATTTTAATTTCTAACGACTAACGTTTGATTTTGTTTGGAGTTTTGTTTTGCAGGAATTACATCACTTTAAGACTCCAAGTCCTAAGTCATAGAGTATGTTCTAGGACTGTTTGGTTCAAATATAATTTTGTATTTATTGGATCTTTCACGCAAAGAAAATCAATGTTTTGGTGATAACATTGAATTTCGATTTTTTGGTTTAAGATGAGTGACTTGAGCGTTTTTATGTATTTTTGGGTTTTGTCACGAAATTGCCAAAGGGGAAGATTGTTACGGCATTTTGGTGTTGGCATATTTCGTGAGTCAAGTCAGTGAGTTGAGTCGGAGTCTTAAAGGGATCAAATTATCAATCTGCAATCAAAGACTTAGAGAAGATTCAACAAGAGCTCAAGTTGACACTCAGTGTTTTGAGTCTTGAAGATTGAAGTTGAAGAATTGTGGATCATTACATCAATCTCAAGGAAAATGGATTCGGAATGATCAGGTATGTTTAACTAAATAATTTTGGTGATCCGAATACATTTTATAGTGTAGAAACACTTGGATGAATTTTTAATTGCATAAAAATCAAAAACTGGACATGGGACATGTTCAGGATCCGGATCAGAATTTCTGATCCTGAACCCGATCAGGATCAGAATTCCGATCCGGATCAGAATTCCGATCCGGATCAGAATTCCGATCCGGATCGGAATTCCGATCCGGATCCCGAACCTTGTTTTTTCTGGAATTGCTGAAAAAAGACGACGATCCGGATCGCCGTAAATCCGATCCGGATCGTCGTCCTGAAAAATTCAGATAAGGTAGTTTTTGATTCTTATCTCTTTCCAAAGGTTTCTAAACTATAAATAGACATTTAGGGTTTCTCAAAAACGACCGATCAATTTATAAAACACTTGAGAGCAACCCTAGAGGCTAGGTTTTTATCGTTCTTCTTTATAGCCTCTTTTAGGTCAATTCGATGGTTCTTTCAAGAACATATCTTTTGTCGAATTGATCTAATCTTTGCTTAGAGATTCCATCCATGGTTCTTCATTGATAATCTAAGCAAAGGATCACCATCGAAGCCATTATTTTGTATCGGCTGAGTTTGCGTCGTGGATTCGACGTAGCACCGTGGATTCGGTGTGTTGAAGGCGTTTCGTGGATTCGAAACGTGTGCTCGTGGATTCTAGTGGCGTTCGTGGATTCGAACGTGTGCAGTGGACGTGCAATCGGTGGAGCGCAAGGTCCGAAGAACTTGAAGGAGGGGTCGAGTCCGTGGAGTCGGTAATCACCTTGTTATTCTTCAATTCTTAGTGGATTGTTATTGCGTGTTGGTCCCGTGGTTTTTCTCCTGGATTGGAGTTTCCACGTAAATCTCGGTGTGCTGTTTTTTATTTCCGCATTGGTTTTTATTTTTGCACTGAGATTTGTTTTTAAAATATTACACCTATTCACCCCCCTCTAGGTGTTTGATAGTACCTATTTAGATCCTTGTGGATCCTACATTATAAAAACCTACAAAATAAACGTCACTGTTTCTTATAAACTTATCCACCCAAGATGATTCGAGTGGTCTGGGTTCTAAGGGCTGTTTTCTTTCTTGGGGCCGTAGGTTTTGGTCTCCCGGAGTTTTCGGACCCTTCGCGGATTTGGCTGTGGAGCATCTCCAGCCTGTGAGTTTGTGTGTTGAGATAGTTTTCCCACTTTAACCGAGAAGGACCGAATCCCTGAACGGTAAAGGACCGAGAACTTCGATAGGCTGAGCCTAGAGTCTGTTCTTGTTTGATTGGGGTTCTAAGCCCCGGTCTATCGGGATTTTCGGATCTTTGCCGCATCAGTCAGTTCTTCTCGCCTATGAGTGGGGTGTTGTTGTGGGAGCCGTTTGGAGTGACGGCGGTCCCAGCTGTGTTGTTAGTGTTGTGAGCTTGAGTCGAGGTTCTTTTCCGACTGAGTTGTGTTTTTGAGCTCGTGTTACCGATCTATTTGATCGTGGATTATAGCCTGCTGAGCCTGGCATTTCATGCCGGTTATGAGATACTTGTGATACTTGTGATACTTGAGTTCGGTGGGGTCGCTCCCCTCGAGCTACGCCCTGGGTGCGATGATGATACCGAGCCTGACGAGGCTGCGATGATGCGACTAGTTGATACACTAGAGTTCGCTTGAGATTGAGATAGTCCGTGTGGGACAACCTACGTAAGACCAAGTCCTGTTTGGGCGTAGTGGCAGTAGATGAGTGCAGGCTTTACTTTGACTGGACCCTATGAGGCAGTCATAGAGATTTGGTGACATTGGGAGAGTGATGGTAGAGTACTTGTGACTTATGGACAGTAGTGAGTGGCTGCATACCATCATCTGTATTCTTTTTCCTTTTGAGCATAGTAGATAGAGGCATGATAGCTGTAGATACTTTTCCAGTTTATTTTTCATTATCACAGTCTTTTTCTGTTATCTTATGCCTCTAGTAGACTTAGTGGGCAGACCGTGGTTCTTGGAGACGGTACCCACTGAGAACTACTGTAGGATGTAGTTCTCACACCCTCTGTCGGTGACAGGTTGTTGAGGCTTCTTCTTCCGTTCCTGCCCGAGCTGGCTTGACGGACCGAGGACAGGGAGTCACGAGATAGTTCCCTACCAGCATTGTTTCTTTAGAGTGAGGTAGATGTACCATCCCGGATTGTGGGAGCTGATCATGTATAGTTATATTTCTAGTTTAGCTATCTCCCTTTTGGATTTGTAGATGCTGTATAGGTGGATTTCTTTTGTATCACCTTGTATTTGGGAGATGGAGCTTGTTTTACTTTTCAGCTTTATAGTATTGAGATTTTATATTACAGCATTCTTATCCGCTCTGATATCTGTGTAGCTATAGTTCTATCTTTTGCAGGTTAGACGCTTCGTCTGTACGGCAGTTTCCGTACAGATGGCGGATCTGTTAGCGAGCCCGGGTCGCAGTTTCGACCCCGGGGCGTGACATGACATATATGTTGTTTAATAGTATGATTAGGATGCTTCTTATAAGTATCAAATTTGATGGTCTACTATCTCAATTTGATTACAGTTGTACCCCCAAATTTCTCCTTTAGATGAACCCACATTGCATGAGCAGTAGGAAGTAGCTCGCACTCACCAATGAGATCATCAACCATTGAACTTATCAGAATTCCACGAGTAGAGGAATCCTTTGCTTTCCAAGCACGATAAGCTTCTTGATCTCTTCTATGTTGAGCAGTGTTTCCTTCACTAGGGTCGGTCATGGTATGGTGAATAGCTTCTAATGCTTCTTGTTTCTCAAGAACATATTGAATCTTAGTTTGCCAGATATTGTAATTATCACCATCCAATTTCTCACCCTTATTGAGATCTGCTATGATATTCTTTGATGCCATGATATTTCAAAGCTACATAGAGACATTGCATAAATTAAAACTAGCACTTACAAAATTATTTAAAACATATATTTCAATGTACTAAGTTAATCATGATATAATATAAGAAATAGAATCGAAAGTTCACTATGTTCCCAATCATCTTCTATATTCAAATGTTATATCATCATAAACTCAATATTCACAGTACAAAGAGATAAGTTCTAGATAACAAAGTACTAGATTTCTCCAAATCTAAGAACTCCCACTCAACTAAGCATTTATAAAAAAAAAAAATGAAGTACTACTATCATCACTCATGAAAGGAAGTTATATCATACTAGTTATAACTATGAATATTAAACGAAATGCTTTCATATTCATTAACAAAAGAAAACACTACACATGTTTCAACTACTTAGTGTTGATTAAAATACATAACAACAACATGAAACAAAATAAAATATCATTTATAAATACAAATTCAATTCGAACTAACTCAACATTCACCGTTAAACACTCTACACCATGATTCAGGAACAACATCATATGATACTCGTTTCATAATATCAAGTGCTGCCTTTTGTAAAAATGAGCCTCCATTAAATCTTCCAAGAGTAGTGCGCTCACTATTTCGAAGATTAGGAGCTATAGTCAAAATATTTGTCCTTCTTATAGCACTTGTAATATAATGACGATTATAAACATCTTTGAATATCGATACCAGATCACCATAGGATACCAAGAAATCATATTTATTTTTAAATATATTCCACCAAGTTTTAGCCCAATAATCTAGTATTGAATTTCTCAATGCAAGTGCTCTCTAAAAGTCTTGAATAACATAATTATCACTTTCAAGCACTTCGAACAAATTGTCTAAAACCGATAAATGTTGTTCCATAGAGTGCAACGGATTCATCATATAAGTCATGATAGGGAGTAATAATATGTCACCATATCTTTCCCTCAAAACTCTTTTAGTTCGAATAGTATGTGTCATATCTAACAAAAAATTAACATTCATTAGCATGTGAAAAACTTGAATGTAAATATTTTGTCTACAATATTACGGCATCAATCAATACACATAATGATGTCAATCAATTCAAAAAAAAATAATTTGCTAAAGTTATGTATGAGTTTAAAAATGATCAAACCATTATGAAATAGTTAATAAAAAAAATTAAAAATCGCTCAATGCAGGAATTGAACGCTCAACCTGAGAGGTACAAAAGACTTAGGCCATTAAAACTAGCCAACAAATCACAAGTCAAATTCTAACATATTTACCAAGTTTAATATACATCTATTAATACTGGCTATACTATAACATTACAATCCAATAACCCGTTTATTGTTGGATTTGGGCTCAGAAAAGGAATCCAATAGTAGATTATTACAAACCCATTAAGTCCGTGTTCAATTCATCATATTTTTTTCTTCCGAAACGAAAGAAGAAAACAGAGCAATTTTCAGATTAAAAAATATCTATCATAAGGTTGACAATTTAAATAAAAAATTCAACACAAATTATAATTCTAGAATTAAATCATGCATACAATTTCAAGAGAAACTATTACATACAAATTTCTGTTGTAAAAGAAAATTATTCACAATAATTTTCATCACAAAAAAAAAAAAAAAAAAAAAAAATGCAGAGTCAAGTATTTGGTTTAAAACCTGGCTCTGATACCAATTAAAGGTTTGAACAAAATAAATTTAAACATACCTTGATCGCAATTCCTAAAACATGGTGAAGTAGGATCAAACCAAATCACTTGCTCCAACGGATCAAATGTACAAGATGAAAATTGCACTAACTTCCACAACCCAAATGTCAAAATCCTCCAAATCAAGAGAGTAATTTCTTTCTTGTGGATCAGAGAGAAATTCAGGAAAAGAGAGCAAAAAGAAAACTCTTTTCTTCTACGTCAATTAACTTTATATAGTGGTGGTTTTTACAACTACCCTTAGTGGTGGTTTCTCAACTGAATTTTAGAAGCCACCACTTAATGGGTAGGGTCGGGTTTGCTCATCATGGTTGACCCGAAACCCGTTAGAAAACCAACACACCCTTTAGATCATACTATTTTCTCAACCACCCACTAAACCCAAGGAACCCACTATCGTCCTAATCACACATCTCCTCATCCAAGGATACAAAACCTAATAGCACCAATGACTTGATGCTATTGATGGTATAGTAGCTTTGTGATCACCCGGATCTCCACAGAGCTTTTGTAGTATGTCTGGCAACTTCTGGAGGCTCTTTACATGTGTTGGAGGTGTTTGTGTGCGTATCGGACTCAAGAAATGGACTCGGTGTGAAATTTGGATTAAAAATACTTATTTGGAGGCCTTCGACAAATTTTAGAAGTTGAATTGGGCAAAACAGACATCGAATTTGGACTCAGAGCGCGAAAATGGTGAAAATGGACTATTTACTTGTATTTTTCGGAGCCCGGATGTTCGTGCACGGATTTCAAGGCAGTGTGGTACTGTTCCGACCGTCGGGGCAGCGCCGGTGGTGGCGGGTAGCGGCGGAGCGCGACAGCACGGCGACGGGCAGTGGTGCAGGCAGAGGTGCGGACCGCGCGGTCCACGGGGCGAGGCGTGAACCGGGGTTGGACGCGTAGCGGCTTCCGGTTGGCCGGCGCAGCAGGCGCAGTCCACGGGGTCGCGCGGACGGGTGCATGGACCGGGGCGGGGCCACGTGGCGGTCGTTGGTTGGCCGTCCATGTGCGCTCGGTCCATGCGAGGAGCGGAGCAGGTGTCTCGGGCTGCGTGCGCGGCATGGGCGCCGGCAGCGCGGGTGCGCGCACGTGGGCGCACAGACCGAGGCGCTGACGTGGGCGCGGGGCTCGGCCACGTGTCACGAGCGGGATGGCCAGGCCCGCTGTTTGCTGTTCGGGGCCACGTGTCGCAACCTGGTTGATTCGGGCGCTGATGGTTTGGGGTACGTTTTGGAGGACTCTAGCAGCCCGAATCCTTCCGGGCGCCCGAATGTGGGGACACAGAGGGAATTATGAGAAATATTTTGTTTTGGCTATAAATAGCCCCCTTTGGCTGCTATTTTGGCCCTTTTTCGGAGGGCTGCTGGTGGTAAGCCCTCAAGAAAACTTGTTCTTCACCTTGTGGTGCATCTCGTGGTGGATTTACAGATTTTTTGGAGGCCGCAGCATCAGCGTTTACTACAACGCGACGCACTTTGACGCTCCTTGGATTTTGGCTTCTACCGTCGCTTTTCAGTCCGAGAGACCCCCTGGACTACCCCGATGGACTTTTGAGCTGATTTTTATAGCAGCGTGTTCATGAGAGGTACGTCTTCGATTTCTGTGTTGATCACTTCACCTCAATTTGAGTTCTTGGCATGGTTTACGAGGCATCTTTGAACCCCTTTTCTGCTGGTAGTTTTCTTGACAATAGAGGCTTGTCAGATTTCTATCTCTACACTCGGGTATCGGATTTCAACGTATGAGGACTCGATCGACATCTACACTTCGAGAGGAACGCACCCATATTTTTATCAAAATTTTTGGAGGAATCTTTGAAGGTGATAATTAAGCTTTCTTGGGGATTGTTTTTCTGCAGGCTTGTGTTTGTGAAGGTTTTGGCTTTCAGCAATGTTTTAATTGTATCTTGGCCTACAGGTGTCGGAATAAGGTGTATAAATACTCAATTTGCATCTACTCATCGCGAGGATCATAGTGGTGATTTTTCAGGGTTTTTGGAGGACTGCACGCAGGTGAAAAATCCCCTTCTTTGTGCTGGTTGGTAAAAACAGCATGTGTTGTTTAGGTGTTGTGGGGTATTGATCGTGTTGCGGTTGGTTGTGTTGTTTGTTGAGCAGAGGCTTGCACGACCGTGTACCGAGGGTGCAGTTTCGGCGAATTTTGATAGCGTGTATGTAATAGCACTTGGTTATTTGCTTTTTTTTTTTACCTTGACCTCTGGTACTAAAAATTCAATATTTTTAGTATCTCTCGTGGTTTGGGTTCGTCAGGCGGGTTCTAGCGGCGCGATCGAGGGGGGGGGGGGGGGGGGGGGGGGGGGGGAGATTCTGATGTACGGATCTCCCAAATCGAGCCTTTTCGTGTTATTGGGTACTACCCAATAGGTTGAACCCATTAAGGGTTCGGTGCATCGGAAGATCGGTTGGGGTTTTCCCCGCTTATATATATATCCCACCTTAGGGTTTTGTACGTACACGCAAAAAAAATAATATTCTTTATTCATTTGTTAGTCGAAAACTTTAGACCGGCCGCTTCCCGATTAGGGTTTTCCTCCCTCGATCCTCCTCGTAGTGACGAAACCAGAGCGAATCAACGCCTTCTGCAGAGAGCGAATCCCGAGGAGCACCACCGTCGGTTGGATCGCGTCGCCTTCTCCTTCTAACGAGGTTAGCCTACCTCGTTATTTCCCGGTTCCTAATCTTTTCCCGTTTTCCGTTCTTTTCACTTTGATTTTGCGTCGACACGGCTACCTCACCGCTCGCACCATGTGCCATGGATGCATGCACGCATAGCACGAGGCCGCATGCCGCCAGAGCCTGGCCGCGCAAGGCCATGCCGCGCTGCGGGTGCATGCCTGTGTAGCGCAGAGTCGCGCACCACCAGATCTGGCAGCGCGGGGCCTTGCCGTGCTGCGGGTGCATGTCCGCGCAGCACAGGGCCGCACGCCACCAGAGCTCGGCCGCGCGGGGCCACGCCGCACTGCGGGTACATGCCCGTGCAGCGCGGGGCTGCGCACCCCCAGATCTGGCAGCACGGGGCCACGTTGCGCTACGAGCGCATGCCCGTGCAGCGCGGGGCCGCGCGCCGCCAGATCTGGCAGCGCGGGGCCTTGTCGTGCTGCAGGTACATGCCCGCGCAGCGCGAGGTCACGCTCCGCCAGAGCCCGGCCGCGTAGGGCCACGCCGCGCTGCGGGCGCATGCCCGTGCAGCGTGGGGCCGCGCGCAGCCAAATCCGACCGCGCGGGGCCATGCCGCGTTGCGGGCGCACGTCCGTGCAGCGCGGGGCCCCGCGCCGCCTGTCCTGGCCGTGCGGGGCCTTGCAGCTCTGCGGGTGCATGCTCGCGTAGCGCGCGGCCGTGCGCCGCCAGAGTTGGCAGCGCAGGTTCTTGTCGCGCTGCAGGCGCACGCCCGCGCAGCGCGGGACCTCGCTCCGGCAATCTTGGTCGCGCTGGGCCTTACAGCGTTGCGGGTGCACCCTCGTGCGGCGCGGGGCCGCGCGCTGCCAGAGTTGGCAGCGCGAGTTCTTGCCGGGTTGCAGGCGCACGCCTGTGCAGCGCAGGGCCACGCGCCGCCAAGGCTTGGCCGCGCGGAGCCTTGCCACGCTGCGGGTGCTTCCCCGCGTAGCGCGGGGCCACGCACCGCCAGGGCTTGGCCGCGCAGGGCCTTACCACGCTGTGGGTGCTTACCCTCGCAGTGCGGGGCCGCGCGCCGCCAGGCTTGGCCGCGCGGGGCCATGCCGCACTGCGGGTGCTTGCCCGCGCAGCGCGGGGCAGCGCGCAGTCAGGCTTGGCAGCGCGGGGTCGTGCCGCACTGCGGTTGCTTGCCTGCGCGTAGTGCTAGGGCGCTGTGTGCGCCTAGGAGGTTGGTTACCGCGCGGGGTTGGCCCCCGCACGGGACTAAGCAAGCGCCGCCGCACCTTGCTGTTCTTGCGCCGCCTCTGGCAGGAGGGGTCTGGCGTTATCCGGACAGCGGTCAGGTCTTGTGCCGCGGGGCATGGTTGGTTACTGATGTTTCTTTTTGGGGGACTCTGTAGGTCCGGGAGTCGTATCAAGTTGCGGATCGTTTCGGGTGTTTCGGGCGACTTATTTCGAGTTCGGTACCGTATCTTGGGAAGGGGTGGCCTTCGGACCTCCCCTACCCGTCTGCTATTTTTACTGAAAACTCTTATAAAATAATCTGAGAATGTTAGTACTGGTTGTTTATCACTTCAAGAGAAAATGCAAGGTAATTCAACCCCGGGTTACTAAATGAGTCCTTATGCTACATTGGTGCGACTGAGGGTCGCGGGAGGTGTACGGCACAGGTTGACGATGGTTATGCTCATGGAGCTTACACGCACACCAGCGATTTGGCCACCATGTCGGTGTACTTTTCCGGAAAGGTGGTCTAATTAGACCCGTGGACCCCACGCGGCTATATGCGTGGGGGCCCCCTTGCAGCTATTTGCGGAACTGTATTCTTACAGTGGGGGGTTATTGGCACCAGGTTTTGAGCGGGATGACTTCTTTTGCCTGAGGTCCTTAGACCGACATGGCGGTATTGTGCTCGATTTTTGGTGAGATTCATTGAGTAGCATGTTGGGGTTGTGGATGCTCAGGGTTACGGTTTGGTTTACTTATTTCTTTGTTCTCGTACTTTCCTAGCATCTGTTACAGTTTTTCAGTGTTCTATTCTTTTGTCACTAATTCCCACCTTGTGACAGGTTCGGTTCGGGGTCAGGGCCGGTAGTGAGGTTCCGACTAGGAAGTTTTAGCCACTCTTCTAGCTGGTGATAACTTTCTTTCTTGCTCTTTTCTTATTTCATTTGGTTAGTTTTATTCGCTTGTGTTTTTGGTTATTGTGGACATTGTGGATGTTGAGATAGCTTTAGTGCTGGTGTTGGACAGTTGTATGAGAGGATCTCTACATCTCTACTGTGTTTTGATTTATGGTTTTGAAAATATCAAGGGATTGTGAAAAGTATTTTAAAAATCGGTGTCGCCTAGGCATCATCTTTAAAACCCTTGGTTTAATCTTTTAAATTTCACTGCACATATGACTACTATTTAATTACCTAAACTTCGTTACTTGTTACACTTGAGTGTTGTGGTTGAGGTATAGTCGTAATACGCTACGCCGTACATACGCATGGTGGGCTGTGCGAGTCGCACAGAGAAGACAAGTGTATGTGGCGGGTCTGGGTACGCGTTCCGCGGGAGTTTCAAAAAATAATAATAATAATAATAAATTGTGTTCTACTTTTCCTCTATTTAATTACTCCCAGGGCGTGACAGTGTGACTACGCACTTCACCGACTTGGGCTTTGCCTGTGGAAAGCGTTTTAGGTGGGTAGCCTTGTCCCCGGAACCGGTGGACGGTTCTCTAATTCTATTTGATAGAACGCATGCATGTTTAGGGTACATTGTTTGTGATTGAGAGGTAAGCTTAGTAATGTTGATTGTCTAAGAGAATTGCAAGATTAATATTCATGTTATATTATGAGGACTTGCATGGTTCGGTTATTCATGTTGGTGATTAGGGAAAGCTTACCTAAGGGATTGTTACCCTCTGTGACTTATAGCATGCATGATTAAGGTACAACTAATAGAATTTGAGATGTAAGCGTGGAAAGTGGCTTAGATCATGTGGATTAATGCTTACTTGATTATTGTACATGCTTTAGAGGATTTGAGATATAGCATTCTTAATGGCTATGTTCATGATGAGATAGAGTTCATGCTCGATTACCTTTTGGCATATATAGGCGGATATTACTCTGAGGAGTTATTATGGATTATGGATCATGGATATTGGACAGGTGTAGTTCATTAGTGATTCTGGCATGTGCTTATACTTATGTAGAGTTGCTATTTGTTATTATCTCGTATCTTCCTTGAGGACAAATGCATGCTTGTATAGACATCTATATAGGCCATCTTTTATCACTACACTATCATGTTGGAACTTGACTTAGGAGAAACCATGTTTGCTTCTTTTCTCCTTATTCTCTAGTCAGGCGATTCTTGTTGCTCGAGTTGAGCAGGGGTTTGGGATAGTGTAGTCGAGACTTTGAGTCTGGGGCAGGTTGGACTTGATTGTGGGTTGTGGGTGTTGCGGCAACCGCGGATATTGGGCGGTTGACCGGATATGTCCTTGTGCATCAGATTGGTTATCGGGTTTCCCTTTAGTGGATGGAGTTTTCCACTTATTGTTTACCCTTGTATCAGTTTGGGGATCGGGTTTTCCTTTAGTGGATGGGTTTTCCCACTTTGATCAGAGTCGTGATCCAGTCCTGCTATATTATGATGCTTGTGATACCTGTGACAGCGATACTTTACTCGTGTGGGTCGCTCCCCTCAAGTGCCACTCCAGAGATAAGCCTATGACCGAGCCATATGTACCGGTCTGATACTTATTTTGGGATGAGAGCCATGTGTGTGTGCAGATTTCGCAACTGAGTTCTTGAGATACTGAGTTTGTGAGATTGATGACAAAGCAGGCAGTACCGAGTTTTATACCGGTTCATTTGATTGGGTTTATTCAGGCAGATACTCTTATTGTTGCACTCGTGCTTGGGGGCTGAGTGGAGTCTAGTAGCTGTGTTTAGACCAGTGCCAGTGTTGTTGGGAACCGTTTGGGATTAACGGTGGTCCCGAGGTCATTGTGAGTTTTTCGACTATTATGTGAGAGAATGAGGATCTTGAGTCTATCCGTTCTGAGAGAGAGCATGGATTTTGACTATAGCCTCCATGTGCCACTATTCGATAGCGAATTAGTCCGTATGGACACCCTACGTAATTCCTGCCCGGCAGCGGGAGGTGGTTGTAGGTGGGCGCCGGCTTGACTGGACCAGATGTGTAGTGGCCCTAGTTCCCACGCAGTGTTTTTTCGATAAATCCACTGTTGGAACACCTAGTATTGGTGTATCTGGCCCACAGTGCATCAATTGGATGCTACTGATGGACCCTGTGTGCTTCTTTTTGCTGTTTTGGCTTTCGGCTGGGTTTGCCGAAATTTTCGAAAAGATTTAGGCCAAACAGAGGTCGTAGATGGATTCAGCACGGAAAAACGTTTGAAAATGACTATTTGTTTGTTTAATTTGGAGTCCGGATGCCCAAAAACGGACACCCGGAAGTTTTTAGTGGAAAATGGTGCATGGGAGGGGCCGTAGACCGCAGGGATGCCACGTGGCGGCCTGTCATTGGCCGGTTCGGGATGCGCAGTCAACAGAGCTGCGCGGCGGGGTGCACAGACCCGGCGCATGGACACGTGGCACCGCCTGATTGGCGGGCCCAGGGCGCGCGGTCTACCGGGTGTGCGCGGCGGTGCATGGACCAGGCGGGGGGACGCGTGGCAGCCTCCGGTTGGTCGGTGCACGCGGCACGGTCCACGGAGTTCTTGCGGAAGGCGTGGACCGGGTGCAGGGGACACGTGTCGCGTCCTGGTTGGCGGGTGCAGCACGCGCGGTGCACGGGGCGTGGGGTTGGTGCCTCGGGAAGCGTGCGCACGTGCGACCACGTCGCGCTGCCGGGCGGGCAGCGGGTCAACCGGGCGGGACACGTGGCGCCCGCTCATTGGCGGGCGCCACCGCCTTACTGTGCATGTGGGTGTACACGTGGCAGTCTGTGACTGGTCCCGCGTCGGTGTTTCCTGTTCGGCGTGACATGTGGCGGCTTCTGAGTGGCCTTGCACCGGTGTTTCCTGTTTGGCGGACACGTGGCAGCATCTGGTGGTTTCGGGCGTGAACAGTGTTGGGCCGGGCCCAACACTGTAGCCGCCCGAAAACTTTCGGGCGCCCGAAAGTTGGACCCGAAAGTGGAATAACTTGCGTTTTGGGCTGTTTTTCCTTGGGGCCTATATATAGGCCATCTTGGGCCGAGTTTTTCCACCCTTTTTCGTGGGAATTAGCTCTTGAGCCTTTTACAAAAATTCTTCCTCTCCCTCTTGCCCATCTTCCGGTGAAGTTTTAGATTTTCTGGAAGCCGCGACGACAGCGTTTTCTGCCTCGTAGTGCGGAGCGACAGTATACTGTTGGAGGCCCATTTCCGTCGCATTTTAGTCTGGAAGACCTACAGAGCTACCCCGACCTCATTTTTGGACAATTTTTTCGACAGCGGTTGCACGAGAGGTATATCTACGTTTTCCGTGTTGATCATTTTTCCCAGAAATGAGCTTTTGTGAGGGTTTGGGGTACATTTTTACGCCCCTTTGCTACAGTTTGGATTTCTGGCAGCAGCAACTTCGTGGAATTTTATCTCCACTTCCGGGTATCGGATTAAGACGATTCAAGAGCCTATCGACATCTACACTTCGCGAGGATCGTCGTGATATTTTTTATTGGAATTTCTTGAGTAATATTTTTAGGTGAAAATTTCGTGTGAACAGTAACCTTACATGCAGATTTTTTTGGGACTTATTGTTGTGTGTGAATTGTATGTAATTGAGAGTTGTTGTTGTACCCAGGACTGTAAGAGCACTTTTTCTATGCACCTTGCTTCGTGGATCTGGGATATTGTCGATTTCTGGATTGTTTATCTGTACCGTCCCGGACAGATAGCGTGTTCAGGTGGGTGATCCTGCTTGCAATATCTATGGACTGCACTCTAATTCTACAAGTATAATAGCATGCATGTTAGTATATGAGTTAAATAATTTGTGCAAACTGTATGTTGAAACCACTGTAGCTAGCTGCTATATCTGACGACTTGGTAAGTTTTGCAATATGAAAACCCAACTTAGCTTAATTGTTCGTTAACTAACTATTTCATGCACAGTTAGATTACAGTAAATGTGAACATGTATGCAGAATTATTCATCACCTTAGCTTTCCCACAGTAGTAGTACTCTCGTCATTCTGGGCTTGTACTCTCATCATTTTGGACATAGTGATTCTCCCCGAGTCGTGGGCTGGGAGGTTTATTAGCTGGGGATTGCATTTGCACTCGCGTCTGGGGACCGAGTGGCGTCTGTAGCAGTCTGTAGACCAGTTTGCATAGTGATAGTGATAGTGATAGTGGATCTGGGATCTTTGGGACATGGTCATAGTGACAGTGTGGATTTTTAGCCAGTGAGTGAGACAGTGATTGGATCATAGCCTGCATGAGCCACATTTGTGCTCGACAGTGTTGCGCAGATATTTTACTCGTGTGGGTCGCTCCCCTCGAGTGCCACTCCGGAGTAGGCTAGACCGGGTTGTAGTACCGGCGTTGAGATTGAGCTAGATACCGGGTTGGAGTACCGGCGTGAGATTGAGCTCTAGTGCGACTTGTCGATGCTTCTGTTCCTCTAGCTGAGCCAGTTTTGGCAGCTACGGATATACCTACAGCAGTAGGTAGGCGCAGGTTTGACTGGACCCATTGTGGCAGTTAGTTTGGATTGGGTGATTTGAGTTGAGTATCAGTAGTGGCATATCGTCCTCCTGTTCTTTTCCTTGAGCATTGTTGATAGAAGCATAGTAGCAGTAGATGTTTACTTTCCAGCTTTTTATACTGCATTTCTTTTGCCTCTAGTAGACTTAGTGGGCAGACCGTCGGGCTTGTTGGTGGCACCCACTGAGAAGTACTGTGGGAGGTAGTTCTCACACCCGTCGTGGTGTCTTTTCTCCAGGGACTTCAGCTCCAGTTCCTGCTGCACCAGTTGCTGATCCAGCTCTTCCAGACCGAGGTAAGGGAGTCGCGAGATAGATCCCTTCCCCCTTCAGCTTCAGTGTGTTATAGAGGTACCTTTGTGATGATCCGGATTTTACGAAGTATTTTGCAGCGTTAACGGCGCTTAGAGGAAGCCCACACAGTGCAATGGAGCTTGCAGCGTCGAAAACGGACTTCAGAAATGGATCCGGCGCGAAAAACGGATCAAGTGGGCCTTCCGGGAGCTTTCGGCAAAATTTCGGATGAGAATCTGAAGAAACGGACGGCGGATTCGGACTCAGCGCGCGAAAACGATCAAAATGGTATATATAACTTAATTTTCGGCGCATTTTTACTGTTCACCGGAACAGTAACTCCGGCCGGCCGGAATTACTGTTCCGGCGGCCGGCGGCGACCGGCGGGCGGCGGCGCAGGGCGGCGCAGGGGCGGAGCAGGGCCGCGGGCAGGCGCGGGCAGGCACAGGCGGGCGCGGGCAGGGCGCAGGCGGCGGGGTCCACAGAACAGGCGTGCACCGGGTGCACCGAAATTTTGGAATACCACGTGTCAGCTCCTGATTGGCTGGACGGCGTCAAGGGAGGCGGCTGGCGTGCGACACGTGGCATCCCCTCATTGGCCGACAGGATCCGGAAGACCCGGCGCGTAGACCGGGCTCGTGCGCCCCGTGGACCACGTGGGACACGTGGCCACTGTTCATTGGCGGGCGCACGGCCGCCCACGTGCACCGGGCGCATGAAACACGTGGGCGGCGGGGGACACGTGGCGCATTTTCATTGGCCCGTATGGATGTTTCCTGTTTTGTGAGGCGTGGCGCAATCCGGTTGGCTGGATTTGCTGTCCCGTGTTCTGGCCCGGATTTTTTGTGGAGCCCGAATAGGGATTTTGGCCCATTATAAATACCCCCTCTCTCTCTCTCTCTGCCATTTGCGAATTCTAGAGAGAGAAAATGACAGTGAGCCCTTAATGAAAGTTTCTTCTCTCTCTATCCTCTATCTACCCTACAAATTTCAGAATTTCTGGATCTTTCGACAGCGAGTTATCTGCGACACGGCACACTGCGACGATTTCCAATTTCGGCCCATTTTCCGTCACAGTTCAGTCGGAAATTCCCTGTGTGCTAACCAGGAGGAATTTTTGAACGATTTCTGCGACAGCGCGACCGTAAGAGGTAAGGCTTCGTTTTTCGTGTTGATCACTTTGCTCCGTTTCGCACTTTTGGCACGGTTCCCGAGGCACCTTTGACCCCCCTTTTTGCTGTGATATTTTCTGGACAGCCCCGACTTCTCCGATTTATATCTTGAGCTAGGAACATCGGATCAAGGCAAATAAGTAGTCGATTTTGATCTACTCTTCGCAAGGAACGCAACCGTGATTTTTCTGGATTTTCCAGAGCACTGTACAGAGGTGAGAATCCCCTTTTGTAAACTGGCTGGAAAAATAATAATAAGGCTGTATTTTGGGATCCGTGTTCACACCAGATGTATTATTCTGTACAGTTATACACAATTTTCGACGAGTTGCGGGGGTAGGAGACTGCGGACAGCAAGGAGATCTTCCTGGGTGTGGATTTTGCTTTTCGAGGTGGGTGGTTGTTGCTTACCTCACTTCTGACTATCTCACTAGGAGTATTAGAGACTCCCGACTTTAAACTGATAATCGGTACTTTTAATCATGAAGTACATATGTAAACCCCACAAATAATACGACAGCTCATTTATGATAAACCGGGACACTGTTGTTGGGACACATGCTGTAATCTATCATCGCATGCAAAAGACTTATCATAAAACCATCTTTTTCTAAATAAATATCTGATACTTTCCTACAGTTTTTAAAAGCGAACCTTTGCATGCTTGTTTGGACACCTAGATAGGCCACTATTTATTGCTACACTATTATTGGGACTTGACTTAGGAGAAACCATGTTTTACTATTCTCCTTCGCATCTGGATACATGTTGCTCGGTTTGAGCAGGGTTTGGGATAGTGTAGTTGAGGCCTTGGAGTTTGGGACAGGATAGACTCGATTATGGGTTGTGGGGCATTGTGGTAACCGCGCACATGAGGCGGTTAGCCAGATGTTGATTACTTTATCAGATGTTGGACTTATAGGGTGTTGCGGCGACCGCGGACATTAGGCGGTTGACCGGATGTTCACTTATGCATCAGATTGGGTTTCAGATTTCCTAGTGGATGGTGTTTCCCACTTGTTGATTACTATTGCATCTGATTGGGGATCAGGGTTACTTTAGTGGATGGATATTTTCCCACTTTGATCATAGTCATGATCTAGTCCTGCCATACAGAGATACTGGTTACAGGGATACTTATTACAGAGGTACTTTACTCGTGTGGGTCGCTCCCCTCGAGTGCGACTCCGGAGTGCGCGGCAGACTATTCTTGGGTCCTTGAGACTCCTTTTCGCATCGGTGTTATGCGTGGGCTGGCATACCCGATACGACACGGCACGGCATAGCAGGCAGTACCAGTTTTCACTGGTGACTAGATTGGGCAGGATAGACACTGATACATACATACAGTCATTTCTTTCGGCATGGCAGTAGAGGCATAGTAGTGATAGTTCCCTTTTCCTTTTTCAGTAGTCTCTATAGCATACCACTGTCCTTTCCTTTTGCCTCTAGTAGTCCTAGTGGGTGCGTCAGTGTTTGAGGTTTTACCCACTAGGGGAGGCTACTGGTTTATCTAGTAGTTCTCACCCCCATTATTGTTCTCTGTTTCTTCTCCTTTATATTGCAGAGTCGTCTGCGGGAGCTGCTAAGCCGTCGGCAGCTGATCGAGGTAAGGGGATCGCTGAATAGATAGATCTCCTGTGAGCTGAGGGATTGTATTAGACAGACATTGTACCCAGACTATTGTGCTTTCCTTTTATTTTAGGTCTGGCTATAGCCAGCTGGATGTATTATTTCGGTGAGCTGGGAGACTATTGTATTGATACAGCTTTACTTGTATTTCAGTTACTATGTGGTTCTTCTATTTCAGCTCTGTATTATGCTCTTTTATTGTACATCTTATTTCTGAGCAGGTTACCAGCGCTTCGTGTACGCGGAAAATTCCGTGTGCACGGCGGATCTGTAGACGGACCCGGGTTCTGGTTTACACCCCGGGGCGTGACAGATTAAGTTGGTATCAGAGCTTAGGGATAGGTCAGTTGGGACTTAGGAAACCCTAGGCTTATGTTGGACCCTAGGATGATAGGGCGTGAGAGACGTGATGTTCTTAGGCGAAAGTCGGTGATTGGGTCATTTAACTCTTCCAGTGAGTGAAGAGGGATCGACATATCCTATTTCTAGTGAACAATTATGTTGCCTGCAGACAACATAAAGTCACAGAAATAGGGGGATGTCTTTGACTTTCGCTAGATTGGGTCGTGCGGGGTATGTTTCTGATTTGTGGTTTCTTGTGGTAGGATGCCTCCGCGACGCAGGATGTTGACGCGTTCTCAGCCCTCTTCCCCTGAGCCCGATCAGGAGGAGTCCGGGCAGGGTCAGCAGAGTGAGGTGCAGGAGCTACAGGCTCAGATGGCTCAGATGTCGGAGGCTGTTCGGCGTCAGGAGGAGGCCATGGGTCGGCTGACGCAGATGTTAGAGCAGAGAGCGCAGCCTGTTGTAGCACCCCCGGAGAGTTCTCCCGTACCATCATCCCATGCTGTGGCTCCCCCAGTTGTACCGGTGACCCCAGCATCCACTGTTGCTCGGGGTACTGGTAGACAGCCGTCTGGGTTGACGGGACCTCTGACCACGGCAGAGCAGCGGGAGATGGTCGACTTGTTGATGAGGTTTCGCCAGTTTGACCCACCCCATTTCTCGGGGCAGAGTACAGAGCCGTGGGAGGCAGAGTCGTGGATCACGGCGATGGAGCGACGTTTCGAGACATTGTTCATCGAGGAGCGATACCAGGTGTTATTGGCGATGAACTTTTTGGAGCGCAACGCCGAGGCTTGGTGGCGGCGTGTTCGACCGGCTGGTCCACCTGGGACTCAGCTTCTGACCTGGGCGGAGTTCCGCAATCTACTTCTTGGAGCCTTCTTCCCGGAAAGCGTTCATCAGAGGCTGGAGGAGCAATTGAAGAATCTCAGACAGGGAGATCGGCCCGTGCATGAGTACATTGCAGATTTCAACCAATTGTTGGCGTGTGTACCACACGTGGCCAGGGATGAAACACACCGAATTTATATGTTCGAACGAGGACTGCACCGGGATCTCTTTCAGTTAGTCCGTTCACGTAGATTGCAGACCTTGGAGGCCTCTATGGAGCAGGCACTCTATGTTGAACGCGGGGAAGCAGTTATGGAGGAGGTAGCCCCAGCCCCCGCAGTGATCCCAGGGGCGAAGCGCCCAGCACAGACGGATGAAGGGCAGTCGAGTCGTCATAGACCCCCGAGACCTCCACGATTCCATTCTCAGGGTCGTGGGTTTCAGGGACACCAGAGATCAGGTACATTCCGCCAGCCCCAGCAACAGCAGCAGAGGTCTCAGTCATCGCAGCGTGGGCCTCAGCGGCAGCAACGGTCTCAGAGACAACAGCAGCAGTCGAGACCAACCCAGCCTACAGAAACGTGTGTTTTCTGCAGAGGCCAGCATCCATCAAACACGTGTGATTTGAGGATTGGTCGCTGTTATCGATGCGGACAACCGGGTCATATACGAGCTACTTGCCCGGTTGCGACATCTGTAGCACCTTCTTCATCACAGCAGCGACCGCCATCTCAGCAGCGACCTTATGCTCCGGCAAGCAGGCCATCTTCTTCCCATCCCACGGACTATCGGCCTCCAGCTCAGAGTGGGCGAGTGTATGCTGCGCAAGTAGAGGATTCTTCGGCAGCAGATCATGTGGTGGCAGGTATCACATTACTTTCTGGCATTAGGACTCGTACTTTGTTTGATACTGGAGCATCACATTCTTTTATTAGTAGATCATTTGCATCATTACATGGGTTAGAGGTAGGACTTTTGCCACGTGCACTAGAGGTTCAGATTCCCGATCACACTTTGCACGTGGAGGAGTGTTGTTGGTCCTGCCCGATGCAAATTGAGTCCTGGATTATGCCAGCAGACCTGTTGGTCTTGAGACAGCTAAAGGACTTTGATGTGGTCCTCGGGATGGACTGGCTGGCTCGGTATTTCGCAATTATTGATTGCGCCGCGAGGACAGTCACATTTAGAGAGCCAGGCCAGGAGATATTAGTATACCGGGGTTGTCATAGTGCTTTCTTTGCCTCTATGGTTTCGACTTCCCGTGCGAGGCAAATGATCCATCGAGGATGTGTAGCCTTTTTGGCTAGTGTTGTTGAGGGGCCTACGGCGGCACCGGGACTCAGGGATATCCCCATTGTTCGCGAGTTCCCGGATGTCTTTCCACCTGAGCTGACTAGCATGCCGCCAGATAGGGAAATTGAGTTTGTGATTGACGTAGTTCCAGGAACTGCGCCAATCTCTAAGGCTCCTTACCGGATGGCACCGGCTGAGCTGCGAGAGCTTAAGGCGCAACTCCAGGATTTAATGGACAAGGGTTTTATTAGACCAAGTGTGTCGCCTTGGGGAGCGCCGGTGCTATTCGTGAAGAAGAAAGATGGGTCACTTCGATTGTGTGTGGACTATAGGGAATTGAATAAAGTGACCATCAAGAACAAGTACCCTTTGCCGCGCATCGACGATCTCTTTGATCAGCTGCAAGGGTCTTGTGTCTTTTCTAAGATAGATCTGCAATCCGGTTACCACCAGTTGAAGGTGAAGGCCGAGGATGTTCCGAAGACAGCTTTCAGGACCCGGTACGGGCATTATGAGTTTACAGTTATGCCTTTTGGACTGACTAATGCCCCTGCCGCATTCATGGATTTAATGAACCGAATCTTCCGACCATACTTGGATCGATTCGTAGTAGTATTCATCGATGACATTTTGATTTACTCCCGAAGTGATGCTGAGCATGAGGAGCATCTGAGGATTGTGCTACAACTTCTAAGAGAAAAGAAGTTGTATGCCAAGCTGGCGAAGTGCGAGTTTTGGCTTCGGGAGGTAGCTTTCTTGGGCCATGTGATTTCCGCTGCAGGTGTGGCAGTGGACCCGGCGAAGATTGAGGCAGTTCGGGATTGGCCCCGACCAACAACCGTTTCTGAAGTACGCAGCTTCATGGGATTAGCTGGTTATTATCGTCGGTTTGTGGAGGGCTTTGCGAAGCTCTCCACACCCCTCACTCGCTTGACGCGTAAAGGAGTGAAGTTTATCTGGAGTGAGGACTGTCAGAGGAGCTTTGAGGAGCTGAAGAGTAGACTAATGACCGCTCCTATCCTTTCTCTCCCTGTTATGGGAAAAGCATATGTGATCTACAGTGACGCATCACACAGCGGACTTGGTTGTGTGTTGATGCAGGAAGGGAGGGTAATTGTGTATGCATCGCGACAGCTCAAGGATTACGAGAAGAATTACCCTACCCATGATTTAGAGCTTGCTGCTGTAGTGTTTGCATTGAAGCTTTGGCGCCATTACCTGTATGGGGAGCACTGCGAGATCTACACCGACCACAAGAGCCTAAAGTATCTGTTCACACAGAAGGAGCTAAACCTAAGGCAACGCCGATGTTGGAGCTGTTAAAGGATTATGACGTAGAAATCCTTTACCATCCGGGTAAGGCCAATGTGGTTGCTGATGCTTTGAGCAGGAGAGCAGTGCAGAGTTTGTCCATGTTAATTACAAATCAGGCGCCACTATTGGAGGAGATGAGGCGGCTCGAGATAGAGGTTGTGTCCCCTGGGGTCTCTGCTAGACTGACGTCTTTTGTCGTACAGTCCACTCTATTGGATAGAATCAGGGAGAAACAGAGTGAGGACCCCCACTTGACCAAGATTATAGATCAGATTCCGAGTAATCAGTCAGGGGACTTTATAGTAGATGCTTCGGGAGTACTCATGTATAGTGACCGAGCATGTGTGCCAAGGGATACGGAGATCAGAGAGCAGATATTGCGAGAAGCCCATTATACACCTTATACCCTACATCCTGGTGGGACTAAGATGTATAAGGACCTTAAGGCACACTTCTGGTGGAATGGCATGAAGAGGGATATCGGGAGATTTGTGGCTCAGTGTTTAACTTGTCAGCAGGTGAAAGCTGAGCATCGAGTGCCAGCTGGCAAGTTACAGAGTCTCCCAATCCCCGAGTGGAAATGGGACCACATTACGATGGATTTTGTGGTCGGATTGCCAAGAGCACAGGGAGGTGCTGATGCTATCTGGGTAGTTGTAGATCGACTTACCAAGTCAGCACACTTTTTGCCTATATAGACTACTTGGCCACTCGAGCAACTAGCCCAGTTATATCTTGATGAGATAGTAAGGCTACATGGAGTACCAGCCTCCATAGTATCAGATAGAGACCCGAGGTTTGTTTCGCATTTCTGGAAGAGCTTGCAAACATCCTTGGGGACTCAGCTTAGCTTCAGTACAGCCTTTCATCCGCAGACTGATGGGCAGTCAGAACGGACTATACAAATCCTGGAAGACATGCTGAGGGCTTGCGTCTTAGATTTCGGCGGAGGGTGGATTCGACACTTATCTTTGGCTGAGTTCGCGTACAACAACAGCTTTCAAGCGAGCATTAAGATGGCTCCGTTTGAAGCGTTGTATGGACGCAAGTGTCGATCACCGCTATATTGGAGTGACGTGGGCGAAAGGCGGACCTTGGGACCAGAGCTATTGGTAGAGGCAGAAGAGAAGGTCCGAGTGATTCGAAAGCATCTTCAAACCGCCCAGAGCCGACAAAGGAGCTATGCCGACATTCGGCGACGAGACTTAGAGTTTCAGGTTGGAGATCATGTATTTTTGAAAGTCTCGCCGTCCAAAGGAATCAGGAGGTTTGGCATCCGCGGGAAACTTAGCCCCCGATATATTGGACCCTTTGAAGTATTGGAGCGCATCGGGCTAGTTGCTTACCGACTTGCACTTCCCCCGAGACTTGCTGGTGTCCACAATGTATTTCATGTTTCTACTCTGAGGAGATATGTCTTCGACCCGTTGCACGTCATCGACTTCACACCGCTCGAGATCAGCGAGGATTTGAGGTACGAGGAGCGTCCACTGCGAATTCTGGAACGAGAGGTGAGAGAATTGCGCAGTCGGACTATTCCATATGTGAAGATTCTTTGGAGCAATCATGACGAACGCGAGGCGACGTGGGAGCTCGAGTCAGAAATGATGGACACCTACCCCTACCTGTTTGAGGCTTTGGACTGAGGTATGATTTTCGTTTCGAGGACGAAACTCTTTTTAGTGGGGGAGGATGTGATGATCCGGATTTTACGAAGGATTTTGCAGCGTTAACGGCGCTTAGAGGAAGCCCACACAGTGCAATGGAGCTTGCAGCGTCGAAAATGGACTTCAGAAATGGATCCGGCGCGAAAAACGGATCAAGTGGGCCTTCCGGGAGCTTTCGGCAAAATTTCGGATGAGAATCTGAAGAAACGGACGGCGGATTCGGACTCAGCGCGCGAAAACGATCAAAATGGTATATATAACTTAATTTTCGGCGCATTTTTACTGTTCACCGGAACAGTAACTCCGGCCGGCCGGAATTACTGTTCCGGCGGCCGGCGGCGACCGGCGGGCGGCGGCTGGCGGCGGCGCAGGGCGGCGCAGGGGTGGAGCAGGGCCGCGGGCAGGCGCGGGCAGGCACAGGCGGGCGCGGGCAGGCGCGGGCAGGGCGCAGGCGGCGGGGTCCACAGAACAGGCGTGCACCGGGTGCACCGATATTTTGGAATACCACGTGTCAGCTCCTGATTGGCTGGACGGCGTCAAGGGAGGCAGCTGGCGTGCGACACGTGGCATCCCCTCATTGGCCGACAGGATCCGGAAGACCCGGCGCGTAGACCGGGCTCGTGCGCCCCGTGGACCACGTGGGACACGTGGCCACTGTTCATTGGCGGGCGCACGGCCGCCCACGTGCACCGGGCGCGTGAAACACGTGGGCGGCGGGGGACACGTGGCGCATTTTCATTGGCCCGTATGGATGTTTCCTGTTTTGTGAGGCGTGGCGCAATCCGGTTGGCTGGATTTGCTGTCTCGTGTTCTGGCCCGGATTTTTTGTGGAGCCCGAATAGGGATTTTGGCCCATTATAAATACCCCCTCTCTCTCTCTCTCTGCCATTTGCGAATTCTAGAGAGAGAAAATGATAGTGAGCCCTTAATGAAAGTTTCTTCTCTCTCTATCCTCTATCTACCCTAGAAATTTCAGAATTTCTGGATCTTCCGACAGCGAGTTATCTGCGACACGGCGCACTGCGACGATTTCCAATTTCGGCCCATTTTCCGTCACAGTTCAGTCGGAAATTCCCTGTGTGCTAACCAGGAGGAATTTTTGAACGATTTCTACGACAGCACGACCGTAGGAGGTAAGGCTTCATTTTTCGTGTTGATCACTTTGCTCCGTTTCGCACTTTTGGCATGGTTCCCGAGGCACCTTTGACCCCCCTTTTTGCTGTGATATTTTCTGGACAGCCCCGACTTCTCCGATTTATATCTTGAGCTAGGAACATCGGATCAAGGCAAATAAGTAGTCGATTTTGATCTACTCTTCGCAAGGAACGCAACCGTGATTTTTTTGGATTTTCCAGAGCACTGTACAGAGGTGAGAATCCCCTTTTGTAAACTGGCTGGAAAAATAATAATAAGGCTGTATTTTGGGATCCGTGTTCACACCAGATGTATTATTCTGTACAGTTATACACTATTTTCGACGAGTTGCGGGGGTAGGAGACTGCGGACAGCAAGGAGATCTTCCTAGGTATGGATTTTGCTTTTCGAGGTGGGTGGTTGTTGCTTACCTCACTTCTGACTATCTCACTAGGAGTATTAGAGACTCCCGACTTTAAACTGATAATCGGTACTTTTAATCATGAAATACATAAGTAAACCCCACAAATAATATGACAGCTCATTTATGATAAACCGGGACACTGTTGTTGGGACACATGCTGTAATCTATCATCGCATGCAAAAGACTTATCATAAAACCATCTTTTTCTAAATAAATATCTGATACTTTCCTTCAGTTTTTAAAAGCGAACCTTTGCATGCTTGTTTGGACACCTAGATAGGCCACTGTTTATTGCTACACTATTATTGGGACTTGACTTAGGAGAAACCATGTTTTACTATTCTCCTTCGCATCTGGATACATGTTGCTCGGTTTGAGCAGGGTTTGGGATAGTGTAGTTGAGCCCTTGGAGTTTGGGACAGGATAGACTCGATTATGGGTTGTGGGGCATTGTGGTAACCGCGCACATGAGGCGGTTAGCCAGATGTTGATTACTTTATCAGATGTTGGACTTATAGGGTGTTGCGGCGACCGCGGACATTAGGCGGTTGACCGGATGTTCACTTATGCATCAGATTGGGTTTCAGATTTCCTAGTGGATGGTGTTTCCCACTTGTTGATTACTATTGCATCTGATTGGGGATCAGGGTTACTTTAGTGGATGGATATTTTCCCACTTTGATCATAGTCATGATCTAGTCCTGCCATACAGAGATACTGGTTACAGGGATACTTATTACAGAGGTACTTTACTCGTGTGGGTCGCTCAAAGCTCCTCATACATATAGTCATTTCTTTTGGCATGGCTGTAGAGGCATAGTAGTGATAGTTCCCTCTTTTTCAGTAGTCTCTATAGCATACCATTGTCCTTTCCTTTTGCCTCTAGTAGTCCTAGTGGGTGCGTCAGTGTTTGAGGTTTTACCCACTAGGGGAGGCTACTGGTTTATCTAGTAGTTCTCACCCCCATTATTGTTCTCTGTTTCTTCTCCTTTATATTGCAGAGTCGTCTGCGGGAGCTGCTAGGCCGTCGGCAGCTGATCGAGGTAAGGGGATCGCTGAGTAGATAGATCTCCTGTGAGCTGAGGGATTGTATTAGACAGATATTGTACCCAGACTATTGTGCTTTCCTTTTATTTTAGGTCTGGCTATAGCCAGCTGGATGTATTATTTCGGTGAGCTGGGAGACTATTGTATTGATACAGCTTTACTTGTATTTCAGTTACTATGTGGTTCTTCTATTTCAGCTCTGTATTATGCTCTTTTATTGTACATCTTATATCTGAGCAGGTTACCAGCGCTTCGTGTACGCGGGAAATTCCGGGTGCACGGCGGATCTGTAGACGGACCCGGGTTCTGGTTTACACCCGGGGCGTGACAACCTTTATATTATGGTTGTGTCAGGTTTGAGAGACTATGTAGTGAGGTATCGAGTTGTACTCTTTTGTTTTTTTTTGGAGAGACTTCTGTATTATAGTGAGGATATTTTGTATATTATTTGTGAGAGATTGTTCTACTTCTTGTTTATAGTTAGTTTTCTTTACAGCTCTGATATCTGTTAGTATAATTGTTCTATTTTTGCAGGTTAGTCGCTACGTCTCTACAAGGCTTCCTGTAGGGACGGCGGATCTGTTGGCGAGCCAGGGGTACAGTTTTGACCCCGGGGCGTGACAAGATGTGGTAGTCAGCTCGATTGGGTCGATTGTGCACTTCATGTGCGAGTGGTTGCATACCTTTCATTGGTTTTTCCCTTTTGAGAATGTAGATAGAGGCTTGGTAGCTATTGAGTACCTCCAGCTTTCTTGTTCAGTTTTACTGCATTGTTATCTTATGCCTCTAATAGACTTCGTGGGCAGATCGTCGGACTTGGCGGTGGTACCCACTGAGAACTCCCTTTTGGTGTAGTTCTCACCCCCCCCCCTCCCCTTTCTTTTCTCTCCTTTGTTTTGCAGAGTCTTAGTTGTAAAGTGCCGGATTTTCGGCACATAAATAAATGTAAATAAAGGTGGGATGAAATCCTATTGTTATGAAAGTTGGGGAAGTAAAGAATATTTGGAAGCGAGTTGGGCCCAAATCGGGATTAAAATGAGAGTTCTGGAATTTTATTCGAGAAAGAGTGCCCAGATTTTTAGTGGAAAATTCACAGTGTCGGAAAATTTCGAAAAAATTACGGGAGCCCCGTAAATATATTTTAAGGCCACAGAAAAAGTTTCGCGTTGATCGGAGGCCGGATAGTGGGAACGGGCTCCGCCAACAGTGTCGAAAAATTCTGAGAAAATTACGGGAGCTGTGTAATTATGTTTTAAGGTCACGGTAAAAATTTCGTGTTCATCGGATACCCGGATTGCGAGAACGGGGTCCGCCAATGATTCTGGACATAGCGGGGCTTTTGGTAGCCCAGAAATGGCCAAAAGTGAAAATTTAAATTTTTCTGTAGTAAATTAAGCTGAAACGAAGTCGCCTGTCAAATTTGGACGAAAACGGACGAAAAATGGACAGAAAACGGGACAAAAACGGATTTTTAAGGCGCGCGGCGCGCTGCTCAACGCGCACAGCTGGCGCGCATCAAGTGCGCGGGTCAAAGGGGGGCCGCCACATGGCAGGCCCTATTGGGCCCGTATGGGCAGGGACGTGCGCCCGCAGGTGGGCGCGCGTGCCTGGGCAGGGTGCACCCGGCTGGGTGCTGTGGACCGGCGGGTGCACCGTGGACCGGTGCACCGTGGACCACCTTCCTCCCTCCTCTCTCTTTTCTTCTTCTTCTTTCTCCCCCGCACCCCTTTTTTCTCCTCTTTTCCTTTCTTCTCCAACCGAGCGAGAGGGAGAGTGAGGGAGGAGATTGTGGGTGATGCGGTGTTGCATCGTGAGCCTCGTGGAGCGTGCGAAATTTTCGATGGGAGCGTTTTGGCGGCGGCGGCGCGGTCGGGTAAGTCCCACGCTTTATTTTTACGGTATTTTTGGCACAGTTTTGAGACGTCATTTTGGACATTACATTTGATCCCATACCGTTGTGCGTGCTAGGGACCGAGTTTACTGTGCCGTTTTACTGCGCAGACTGTCGCGAGCATTTTTGGCGCGCCTCGTTTTGCGTGCAAGTTATCAAAAAAAAATGCACCGTTTTGCGTGCCAACCCGAGCTACGTACTCTGTTTTACGCGCAGATTGAGTTGTTGCGCACCATTTTGCGTGCAGTCTCTAATATTATACATCGTTTTTCGTGCAGGGATAGAAAAATATGCACCGTTTTGCTTGCAGCCTTACAGTTAAACATGCACCGTTTTCCGTGCAGATCGTTTTATCGCGCACCGTTTTGCGTGCAGTCTCTAATATTATACATCGTTCTTTGTGCAGGGATAGAAAAATATGCACCGTTTTGCGTGCAGCCTTACAGTTAAATATGCACCGTTTTGCGTGCAGATCGTTTTATCGCGCACCGTTTTGCGTGCAGTCTCTAATATTATACATCGTTTTTCGTGCAGGGATAGAAAAATATGCACCATTTTGTGTGCAGCCTTACAGTTAAACGTGCACCGTTTTGCGTGCAGATCGTTTTATCGCGCACCATTTTGCGTGCAGTCTCTAATATTATACATCGTTTTTCGTACAGGGATAGAAAAATATGCACCGTTTTGCGTGCAGCCTTACAGTTAAACGTGCACCGTTTTGCGTGCAGATCGTTTTGTCGCGCACCGTTTTGCGTGCAGTCTCTAATATTATACATCGTTTTTTGTGCAGGGATAGAAAAATGTGCACCGTTTTGTGTGCAATCCTACAGTCGAACGTGCACCGTTTTGCGTGCAGATTTGAGGTACGTGCACCGTATTGCGTGCAGGTTGAGTTGACGCGCATTGTTTTGCGTGCCGATTGAAGTGGCGCGCATCGTTTTGCGTGTGGGTTTTTCTGACGCGCACCGTTTTGCGTGCAGGTTTGGTGGACGTGCACCGTTTTGCGTGCGGACCCGAGGGAAGTGCGCCGTTTTGCGTGCAAGCTCGAGGAGACAAGTGGAATCGCGCGGAGACCAATTGCAAGTGTCTACAAGCAATTGGGTACACTACAAGGTGGGGGATTCTACCGAAATTGGGTGACCTCTCCCCTTGCTCCTTTGCTTTTCGATTCGAAGCATGATAGTAGCCTGTTAGAGGCGTTAGGTAATTATGATTATGATTGTCTGTGTAGATGGAAAAGTGCAACTGTTGGTTGCCAGAGCTAGAGGAATAGATGTACATGTGTAAATGAACACAGAGGAAAAGTGCAACTGTTGGTTGCCAAAGATATATGATGAATATGCATGCGTAGAAGAAATTACTATTTGATGAATGAACTGAAGATAACTGCATGCATGAAAAAGGATTAGCTATTATGATTGTGAGCATGTTAGGGTGTAACCCTAGGAATCACGTGACATAAGGGAGCAACAGTTGTTGGTAGTAAGATTAGGAGAAAACCTAGTATAGGGGTTTGACGAGTGACATTAACTTAGGAGTTATCCTAGGGAGGACGAGTGGCATGGTCTTAGGTGACAACCTAAGGACACTGATAGAGTGATCAACATAGAGTCAGAGAACTCTAGGATGTATATGACGTGGAACTTAGGTAAAGAGAACCTAAGGAGAACTAGTGTTCAACATAGAGTCAAGGAACTATAGGATGAGTATGACATGGAACTTAGGTAAAGGAAACCTAAGGAGAACTAGTGTTCAACATAGAGTCATGGAACTCTAGGACAAGTATGACATGGAACTTAGGTAAAGGAAACCTAAGGAGAACTAGTGTTCAACATAGAGTCATGGAACTCTAGGACAAGTATGATATGGAACTTAGGTAAAGGAAACCTAAGGAGAACTAGTGTTCAACATAGAGTCATGGAACTCTAGGACAAGTATGACATGGAACTTAGGTAAAGGAAACCTAAGGAGAACTAGTGTTCAACATAGAGTCATGGAACTCTAGGACAAGTATGATATGGAACTTAGGTAAAGAGAACCTAAGGAGAACTAGTGTTCAACATAGAGTCAAGGAACTCTAGGATGAGTATGACATGGAACTTAGGTAAAGGAAACCTAAGGTGAACTAGAGGACAGCATAGAGTCAAGGAACTCTAGGACAAGTATGACATGGGACTTAGGTAAAGGGAACCTAAGTTGAGCTAGAAGAGTTTAAACTCACAGACAGGAAAAATAGAGTCAAGTTGACTCTAGGATTCAGTAAGGAATCAAGAGGATGGAAAAGATGGATCAAGTGTGGAGATATGAAAGGAAAAACAGGAAAGTAAAGTCAATGTAATTCTAGGATAACAGTGGAACATGGAATTAGAGTCAGTGTAACTCTAAGTTAGTGGTGGAGCAGGGAAATAGAGTTTAGTTAACTCTAGGATTCAGTGAGGAATCAGAAAAGTGGGATAAGATCCCCAGTTTAAAGAGTTGATTAAATATAACCCTAGAAGGTCATAGGGTGTCTGGGCAAATGGATAATAACTTTAACTTCAATTTGAGTTAAAGAAATAAAAGAGAAATGTTTAAGAGTCCAGGAGACTCTCTGGTTATCCTTATGGCAAGACCTAGGATAAGAGGGAAAAATTGTTGCAAAAAGGTAAAGATTAAAAGCAAGCTAAAAGTGGCTAAAAGCCTAAAGAAAATGTAATTGGCGCCTTCGAATTTGAGACTCGTCAAGTGGAGCAGGACTCCCTGGGCAGTGACCCGTCGGACGAGGTACTTTCGAAGGGTTAAAAGTGAAAGCAAGGAGCTAAATGCTCAAGGAAAAGAGAAAGTGATTTGCCAGTGGCAAAAAGGGAGCTATAAGCTCGAATAAGAAAGGAAAGCAAGTGTTCAAAGGCAAAGAGGCTAAGAACTAAAGTAAAAGAAAAGAAAGAAAATATAAAGATAAAACGGGCGGACCTACGGTGAAGCCAGCCCATGTTGGAGGTATGGGCAGTATCCCTCTCCCGGGTAGAGACCCGTTCGGGACGCTTCTTCCGTAGGACGGGGTAACACTTGCGGGTGTTATCGGCAACCTTAGAAATCTTATCTTATGGTAGCAGGACTACCGGGCTGGGGCCCGTTGGATAAGAAATTTCTGAGGGTTAACTTGAACTAAAGCACCAGAATCTAAAGAATAAAGAAAGATAGAGTGGCCAAGGTGGCCGGGTTAGTTTGACCCTGTATATAGCGGCATAGTGGCCGAGTTGGTGCTTAGCAGCCTAGTGTGGCTAGACAGAGTAGTGCTGGGTCGATGGTTGTACTCAGATAGTGTAGTGATATATTATTGCATAGTTGCATATTGATGTTGAGGATTTTAGTTTCCTAGCACACTATTATTATTGCTTCCATTGGACCAAGTGGTGTAGGACACTTTCTCTCGGTGGTTGAACCCACTGGGAACTCGGTCGTAGTTCTCACACCCCTTGGGTGACTCCCCCCACAGGTGCGGGTATGGATGCAGCGATCGTGACGGTTCAGACGCAGATGGCGAGGCATACGACAGGGGCAAGAGCCCAGCAGCATAGAGACCTAGAGGGTCTAGCAGAGGTACCCTTTTTTTATACTTCTTGAGTGAACTATGTATGGTGAGGAAATTATTGTAATAATTTTATTTGCAAGTTCAGAATTGTAAAGTGTAATGAATTTAATTCGTGGTTCACTCTTGTATGCTTTCATTTCCGCTTAAACTGGTTGTTTATTAAATGAAAGTTTAAATTTATAGTGATTTTTAGTACTCTGATATTGAGCTTCCGCATACACTTGTTGTGTTATTATGGATGTTACCGTTCCTTTCGGGTAGAAAAAGGTTTTACCCGATTGGCGGGTCTGTTGGCGTGCCCGAACCGTACAAATTGGCGGACTCGGGGCGTGACAGATTAGAGTGGTATCAGAGCCTAGGAATAGTCCTAGGTGGTTAGCAAACCTTAGGGAGACCCTAGGAATTAGCACGAGAGAGTGTGTGGATCATTGGGCGAAAGTATTTGATTGGTTATTATTGTTCCCAAAAGGATATTGGGACTGATCGAGGGCAACGAGCTTTCATTCTTCGGATATTACGTTGGCGGCCGACAACGTAATGCTGGGGATGAAAAGGAGTACCCTCTTATACTTTCGCATGATTGGGTCGATGAGCCTTTTTGTCGGTATATAGATTGCGCGATGCTCAAATGGCTGAACTTGGGCTAATCGTTTCGTTGTGGTGTGCATATCAGCGATAACACCACGTAGGGAGACGCGCTTGTCTCGACTCGAGTCATGAGAGGGCTCCGGGTCGAACAAGGTACACGTGCTGCGATAGCAGGTGGCCGCACTTATTGGTGTGGTTCAGCAGCATGCTGAATCTTCTTGCCGAGGGGCGGAATTTTTCCGCCGGCAAGGAGGCAGATTCCGACGCCTAAGGTGGCGTCAATGTGACAGTCGGAGTAGATCGATGGGCTCCAGTGGCTGATAGCGCAGCAAGCTGAGGCTGCATAAATGACGCATGAGTATACGGCGTCGCCGCGTTTAGGGGCGACAGTAGAGAGAGTGGCACTGGCCGCCGAACTTTTGTCGGCGCACCCTGCACCTTCGGCATAGGGTGTTTTGTGCTTGTGTCAGCTGGATTGCTGGCAAAGTGTGGTTAGTAAGGTCCAGTGAGAGACCGACTCACGAGGTGAATGGTGATCGCTACGTGGCGAGAACCAAGTTGGTATGCCCTAAGGGTTAGGGCAAGGAAGATTTGCAGGCCTGGCAGGGGAATTCACCCCTGATGACGGTAGTGACCGTGTGGCGTATTGAGTGTGGCTGAGTTGCCGCATAGTGGAGTTAGTGAGGCCCAGAGTAGGCTTCAAGGTGCGAGGATCTCTCGAAAGAGCGAGAGTTTTGTGGCGCCAATCCGACGGGTCAGCAAAATGGCAAGGGTTGCCACCGCAGGATTCGCGTGTTAATCACCAGAGTTGGTAGAGAGTCGTTGTGATGCCTCAACCTAGTTGGGAGAGGTGTACAGGGGTCGTACGCGTGTATAAGCAAGTTGCTTAACACTAGATTGTTACGAGTTAGCATGGGGGCGTAGGACGCCCAACCGTTGGGTGCTCATGGAGCACAAGTATCGTTTAGCCCGAGAGAGCTGATTAGTTGGCGTGTGAGCCTTTGCCCTATGTGGCCAGAGTCGAGACAGAGTTCGGATCGTGGATTGACGACTAGTTAGTTGGTTTTTGCTCAGTGGAGCATAGTGGTCGCGTGGCGACGATTTGCGGGTTCGCGTTAGGACGATCCGTGCCTGGACCATGTTTGTGGACTGTGGGCCTGTAGCCCAGTGGGCAGGCGCAGTCAGCTGTGAGAGACAGCGGCCCGAGACCTGATGGCGGGGCATGATAGAGATTTGGTCAGGACGGTAGTCCGAGCGATGACCCGGGGACGTGGAATGCCACGTGTGAGCCTTGAGGCTATTAGTACACTGAGAGTGTGATATGATCAGGCAGTAGTGCTAGTGATGATTGAGGTATTGTAGCTCCTAGTGGGAGTGTTGGGATAGTAGTCCTGATCGAGGATCTACCCGTATGACGTTTGGATCTGTGGGCTAGAGAGAGAGCCGTTGCACAGTGTTAGGCTAGTATTTGGGCTATAGGCCCCTATTGGACCGTGGTCTGTGGACTTATTAGTATTCCGAAATAGACGGGTTAGCTAGTAACTCGTGGACTCCGGGTGCTAGTATCGTGTGGGAGATAGCTGAGAACTCCTGGATTGGCCTTTGCCCTCCACATTAGGCAGCTGAGCGATCGGAAAGAAAATGCGGTAAGTGTAATTAGTTGCAGATGCAACCTCGTTGTGAAAAGAATGATGGCGGAATTAAAGTAAAAATTTCGCAAGTAAAAAACTGGGTCATTCGTGGCAATTGAGAGAACAAGTGCTCAACTGTGTCTTTCACCCATTTTGGTGAAAGTGGCCAGATACCGGGTCTGAGTTTGTCCCTGGATTGAGAGAGGGACTCATTAGTGAGTTGATCGTGTGATCTGGCGAGCGGGCAGTTTGAGGCCCAGTAACGACATACAGTGAGCCCAGTAGTGGGACAAGTTTCCCCCTCTCGATTAACTAGAAGTCGAGTTGTGATTCAAGTTTCGAGGACGAAACTTATTTTAAGGGGGGTAGAATGTAAAGTGCCGGATTTTCGGCACATAAATAAATGTAAATAAAGGTGGGATGAAATCCTATTGTTATGAAAGTTGGGGAAGTAAAGAATATTTGGAAGCGAGTTGGGCCCAAATCGGGATTAAAATGAGAGTTCTGGAATTTTATTCGAGAAAGAGGGCCCAGATTTTTAGTGGAAAATTCACAGTGTCGGAAAATTTCGAAAAAATTACGGGAGCCCCGTAAATATGTTTTAAGGCCACAGAAAAAGTTTCGCGTTGATCGGAGGCCGGATAGTGGGAACGGGCTCCGCCAACAGTGTCGAAAAATTCTGAGAAAATTACGGGAGCTGTGTAATTATGTTTTAAGGTCACGGTAAAAATTTCGTGTTCATCGGATACCCGGATTGCGAGAACGGGGTCCGCCAATGATTCTGGACACAGCGGGGCTTTTGGTAGCCCAGAAATGGCCAAAAGTGAAAATTTAAATTTTTCTGTGGTAAATTAAGCTGAAACGAAGTCGCCTGTCAAATTTGGACGAAAACGGACGAAAAATGGACAGAAAACGGGACAAAAACGGATTTTTAAGGCGCGCGGCGCGCTGCTCAACGCGCACAGCTGGCGCGTATCAAGTGCGCGGGTCAAAGGGGGGGCCGCCACATGGCAGGCCCCCATTGGGCCCGTACGGGCAGGGACGTGCGCCCGCGCGCGCGTGCCTGGGCCGGGTGCACCCGGCTGGGTGCTGTGGACCGGCGGGTGCACCGTGGACCGGTGCACCGTGGACCACCTTCCTCCCTCCTCTCTCTTTTCTTCTTCTTCTTTCTCCCCCGCACCCCTTTTTTCTCCTCTTTTCCTTTCTTCTCCAACCGAGCGAGAGGGAGAGTGAGGGAGGAGATTGTGGGTGATGCGGTGTTGCATCGTGAGCCTCGTGGAGCGTGCGAAATTTTCGATGGGAGCGTTTTGGCGGCGGCGGCGCGGTCGGGTAAGTCCCACGCTTTATTTTTACGGTATTTTTGGCACAGTTTTGAGACGTCATTTTGGACATTACATTTGATCCCATACCGTTGTGCGTGCTAGGGACCGAGTTTACTGTGCCGTTTTACTGCGCATACTATCGCGAGCATTTTTGGCGCGCCTCGTTTTGCGTGCAAGTTATCAAAAAAAAATGCACCGTTTTGCGTGCCAACCCGAGCTACGTACTCTGTTTTACGCGCAGATTGAGTTGTTGCGCACCATTTTGCGTGCAGTCTCTAATATTATACATCGTTTTTCGTGCAGGGATAGAAAAATATGCACCGTTTTGCTTGCAGCCTTACAGTTAAACATGCACCGTTTTCCGTGCAGATCATTTTATCGCGCACCGTTTTGCGTGCAGTCTCTAATATTATACATCGTTCTTTGTGCAGGGATAGAAAAATATGCACCGTTTTGCGTGCAGCCTTACAGTTAAACATGCACCGTTTTGCGTGCAGATCGTTTTATCGCGCACCGTTTTGCGTGCAGTCTCTAATATTATACATCGTTTTTCGTGCAGGGATAGAAAAATATGCACCATTTTGCGTGCAGCCTTACAGTTAAACGTGCACCGTTTTGCGTGCAGATCGTTTTATCGCGCACCATTTTGCGTGCAGTCTCTAATATTATACATCGTTTTTCGTGCAGGGATAGAAAAATATGCACCGTTTTGCGTGCAGCCTTACAGTTAAACGTGCACCGTTTTGCGTGCAGATCGTTTTGTCGCGCACCGTTTTGCGTTCAGTCTCTAATATTATACATCGTTTTTTGTGCAGGGATAGAAAAATGTGGACCGTTTTGTGTGCAATCCTACAGTCGAACGTGCACCGTTTTGCGTGCAGATTTGAGGTACGTGCACCGTATTGCGTGCAGGTTGAGTTGACGCGCATTGTTTTGCGTGCCGATTGAAGTGGCGCGCATCGTTTTGCGTGTGGGTTTTTCTGACGCGCACCGTTTTGCGTGCAGGTTTGGTGGACGTGCACCGTTTTGCGTGCGGACCCAAGGGAAGTGCGCCGTTTTACGTGCAAGCTCGAGGAGACAAGTGGAATCGCGCGGAGACCAATTGCAAGTGTCTACAAGCAATTGGGTACACTACAAGGTGGGGGATTCTACCGAAATTTGGTGACCTCTCCCCTTGCTCCTTTGCTTTTCGATTCGAAGCATGATAGTAGCCTGTTAGAGGCGTTAGGTAATTATGATTATGATTGTCTGTGTAGATGGAAAAGTGCAACTGTTGGTTGCCAGAGCTAGAGGAATAGATGTACATGTGTAAATGAACACAGAGGAAAAGTGTAACTGTTGGTTGCCAAAGATATATGATGAATATGCATGCGTAGAAGAAATTACTATTTGATGAATGAACTGAAGATAACTGCATGCATGAAAAAGGATTAGCTATTATGATTGTGAGCATGTTAGGGTGTAACCCTAGGAATCACGTGACATAAGGGAGCAACAGTTGTTGGTAGTAAGATTAGGAGAAAACCTAGTATAGGGGTTTGACGAGTGACATTAACTTAGGAGTTATCCTAGGGAGGACGAGTGGCATGGTCTTAGGTGACAACCTAAGGACACTGATAGAGTGATCAACATAGAGTCAGAGAACTCTAGGATGTATATGACGTGGAACTTAGGTAAAGAGAACCTAAGGAGAACTAGTGTTCAACATAGAGTCAAGGAACTATAGGATGAGTATGACATGGAACTTAGGTAAAGGAAACCTAAGGAGAACTAGTGTTCAACATAGAGTCATGGAACTCTAGGACAAGTATGACATGGAACTTAGGTAAAGGAAACCTAAGGAGAACTAGTGTTCAACATAGAGTCATGGAACTCTAGGACAAGTATGATATGGAACTTAGGTAAAGGAAACCTAAGGAGAACTAGTGTTCAACATAGAGTCATGGAACTCTAGGACAAGTATGACATGGAACTTAGGTAAAGGAAACCTAAGGAGAACTAGTGTTCAACATAGAGTCATGGAACTCTAGGACAAGTATGATATGGAACTTAGGTAAAGAGAACCTAAGGAGAACTAGTGTTCAACATAGAGTCAAGGAACTCTAGGATGAGTATGACATGGAACTTAGGTAAAGGAAACCTAAGGTGAACTAGAGGACAGCATAGAGTCAAGGAACTCTAGGACAAGTATGACATGGGACTTAGGTAAATGGAACCTAAGTTGAGCTAGAAGAGTTTAAACTCACAGACAGGAAAAATAGAGTCAAGTTGACTCTAGGATTCAGTAAGGAATCAAGAGGATGGAAAAGATGGATCAAGTGTGGAGATATGAAAGGAAAAACAGGAAAGTAAAGTCAATGTAATTCTAGGATAACAGTGGAACATGGAATTAGAGTCAGTGTAACTCTAAGTTAGTGGTGGAGCAGGGAAATAGAGTTTAGTTAACTCTAGGATTCAGTGAGGAATCAGAAAAGTGGGATAAGATCCCCAGTTTAAAGAGTTGATTAAATATAACCCTAGAAGGTTATAGGGTGTCTGGGCAAATGGATAATAACTTTAACTTCAATTTGAGTTAAAGAAATAAAAGAGAAATGTTTAAGAGTCCAGGAGACTCTCTGGTTATCCTTATGGCAAGACCTAGGATAAGAGGGAAAAATTGTTGCAAAAAGGTAAAGATTAAAAGCAAGCTAAAAGTGGCTAAAAGCCTAAAGAAAATGTAATTGGCGCCCTCGAATTTGAGACTCGTCAAGTGGAGCAGTGACTCCCTGGGCAGTGACCCGTCGGACGAGGTACTTTCGAAGGGTTAAAAGTTAAAGCAAGGAGCTAAATGCTCAAGGAAAAGAGAAAGTGATTTGCCAGTGGCAAAAAGGGAGCTATAAGCTCGAATAAGAAAGGAAAGCAAGCGTTCAAAGGCAAAGAGGCTAAGAACTAAAGTAAAAAAAAAAGAAAGAAAATATAAAGATAAAACGGGCGGACCTACGGTGAAGCCAGCCCATGTTGGAGGTATGGGCAGTATCCCTCTCCCGGGTAGAGACCCGTTCGGGACGCTTCTTCCGTAGGACGGGGTAACACTTGCGGGTGTTATCGGCAACCTTAGAAATCTTATCTTATGGTAGCAGGACTACCGGGCTGGGGCCCGTTGGATAAGAAATTTCTGAGGGTTAACTTGAACTAAAGCACCAGAATCTAAAGAATAAAGAAAGATAGAGTGGCCAAGGTGGCCGGGTTAGTTTGACCCTGTATATAGCGGCATAGTGGCCGAGTTGGTGCTTAGCAGCCTAGTGTGGCTAGACAGAGTAGTGCTGGGTCGATGGTTGTACTCAGATAGTGTAGTGATATATTATTGCATAGTTGCATATTGATGTTGAGGATTTTAGTTTCGTAGCACACTATTATTATTGCTTCCATTGGATCAAGTGGTGTAGGACACTTTCTCTCGGTGGTTGAACCCACTGGGAACTCGGTCGTAGTTCTCACACCCCTTGGGTGACTCCCCCCACAGGTGCGGGTATGGATGCAGCGATCGTGACGGTTCAGACGCAGATGGCGAGGCATACGACAGGGGCAAGAGCCCAGCAGCATAGAGACCTAGAGGGTCTAGCAGAGGTACCCTTTTTTTATACTTCTTGAGTGAACTATGTATGGTGAGGAAATTATTGTAATAATTTTATTCGCAAGTTCAGAATTGTAAAGTGTAATGAATTTAATTCGTGGTTCACTCTTGTATGCTTTCGTTTCCGCTTAAACTGGTTGTTTATTAAACGAAAGTTTAAATTTATAGTGATTTTTAGTACTCTGATATTGAGCTTCCACATACACTTGTTGTGTTATTATGGATGTTACCGTTCCTTTCGGGTAGAAAAAGGTTTTACCCGATTGGCGGGTCTGTTGGCGTGCCCGAACCGTACAAATTGGCGGACTCGGGGCGTGACATTAGTGGGTGTTGCTGATTCTGCGGTTGCTATGCGAGGCGAGGGAGTCGCGAGCTAGATCCCTACCCGTCTGTGGAGAGTAGCGGTACCACTACATTGGAGATTATGAGTACAGTCAGTAGATTATTTATTTTTTAGCTTTTGAGAGATTATTGTATTGTGAGGATCTGAATTATTTTCAGGTTACCTCCCTATTGAGTTCTAGTTTATTATGTTTGAGGATATTGTATGATTATCATTTATGGGAGATGGATATTGTATCATTATTCCAGTTGTACAAATGATTGATTTTAGTTAACAGCACTTTTATTTTATAGCTCTAATAACTATTTAGCTATTGCCCCTTTTTTGCAGGTAGGACTTCGCCTATGCGGGATTTTGCATAGGCGGCGGATCTGTTGACTAGCCCGGGTCGCAGTTTCGACCCCGAGTAGTGACAAGCCTAGTTATATATAGAGCTAGGCTAGAATCTATACCTATATATGATTTCTCATGTCTAAATCCGACGTGGCTTTACCTCCTTATTTTGAGGATGGTAGGCCCCTCTCTCTCCTTTCCCTCACACAATCCTTCATCTCTTTACTCTCTCTCTCTACTTTCCCACTCCATCAATGCCATCAATTACAAGAGATGTCAAGAGTCATGAATAACTCACAATATTATAGTGGGATGAGTGGATATTTAATTTAGACCACCAAATTTTTAATTCCTTCTTCATCAATGCCATCAATGACAAGGGATGCCAAGAGCCATGAATAACCCACAAGGTTGTAGTGGGTTTAGTGGATATTTAATTTAGACATTAGTGGGTTTCTTAAGTATAGGTTTAATGGGTGAGTTATGTACATGAGCCTATAAATAGTGGGGTTGGCTAAGGCAAAAGTAATAAGAAAGAGTTGTATCTTATAGTTATTTTTTTCTAAGTAAGAGAGTACTTAGTTTTTTTACGGAATATCTACTTTTTTATAAGGCGCGAAGGTCCGAGTTAGCAAACGGAGAGCAAGACTTGCCCTCTTCGAGCAGGAAGGCGGACGCCGCACGAGCTTTTGCTAGGCGAAAAGCTTAAGTCCGTGATTTTTATCTCAAATTAATTCATAATAATACTTAATTCTTTCGTCTCATTTTTCCTCCGCCACGGTCGAAGGGATTGTCGTCACCGTTGCTATCACTTTCGCCGGTGAAGACGTTATCGGACTTATTCGCACCACCAATAATAAGAAACTTTTGATGAATATAACAAATAAGATATACAAAAAAAATATTTAATATTTTATTATTATTAATTATTTTTATATTTTCTACCCGCTACGAAGTGCGGGCTCCTTCACTAGTACTATTAATAGTACCAAGTCATTAGTACTATTAAGTTTTTAATCGTTAAATTAAGAGATGTGTGGCTGAGATGATAGTGGGCCCCTTGGGTTTAATGGGTGATTGGGGAAATAGTAAAATCTAACAGGTGAAAATAATTGAAGGGCTTGATCTAACGGTAGAAAACTTGATAGTACCAAATGTTTGGTACTATCGATAGTATACTAGCCGGACTCTCTCTCTCTCTCTCTCTCTCTCTCTCTCTCTCTCTCTCTCTCTCTCTCTCTATATATATATATATATATATATATATATATATATATATATATATAATTTGGCTATTATGCTATCGATAGCATCAAGTACTTGGTGCTACCAAGTTTTTCGCCAATAGATCTACACTTTTGATCATTTCCGCTCCTCTACACCTTTGATCATTTTCGCTCTTTTGATCAAACTATTTTTTCATTTTAAAAGCCTACTATCATTTTAATCATACATCCTTTTATTTAAGGATCAAAAATATAATAACACAAATTACGTGATGCTATTAATAATATAGTAATATAATTATATATATTAATAATATAGTAATATAATTATATATATATATATATATATATATATATATATATATATATAGAGAGAGAGAGAGAGAGAGAGAGAGAGAGAGAGAGAGAGAGAGAGAGAGAGAGCGCTTATATGCTTTTAAAAACACAACTCCATTCATACTTGTGAATTTTTTACTATTGAATTTGTATTGGGATTTGTACTTTTGTAAAATCAACTAAAAAGAGAGAGAAAGATAAAGTAAAAAGCACAAATCACAATACGTATTCAATAGTTTAAAATTCACAAGCATGTATAGAATTTTGCTTTCAAAAACATATAAACTCTACTCTCTCTCTCTCTCTCTATATCTATATATATATATATATATATAGAGAGAGAGAGAGAGAGAGAGAGAGAGAGAGAGAGAGAGAGAGAGAGAGAGAGTCCGGCTAGAATACTATCGATAGCACCAAATAATTGGTGCTATCAAGTTTTCAGCCGTTGGATGAAAAGATATGCGGTTGGGATTATAGTGGTCCCCTAAGATTTTTACTATTCAACCAACCACCTAGTAAACCCTAGGGAACCACTATAATCTCAACCGCATATTTTTTTTATCCAAAGACTAAAAACTTGATAGCACTAATGGCTTGGTACTATCGATAATATTCTAACCTAATTATATATATATATATATATATATATATATATATATCCTGTTTTTGTGAAAAAGCTAGGAGGTTCTATTGTAAGAATCCTAATTGCTTTTATTTTATTACACATAATTTTTTTTTATAATAAATTTAACTAAAATTATGAAATAATTATAAGTTTTAAGTGTTGAACTTTGAATATGAGATACCAATTATTAAATTTTTTGTTATTTATATATGTGAGGACAATCAATACTCATCACACTATTTTTAAACATATACTAGGGATTCAACTCTCGACCTTTTGATCAGCCGGTCCAGGTTCCCGGCAACTGTTCTAGCTATTATTGGCTGTGGGACCCTTTATATGATATAAGTGTTGGGCACTGCAAATGGTGTATTCTGTGCGATATGAGTGTGAGAGAGAAGACATTTTGAGAAGTGGATGCAGGAAGACTTAGCTTGATATGGACAGGTCAACTGGTCAACTTTTTCGGCATAGCAAGTTGCCCGTGGAATGCTGAAGATTCTCGAAGGTTAATAATTGAGCAACCCTACTTATACAGCAGCTAGGGCCGGCAAATGACCCTGTCGGCTTATGTTCGGCTCAGCATGGACTCAATAGTCAATTCGGTAGAATTCAATTCAAAATTAAATAAATTAAATTTAAATAAAATAAATTAAAATTTATTTCAAGTTGAGCCTAAGTTTTATCAGGCTTGTTCCAATTAGATTCCAAAAGCTCGAATATATATATATATATATATATATATATATATATATATATATATATATATATATATATATATATCACTACAATAAAAACGGTATATAGCGACACTTTTAAGTTACGGTAGATGCCAAAAAAAGTGCTGCTGGTTAACTTACCAACACTTTTAAAAAATATTGCTATATGTGGGGTCGCTAGGTATATAGCGACAGTTTTTAAGAGTGTCGGTATAATTTAAAATGAGTGCTGCTAAATTACTGACACTTGTTTAAGCTTTTAGCAGCACATAAAAATGCTATAAAATTATAATCTAGCAACACTTTTTTTTTTTTTTTTTTTCAGTGACACTTAATAAATGTCTCATTTTTTAAAAAATTATTCTATTTTTCCTTGATACGTAATATTTTTTAAAATATAATACCACTCTATGATAACTTATTATCATTAAGCATATTTAGCATATCTTTAATTTGATTTGTTTTGATTTTAATTAACAAAAAAAATATAAAAGAAATTTTATAGTTATACTAATTAATACAAAAATGTCTTAAAGTACTATATGCATATCTTTAAATGAGTATTTAGTCACTAAATCACAGTACCAGCAAATGCAACTTTTTTAACCCAGGTGAAAGACAAATGAGAACAAAAAGTAAAAATATCATATCAGATCTAGTCTTAACGAGCTCCACAATTAAGATATTAAACCTGCAAATTCAATAATACTCAAGTTAATAATAGATTAGTCAAATAATCTTTTAACATAAAAATTAATTAAGATAAGTTTAATGTTTACCAGATGGGTAATGAGATTGTGGATGAATATTATGAGCGCTAGATACGTCTGAAACCTAAAAAAATATATTTTCTAGTATTGGATTATCATTTCATCCTAAAAAATGGCATTACTTGACAATAAGCAAGGCATTATTAAAGTGAAAGATTATCAAACTCAAATTACAATTTGATACATGCATCTCTATTTGGTTTATAAATTTAAGTAAGAAAAAGAGAACTTACAATTTTTTTAGAGCGTTTAAGTCTTTTAAGTTTTGAGTTATCCTGTGCGCTTGAGAGCTGTAGAGAGAAAAAAAAATCCATCTAGTTATCCTGTGCCCTTTTAAGCTATGTTTTATCTCAATAAAAAGAAAAAAAATTTGTGATGCCCTCCCAAAGGAGCTACTTCAATAATAGTACAGTAACAAACAACTCTTTGAAACTTAAATTAATGTATCAAACATAGAGAATAATCGAGTACTTAGGCATAGAATGAGGCGTATTTTCTTCACATCATGTGAATCACAATAGTAAAGCACAATAACAACAGGGAAAAGCAACAAATAGCACGCATTAGCAAAGCACAATAGCAACAGGAAACATCATGTGAATCCTGTACTTAGGCATAGAGTGAGGAACTTTCAATTCATATAGGCCAAACAGGAAAAAGCAAAGCACAATAGCAAGCACTTCACAGCGACAAGTAACAAATAGCACGCATGGCCTATAGTGCAACATGCTTGACTCTAACAGGCATTAACCCAAACATACGGTAGACAATCAAATTCAAATTCTAAGAAGTTTGTGATGCCATTACCGAAGCAATGAACATGCAATGCCTACCTACACCTAAATTGATGCAAAAAATAAGAGAGAGAAAGCAAAATATAACCTGAAATGGTTAATTATTTGCCAAGCATTGCACCATATATTTCAACTTAGCAATAGATCTATTTTGATCTAAGATAATTTTATTTTGGTCCTGTACTTGCATCTCCAATCGCTCCATCTGCTCCTTCATTTAACGCATATTTTCTTCAACTATTGTCTCGTCAAAATTTGTCATTCTTAAGCCCTCAAACCGACGTAAACAAGATGAGTTGAATATATCTTTAGGCGTAGGACCTAATCCTACACCACGCACATATCCACGCTTGTCCTTTCCTATGATTTCGGAGTAAGGATCACCTTACCATGCAACCTTTCCTTGTGATGTTGACCCCTCCGAGGTTTCAATTAGCTTTATCTTCAAGTTATCCTATAAGGAATAGCTATGTTATATAAGAAACCATTAAGATATAGTTTTGGTTCAAAATACTTTTAAAAGCATGAAATTAAAATTATACAACTGCTTTTCCATCCATGAATGTTCCATCCTTGAACACATGAGTTTTTAAATAAACTTCAGCACGTTGATGCTCTTTCTTTTGTGGATGATATTTTCTCTAAAATAAACATAATATAGTTAGAATAATTACATATTAAAACTAATAAGACAAATGTAAGAAATTAACACTATCAATCACTTTTATATGATAGAAATTACCATTTCCTCTCCAACACGAGCAAAACTTTTTGTTCCTGCAGTGTGAGTCGCCATTAGCATTGTACGGTTCCTTCTATTTCTTGTATTGCGTATCTGCGGCATTTAAACTCTTAAAGTCACATAGAATCGTACACTAAAGCAATTTAATACAATAAACATCATATTTTTCAGCAATAAGACAATTTATACATTTCCTTCATTTGATTTCAAAAGTCTACAAGATAATTCCATTGATACTTAATCACATCTTTAGGTACTTTATTATATAACTCCTTCAAGCTAGCATATTCATCAAAGTGCGAGGCCTTAAGATCGCACTTATAATCCTTCCACTTTCTCCCGGTTGACTTCAAGATTCACTCTTCGATTCTCACTGGATATAGAAACTTTCCCTACATTTAGAAAATAAGGTATTGAAATAGATCTTCAAAAAATATTTTCTAATGAGTTCTAGCTATTACTGATAACTTAATATTTAATGAATAAATGCAATGCTAAGTTTTTGTCAATACCTTCACTTGTGCTATTATATCATCTTTAGCAGCCTTTTGAACATATCTCCAATATTTATGACATAAAGTGCATATTCCTCCATTTCTTGCTATGGTTCCCAAAAATTGAGCCAACAATCCGCCTTCATTCCCGACAGGTTGCCCATGGGTATTGCAATGTACTGGCCCAGGTCCCAGTGCAGTTTTTTTGTGATTCGTGATGATGAAACACCTATTATTGGTGTGTCGGGCCCGCAACATGTCAAATGAACATGTTGAACGGACCAGTGAGGATTTGGGATCAAGCTTGGCTTCCGGTGGCTTTTGTCAAAATTTTGAAATGGATCTAGGCTAAACGGAGGCCGTATTTGGATTCATCGCAGAAAAACATTTGAAAACAGCTATTTACTTGTATTTTTCGGAGTCCAGACGCCCAAAAACGGATACCCGAAAGTTTACAGTGTATTTTGGTGCACGGGGGAGCCGTGGACCGGCGGGGATGCCACGTGGTGGCCTATCATTGGCCTGCTCACGCTTCGCGGATCATGGAAGCTTGGCACTGGTGCAGTGAACCGGCGGGGGGGGGGGGAGACGTGGAAGCGTCTCATTGGCGGGCTCATGCGACGCGGTCCACGAGGTCGAGCAGCCTAGTGCATGGGCCGGGGCGCGCCACATGGCGGCCTCGGATTCGCCTTCTCACGCGCGTGCGATGCACGCGGGGCCGCGGGGCTGCAGCCGTACGCACGCGTGGCACAGGGCGCTGGCGTGTCAGGCGGCCACTGGCGAGCGCCGGCTAGCGTGGCAGGCGGGGGGCCGCCCGCGTGCGCCACGTGGCGGCCCGCCAGTGGCGGGCGCCGCTAACGCACCGTCCTCTGCGGGCCACGCGGCAGCGCCCGAGTGGCTAGGTGATGCTGTCCCGTGTTTGGGACACGTGTCAGCTCGAGGATGTTTCGGGCGCTGACGGGAGGAGGCCCGTGAGGGCTTTCGGGCGCCCGAAATCGGCCCAAGCGCTCGAATTCTGGTGGGCTATAAATAGCCTACCACCTCCTCTTTCTTCTGCCTTTTTCGAGTTTTAGAGAGAGAATTAGAGGGTGTGGCCTGAAGAAGATTTCTTTCTCTCTCTGTCCTCCACCTCCCCAGGAAGTTTCAGGATTTTAGGAGTGTTCGGCATCGAGATCTCTGCGACGCGGCGCGCTTCGATGTTTCCCTTTCGCGGCCTATTTTCATCGCAGTTCAGTCGGAAAAATCCCCTGCGCCAAACAAGAAGAATTTTTGGACGATTTTTACGGCAGCGTGTTCCTAAGAGCTAGGCCTTCGATTTTCGTGTTGGCCACATTGCTCCGTTTTGGGTTTTTGGCACATATCCCGAGGAATCATTTGACTTTATTTTTTGTGACCATTTTCTAGATAGCGCGGACTTGTTTATTTTCTATCTGGGGCTACGAATATTGGATCAGGGAGTATAAACACTCGTTTTGGATCTACTCGTCGCAAGGATCGCAGCTGTAATTTTTTTGGATTTTTTCGAGAACCACGCGCAGGTGAAAAATCCCCTTTTCTGTGCTATTTTGCAAACAGCAAATGCTGTTTTTCAGGGAAGGCCCATTAATGCCGGGTTCGGATATTTTGCAGTGTTTCGCAGATTATAGGGTTGCGGGAACAGTTTCTGGACAGCTAGGAGTCTTTTACAGTTTGGGGAGTTGCGTGTACCTGGTGGGTGGTTGTTGCATCCCTCTTTCCCGACTTGCTCACTAAGTTTGCTAGAGTGTGAAATCCCTATATTAAATCTACAAATTGATCACCCCGTTGACAGTCATGCTTAAATTTACATAAATGTGAGCCTATCATGTGAGATTATTCTTGTGGATCTATCATGTTGAAAATAGCACTATCATGTTAGTACTTAGCTTTTGTACAAAAGATGATCATGTTGAGACATATTTGATGCTTCACTTCTATTCTATTTGAGGACAGTTGCATTCTTGTATGGACATCTAGATAGGCCACTATTTATTGTTATACTATCATATTGGGACTTGACTTAGGAGAAACCATGTTTGCTCTATTTCTTTTTTATTCAGAGGCATGATTCATGTCGCTCGGGTTTGAGTAGGGGGTCGTTATAGTGTAGTCGAGGTTGTACTAGTTGTGGGATTTGTGGGGTGTTACGGCAACCGCGGATATTGGGCGATTGACCGGATGTTTACCTTGCATCAGATTGGGATTTCTTCAGTGGATAGGTTTTCCCACTTGAGCATAGTCGTGATCTAGTCCTGCTATTTCAAGATACTTGTGATATGGCTATTTTACTCGTGTGGGTCGCTCCCCACGAGTGCCACTCCGGAGTGAACTATTACACCGGGCAGGTGCCGGTGGGTTAGTGGGTTCGTGATATCACTTCAGCGCTATGCGTAGGCTGGCAAGCGCGATGATGATGATAGAGCAGGCAGTACCAGTTTTACTGGTCCATCGATTGGGTTTGTCTAGGCAGATACTTATACTGATGCACTCCCTTCGTCATTCTTTCTGGCATTGCATTTAGGGGCATAGTAGTGGTAGCTTCTTTCCATCAGCAGTTCTGTTTTTAGCATACCACCTTTCTTTTCCTTTTACCTCTAGTAGCCTTAGTGGGTGTGTCGGAGTTTGAGGCTTTGTCCACTAGGGGAGGCTACTGATTTTATAGTAGTTCTCACCCCCATTATTGTTTTTCCTCTTTTTTTCTCTTTGTTTTGCAGAGTTGTCTGCGCGAGCTACTGGGCCATTAGCGGCAGATCGAGGTAAGGGATCGCTAAGTAGATAAATCTCCTGTGAGACAGTGAGTTGCATCTAGACAGATACTGTATCCCCTTACTCAGACTGCAGTAGTTTACTTTTATTTTGAGGTCTGACTTCGGCCAGCTGGATGTATCATTTTGGTGAGCTAGGAGTTTATTGTATCTTTACGCGTGTATCTTATTTCCAGTCTGAGATATTATGTAGTTCTATTTTAGTTCAGCTCTGTACTATGCTATTTTATTATATATCTTATATCTAAGCAGGTTATCGGTGCTTCGTGTATATGGAAAATTTCGTGTGCACGGCGGATCTGTTGACGAGCTCGGGTTCTGGTTTAAACCCGGGGCGTGATAGATTAGGTTGGTATCAGAGCTTAGGGATAGGTCAGTTGGGACTTAGGAAACCCTAGGCTTTTGTTGGACCCTAGGATGATAGGGCGTGAGAGACGTGATGTTTTTAGGCGAAAGTAAGTGATTGGATTATTTGACTCTTCTAGTGAGTGAAGAGAGATCGACATATCCTATTTCTGTGGACAGTTGCATTGGCTGCAGACAACATAAGGCTACAGAAATAGGTGGCTGTCTTTGGCTTTCACTAGATTGGGTCGTGCGCGGTTGGGATACTGATTGTGGTTTCTTGTAGCAGGATGCCTCCCTGACGGCGGATTCCTACTCGGGGTACCCCTGTACCCTTGACGAGTCAGAGCAGACCGGATCGTCAGAGATGAGCGAGCTGAGGGCCTTAGTGGCCCAACTGGCAGAGTGTACCCGCCGACAGGAGTAGAGGATTGATCAGCTGTTAGCCCAGAGAGAGACGCCGCCCCCGACTGTTCTGGAGGCCCCGGTACCACCTATTGCACCTCATGTGTCGTCGGCGCCAACGTCTAGTAGTGGGGCCTAGGGAACGATCCAACCATTGACCCAGGCGGAGGAGCAGAATATCACTGACAAGCTCGCCAAGTTTTGTCAGCATGGACCGCCTAGATTCTTGGGGCGGAACTGTTAATGGCGCTGTTTTTATTATTCCCTAAATGTCGACTTTTGGTTTCAAGTTAGATTTAGGTGGGAAATTCCTAGCATCGGTTCTTATGGAATTTTGGGTTGCGGTTACTATATCGCAATAGAGCTCGTTAAACGGAGAAGGACGATGTGATCGGATCTGAAATCCGACTTACGGATCTTCCGGAATGAGGGTTTCAGTGTTAGCGGGTCCGAAAAGGTAAGTTTGGAATTTCTCGTGACCCGTTAAGTGTTGTTGGTGCATCGGGATCCATGCTAGCGATTATGGGACGTTTCGGAGGATCGGTTACGCTTATCAAGGAAGTCAGTGGAAAAATTCCTTTTGTTTTTAAATATCGGATTTTGGGGATTTCGTACGTACAAAGAAAAATAAATTAAAGAAATAAATCTACATTACCGAATAACCCTAGTTCCAAAATTCTTCTTCCTCTTTCCTCGTTGTGCAAGCTGAAGACCGAGACCGAAAGCGTCGCCAATACCGGGGAGCGGATCTAGAAACACCACCGCCTGCGGAGATCGGGATCGCGTTGTCTTCTCCGTCGGAGCAAGGTTAGCGATCGTTAATTCTCTTTCGTCGGTTTGATCGTTGGTTCGTTTGATGGTTTTCGTTTGTTGGTTTTGTTCGGTTTGATTGTTGGCTTTTGTTCATCGGTTTGATCGTTAGTTCGTTTGATGGATTTCGTTCGTCGATTTTGTTTGGCTTGATCGTTGGCTTTCGTTCGCCGGTTTGATCGTTGGGTTCATTTGATGGTTTTCGTTCGTTAGTTTCATTCGATTTGATTGTTGATTCGTTTGATTGTTTTCGTAAGCTTGGCGCCTCGCGGCCGCGCCATCGTTGCGCTTGTGCTCAGCCCGCGCCGTCGTTGCATGTGGAGTCAGCCCGCACCGCACCGCCGCGCGTGCTGCCAGGTTGCACAGCCGTCGTGCGCGCTGCCAGGCAGCAGCCAAGCGCGCGCTGCCAGGTTGCATAGCCGCACGCGCGCTGCCAGGCTGCACAACTACTAGCGCGCGCTGCCATGCCGCTGCCACGCGCCGCAGGCCGCGCACGCGCGCACGCCAGCTTGCACAGCAGCCGCCCGTGTGTGCACTAGCACAGCCACAATGTATGCCCTAGCGCAGTCGCCCGTATGTGCCCTAGCACAGCCGCTGTAGAGTCCTGGCGTTCCGATGCCTTTGTATACCTTCGTTTTATGACGGGATTGTTGGGGAGACTCTTCACTGTGTTTTCTGCAATTGACTAGGCCTGGACCGCGAGTTTTTTTTTCTGCGTTTGAGCTCGAAAAACGGAGAACGGCAAAGCGATCAGATTCGGATTCCGATTTACGGATCTCCCGGGATGGGGGTCAAAGCGGTTGCCTTTGAGTGGTGCATCGGAATCCGTGCTAAGGGGCCGGCACGTTTTTCGAGGTGTTCGGACGGGATCCTGCTGTGATCAGACTTTTCATCTTTTTATGTCAGTGGGTTATTTTATTTATTTGGTAGTATCTCGACCTTTCAGTTTTCTGTTTTGGGTTCTAATTGTTTTTTCTTAAGTTGTTAGAAGGGGAGTTGAAATTCGAGAATTTTTGGGCTGATCGTCGGGGTTTGCGGGTATTTTTAGGTGGTAGAGCTCGCAAAACGGTGAACGGTGGCGCGATCGGATTTGAATTCCGACCCCGGGATCTCCCAGAAATAATTTTTGAAGTTTTACCATCAGTGTGGGCGCATCGAAAGTCGTGCAGGCGATCGGCACGTTTTTCGGGGTGATCTGAACCCCTCGTTGCATCCCGATTGATTTTAGTTGTGTTTTGGGGATTTAGGTTTTTCCCGTTTTTTTATTTGGGCGTTAAGTTTATTTGGGTGCGTGGGGGGGAAACCCAATTCCTTTTCCCTCTTCTCAAGAAATCGACGGAGGGAACCAAAATCGAGAAAGGGGAAATCGCCCATCCTCTGCGGGATTGATCGGGCGTGGAAAGGACGATCCTCCTTCTTCCTCCTCCTCCGGCGGAATCAAGGTGAGCGGTTCGAGTTTTTCCTTTTTCCTTTTTGCAATTTCTGTGGGGTCGAGGATTTGGGTGTCGGTTGCTCGGGTGTTGTGGGTGATGCGTGTTGTTAAACGGGAGGCCGCCGCCGCCGTTGTTAAACGGGAGGCCGCTGCCGCCGTTATCGTGTCAACGGGGTCGTCGCCGCAGTCGCCGGGGACGCGTGGTCGCAACCGGAGCCGAAAAAGACGAAGAAAAACGTAAAATATAGCAAAATCCGTCACGCGGTCCACGGGACCAGCGTGCACCCGGTGCAGGAAATGGCGACCCAATGTTGTGAACCCGGTGCGCTTCAGCCATGCACCAGCCCGGCCCGGTAGCGCGGTGCACGCACTGGGCGTGCACCCGGTGCGCGCCGCAGCGCCCTGCAGCCGTGAGCCCGGTGCGCGCCTCGCCCGTGCACCGGCCCGGCCCAACTCCCCTGGTGCACGCTTCCTGGGTGAGCCGGGTCTGCGCCGCCGCCTCCACTGCGCTGTGAACCCGGTCCACGCCTGGACCCGTGCACCAGCCTTCAGCCTATGAGTACATAAACTCCGTTTTTGGCCCGTTTCGCCCCGTTTTTGAGTGTTTTTGACCACGACGATGTTTTTAACAACAATTCTTACTGTAGCTTTTTTCGTGCACAAGGTGGGAGTGTTTTAGCGGGAGTTTCCGCACACCTTCTTCTTCGCGTTTCAGGTGGGTACCCCTTAGAACCCCTTTGTGCATATTCTTGTTACTATTATGTTTCATTGTCCTCATATTTGTGGCGACTGAGGGTCACGGTGCACGAGGATACATCCCGTGGTGGGGAATTTTTTGGGTGGTTGATTTACGGTATTGTGGGAAAGGTGTAAGAGTAAGTAGTTGCATCATTTTAATATTGTTAACTCCCGTTATTATTTATCACATGCTCTTATCGACGTTTTAGCAACCAAGTGTCGCGGTGCCCTATATTATGTATATGTATGTGGGTTTTATGGTGGTGTCTAGCGCCGGTCCCCGGCAGTCTTTTACTCTTGATATTACATGTTATCGTTTTACTTTTGATATTACATGTTATCGTTTTACCTTTGATATTACATGTTATCGTTTCACTCTTGATATTACATGTTACTGTTCTACTCCTGATTATACATGTTAGAGGGGTACTTTAGATTTCACATGTCACCATTTTACTCTTGTTTATTAATCATGTTGCTACCGGGATAGCGGTTATAGTTTGCTCTTGATTATATATTATGATGCTAACATGATTGTGGTTATGGTTACTTTGCTCGAGGCTGCAGCACGCGCACCCGCGGTTTGGCCACCGCTAAGGGTGCGCTTTTTCGAAAAAGCGGTCTATGACCCGTGTATACCCACGAGGTGACGTAGTGGGGCCCCTTATTAGTTGCGGGGTTTGAGGCGCCGAGGTGCGAGCGGTGCGACCCGTCGGTTTAGTTGTCCGACGTGGTCGGGTTTTTACAGGTACGGCACGGCCCGTCGGTTTAGTTGTCCGACGTGGTCGGGTTTTTACAGGTACGGCACGGCCCGTCGGTTTAGTTGTCCGACGGGGCCAGGTATTACAGGTACGGTACGACCCGTCGGTTTAGTTGTCCGACGGGGCCGGGTATTACAGGTACGGTACGGCCCGTCGGTTTAGTTGTCCGACGGGGCCGGGTATTGCAGGATACAGGGGTACAGATTATCTCTTCACGCCTGGGAGGGCGGTTACTCCGATTTGCTTTACGGTTTGATTTACTACTTTTCCTGCTCTATTGTTATTATTCGTCACTGACTTCCCACATCGTGACAGGGTCCAGACGGGGGGGGGAGCGGTAGGCGACGGTGAGGACGGGGCAGGAGCCTCTGGGTCGCTGGGGACCCCGAACTGTATTTCCTTTTTCTATCTTTGCATTTCATTCACATTTGTAGTTCTTTGTGTGGTTCTCGATACCCTCGTGGGGTCGGTGTGGATGTCGGCATGGTCTCTGTTTGGTAGTTCTCTTATGTATTTATCTTTCCTTTCACTTCTGTTGGCCGTTGGAAAAGAAAAAGAAAAACCAAAGAAAAGATTGCGAAAACTGTTTTCAAAAAATTTAAGTGTCGTGTGGGCACTGATTTCAAAACCCTGTGGATTTATGGATTGTGAAAACGAATTTCAAAACTCAAGTGTCGTGTGGGCACTGTTTTCAAAACCCTGTGGATTTATGCTGCTTTCGAACGCGTTTTCAAACTCTGGTGCCGGGTAGGCGCCGTTTTCAACGACTGTGGATTTATCCTTTTAAAATTTCTTGGCCATGCTTTTTACTCAGTTATGGTACATAGGTGTATGTTAGGACTGTTGTGATTGAATGGATGATTGCGTTTGGGACTTGTATTAGCTGCTACGCCGTGCATATACAGAGGAGACTCTGTCCGTTTGCAGAGTGATTCTGTGTATGCGGCGGGTCTGGGCATGCGCCGGGGAAGAAGGTTTATTTATCAAAAAAAAAATTTACGCGCCAAATGAGTACCTTTTGTGAACCGTTTCCGCTAAAACAAACCCCCGGGGCGTGACAGATTAAGATGGTATCAGAGAGGTTCTTTCAATCACAACAGTTAGTGCCGACATCCATGGGGATACCTCACTTGCCTACAGGTGAATGAAATGGGTAGGGCATAGGAAGGTAGAACGCGAGTGATCGAGGGGGGGAAGAGTCCGAGTCCTTTTCTCTCGCTAGGTGGTTCGTTGTTTTGTAAGTGAAGTCTAGGGCTGACTCTTGTTGTGTGTGTACAGATATGGCCCGTACCAGATCATCGGCCGGGGACGCGGAGGCAGATACGACGACATCGACGGCCGAGGAAAACTAGCTCCTGCGGCAACAGATGCGAGAGTGCGGGAAATATTGAGTTTCTTTTCTCGACATGGCTCGGGTGGTAGCACAACCCACCGGTGGTTGTTGGTTTATTGGCCGTCTGTCGGCCATGGGTAACCGGATAGCTGTTTGTCTAAACTTGTACCTTCTGGGTTTCCTGGTGTTAAGTTACAGCGGGTAGTCGGTCGATTCCTTTTGCACCATGGGCAAGGTACTGGTGGGAGTGAGGATTCTTCCCCTATGATCGTTACCCATAGTTCGGCTTTTCACCGTAACCACTGCGATTGGTTGTAGAGATCGTCGTGTTGGGTTCACGGGTGGCTCCTTTTAGTGGGGTTGTGGTGGTAAAGCTTTGGGTTGGGTTTCTGTTTTCTGCACAAGTGCGTCGGTTCGGTTGTCCTGCTGGTGGGTTGGCGTGTGATCCCTCGAGTGCGTTTAGTGAACCTAGGCAACTTTTGACACGGTTCTTCTCGCTGTTTTCGTTGCTTGTCTTCTTCCGACCCTTAGATTTCAGATGGATAGTCTTCAGTACCTGGAGGTCTTTGCTGAACGGACCTAGAGCTTAGATTTTCTTCTAGTTGGGAGTGTCACTGTTGGTCTAGAAGTTTACCGCTCGAGTAGATGCCCGGTGCTTGGAGGGGCAACGGTTTGGGACCGAGAGTTAGTGGCTATTTAGAGCGTCGCACCCCGTCGGTGCCAAGACGGAGGTAGGACCTTACTTTGTTGGTTTTGTCGCTAGCTTCCCATGACTAAGGCATAGCCTTGAGGCTTAGTTTGGGAGCGCTTTGGGTCGTTGATCTTTTGGGGCAGGTGTGAGTCAAGGGGAATCTGGCGACTACTCGGAGTTTTGGCACTGGTCACTTTCGGCTAGGAGGTCCTGTGCGCAGCCCTTTCTGTGGGGTAGACCTCGTGGTAGGTCTTAGAGCTGAAACCTAACGTTAGTCTTGACCGTCACCTCGGTAGGACGGACAGTCGGAACGGGTGGTCCGGGATGGTGGTTATGCTCCGAGCTTGTGGCCCGTGTTGGTGACGGAGGGGAGCGGTCCGTGTTGGTGACAGGTGAGTTCGTTGTTTCCAGGGGGGGGAATTTTGGGTGGTTAGTAACCCAGCCTGTTTAGTTGGCACCTCTCGGAGCCCTGTGAGGGCGTTGTGTGGCATGTTTTCCTCGTCGTCGGGTTGGATGTTTTGGACTTTTAAAGGATCATTGGTATGGGTTGGGCGGTACGACTGGGGCACCTCGACGCATCGCGAGACTTTGTTGCCGACTGCTCAGCGCCAGCTGGGGTGGCGTGCGGACCGGTGTCGTCGTGACTGGGAATTTTGAGTCGGGAGGCAGGAATACGACGAGGTGCTGGGCAGGGACTGGTTCACGAGGTATCCGGCGGATGTATAGCTACTTGGTTTCAGTGAGCCTAGCGACTTGACCCTTTACGTCGCTCACTGACACCCCCGTGGTAGGGGTTTCTTCTGCCATCCTCCTGACTGAATTGCCGGGAATACCCCCGGGCGAGAGGTCATCCTATCTTTCGAGCTTCTACCAGACACGCAACCTATCACTTAGGCGCCTTGCGGAATGGCTTCCGCGGAACTGAGGGAAGCTAAGGCACAATAAGGAGTTTTTCTGAATAAAGGGTTCATCAGACCGAGTGTGTCGCCTTGGGGCGCACCCGTGCGTTTCGTGCAAAAGAAGAGCGGAAGCCTACGCCTACGCATCGACTACAGGGAGATAAACAAGGTTACAGTGAAGAACAAGTCCAGAATTGATGACCACTTCGATCAACTACGAGAGGCACTTGCAGATTATTCTCCGGACTCTCAGGGACCAGAAGCTGGTTGCTAAATTTAAGAATGTGAGTTCTGACTTCGCGAAGTGGACTCTCTGGGGCACATTGTGTCAGCAACGGGAATCGCAGAGAATATGAACGGAACTACCCGACACACGATCAGGAACGGGCAGCAGTCGCCTTCGTTTTAAAGCTTTGGGAGACATCACCTTTCCTTGGAGTTCATCGTAATGTATTTTCGGATCGCCAGAGTCATAAGTTTTGTTCAGATAGAAGGATTTGATTTTTGCGGCAGAGGCATTGGTTGGAGTTGCTGAAGGACTCGGCTTGTCCATTCAGTATCACCCCGGGAAAAGCAAGTGTAGTAGCGGATGTTTTGAGCAAGAAGGGTCAAATCGAGGCGGGAAACCGATGAGCGCGAATACTCAGCAGGACTGGTACTGTCGCGCGGCTTTTGTCCTTGATGGTCAAGCCAACCCTATTAGAGAAACCTTAGAAGGCGCACAGATACAGCTTATTCGAGTCAAGACCCCCCGGACCACGCGAGCGACTTTTCGGCGAATGCGGACGACGCAATACGTTTCGAGGGCGGAATTACGTGCCCGAGCTGCCAGAGTTGAAGGAGGAGATACCGTCAGCGGCGCACTGCGTCCCCTATACGGCGCATCCGGGTGACACGAAAATGTTCAAGGACGCGATGCGGTTTGAGTCACCGTAGATCGACTGACGAAGTCGACTCTTTTCCCATCCATCCGTATGACGTGGACTAAAGACACTCGGCTGGTGTCGAACCCTTGGCAAGGTTTACAACAAGCTCTAGAGACTAAACCACGCTTCAGCACGGCGTTTCACCCCCAGACCGACGGACAGTCCGAGCGAGTGAACCGGATTCTCAAAGATGTGCTCCGAGTCTGCGCACTTGATTTTGGTGATGGATGGTCACTGCTTTTGAGCTTAGAGAGGACCTGAGCTTCGACGGAACACCGGTGTGAACCTTAGCACGAGAAAAAAAAAAAAAAAAAAAAAAAAAAAAAAAAACGGGGATTGCGCGACCGGATGATCCCCTATGTGACGGTGCTGTGGAGCAACCGGGAAGAACGTGAAGCGACTTGGGAACTGGAGTCCAAGATGAGGGAGTGCTACCCAGATTTATTCGTTGCGGACCAGGACTAAGTTTCGAGGACGAAACTTCTTTTAAGTGGTGAGTGATGTAGAGTCCTGGCGTTCCGATGCCTTTGTATACCTTCGTTTTATGACGGGATTGTTGGGGAGACTCTTCACTGTGTTTTCTGCAATTGACTGGGCCTGGACCGCGAGTTTTTTTTTTCTGCGTTTGAGCTCGAAAAACGGAGAACGGCAAAGCGATCGGATTCGGATTCCGATTTACGGATCTCCCGGGATGGGGGTCAAAGCGGTTGCCTTTGAGTGGTGCATCGGAATCCGTGCTAAGGGGCCGGCACGTTTTTCGAGGTGTTCGGACGGGATCCTGCTGTGATCAGACTTTTCATCTTTTTATGTCAGTGGGTTATTTTATTTATTTGGTAGTATCTCGACCTTTCAGTTTTCTGTTTTGGGTTCTAATTGTTTTTTCTTAAGTTGTTAGAAGGGGAGTTGAAATTCGAGAATTTTTGGGCTGATCGTCGGGGTTTGCGGGTATTTTTAGGTGGTAGAGCTCGCAAAACGGTGAACGGTGGCGCGATCGGATTTGAATTCCGACCCCGGGATCTCCCAGAAATAATTTTTGAAGTTTTACCATCAGTGTGGGCGCATCGAAAGTCGTGCAGGCGATCGGCACGTTTTTCGGGGTGATCTGAACCCCTCGTTGCATCCCGATTGATTTTAGTTGTGTTTTGGGGATTTAGGTTTTTCCCGTTTTTTTATTTGGGCGTTAAGTTTATTTGGGTGCGTGGGGGGGAAACCCAATTCCTTTTCCCTCTTCTCAAGAAATCGACGGAGGGAACCAAAATCGAGAAAGGGGAAATCGCCCATCCTCTGCGGGATTGATCGGGCGTGGAAAGGACGATCCTCCTTCTTCCTCCTCCTCCGGCGGAATCAAGGTGAGCGGTTCGAGTTTTTCCTTTTTCCTTTTTGCAATTTCTGTGGGGTCGAGGATTTGGGTGTCGGTTGCTCGGGTGTTGTGGGTGATGCGTGTTGTTAAACGGGAGGCCGCCGCCGCCGTTGTTAAACGGGAGGCCGCTGCCGCCGTTATCGTGTCAACGGGGTCGTCGCCGCAGTCGCCGGGGACGCGTGGTCGCAACCGGAGCCGAAAAAGACGAAGAAAAACGTAAAATATAGCAAAATCCGTCGCGCGGTCCACGGGACCAGCGTGCACCCGGTGCAGGAAATGGCGACCCAATGTTGTGAACCCGGTGCGCTTCAGCCATGCACCAGCCCGGCCCGGTAGCGCGGTGCACGCACTGGGCGTGCACCCGGTGCGCGCCGCAGCGCCCTGCAGCCGTGAGCCCGGTGCGCGCCTCGCCCGTGCACCGGCCCGGCCCAACTCCCCTGGTGCACGCTTCCTGGGTGAGCCGGGTCTGCGCCGCCGCCTCCACTGCGCTGTGAACCCGGTCCACGCCTGGACCCGTGCACCAGCCTTCAGCCTATGAGTACATAAACTCCGTTTTTGGCCCGTTTCGCCCCGTTTTTGAGTGTTTTTGACCACGACGATGTTTTTAACAACAATTCTTACTGTAGCTTTTTTCGTGCACAAGGTGGGAGTGTTTTAGCGGGAGTTTCCGCACACCTTCTTCTTCGCGTTTCAGGTGGGTACCCCTTAGAACCCCTTTGTGCATATTCTTGTTACTATTATGTTTCATTGTCCTCATATTTGTGGCGACTGAGGGTCACGGTGCACGAGGATACATCCCGTGGTGGGGAATTTTTTGGGTGGTTGATTTACGGTATTGTGGGAAAGGTGTAAGAGTAAGTAGTTGCATCATTTTAATATTGTTAACTCCCGTTATTATTTATCACATGCTCTTATCGACGTTTTAGCAACCAAGTGTCGCGGTGCCCTATATTATGTATATGTATGTGGGTTTTATGGTGGTGTCTAGCGCCGGTCCCCGGCAGTCTTTTACTCTTGATATTACATGTTATCGTTTTACTTTTGATATTACATGTTATCGTTTTACCTTTGATATTACATGTTATCGTTTCACTCTTGATATTACATGTTACTGTTCTACTCCTGATTATACATGTTAGAGGGGTACTTTAGATTTCACATGTCACCATTTTACTCTTGTTTATTAATCATGTTGCTACCGGGATAGCGGTTATAGTTTGCTCTTGATTATATATTATGATGCTAACATGATTGTGGTTATGGTTACTTTGCTCGAGGCTGCAGCACGCGCACCCGCGGTTTGGCCACCGCTAAGGGTGCGCTTTTTCGAAAAAGCGGTCTATGACCCGTGTATACCCACGAGGTGACGTAGTGGGGCCCCTTATTAGTTGCGGGGTTTGAGGCGCCGAGGTGCGAGCGGTGCGACCCGTCGGTTTAGTTGTCCGACGTGGTCGGGTTTTTACAGGTACGGCACGGCCCGTCGGTTTAGTTGTCCGACGTGGTCGGGTTTTTACAGGTACGGCACGGCCCGTCGGTTTAGTTGTCCGACGGGGCCAGGTATTACAGGTACGGTACGACCCGTCGGTTTAGTTGTCCGACGGGGCCGGGTATTACAGGTACGGTACGGCCCGTCGGTTTAGTTGTCCGACGGGGCCGGGTATTGCAGGATACAGGGGTACAGATTATCTCTTCACGCCTGGGAGGGCGGTTACTCCGATTTGCTTTACGGTTTGATTTACTACTTTTCCTGCTCTATTATTATTATTCGTCACTGACTTCCCACATCGTGACAGGGTCCAGACGGGGGGGGGAGCGGTAGGCGACGGTGAGGACGGGGCAGGAGCCTCTGGGTCGCTGGGGACCCCGAACTGTATTTCCTTTTTCTATCTTTGCATTTCATTCACATTTGTAGTTCTTTGTGTGGTTCTCGATACCCTCGTGGGATCGGTGTGGATGTCGGCATTGTCTCTGTTTGGTAGTTCTCTTATGTATTTATCTTTCCTTTCACTTCTGTTGGCCGTTGGAAAAGAAAAAGAAAAACCAAAGAAAAGATTGCGAAAACTGTTTTCAAAAAATTTAAGTGTCGTGTGGGCACTGATTTCAAAACCCTGTGGATTTATGGATTGTGAAAACGAATTTCAAAACTCAAGTGTCGTGTGGGCACTGTTTTCAAAACCCTGTGGATTTATGCTGCTTTCGAACGCGTTTTCAAACTCTGGTGCCGGGTAGGCGCCGTTTTCAACGACTGTGGATTTATCCTTTTAAAATTTCTTGGCCATGCTTTTTACTCAGTTATGGTACATAGGTGTATGTTAGGACTGTTGTGATTGAATGGATGATTGCGTTTGGGACTTGTATTAGCTGCTACGCCGTGCATATACAGAGGAGACTCTGTCCGTTTGCAGAGTGATTCTGTGTATGCGGCGGGTCTGGGCATGCGCCGGGGAAGAAGGTTTATTTATCAAAAAAAAAATTTACGCGCCAAATGAGTACCTTTTGTGAACCGTTTCCGCTAAAACAAACCCCCGGGGCGTGACAGCCGCCTGCGTGTGCCCTAGCGCAGCCGCCGCGTATGCCCTAGCGCAGCCGCCCGCGTGTGCCGTAGCACAGCCACCCGCGTGTGCCCTAGCCACGAGCGCCGCTAGCTTGCACAGCCGCCACCGCGCGTGCCCTAACGCGCGCCGCTCGCCTCGTGTCCCTGCCGCCGCGCAGCTTCCCTGCGCCCGCAGCCCGTGTAGCTTCCCTGCGCGAGCCACGAGCGTCCCTGCATCCAGCGCCACGCGCGCCCCTTCAACCAGCGCCGCGCGCGCCCTTGTAGCCCGCGTCGTGCTCCCTTGCTGCCTGTGTCGCTTGGGCAGCCTGCGCCGCCGCTCGTGCAGTTTTGGCTAGACGATTTTTGACTCGACAGTTTTGGCTTGACAGTTTTTGACTCGACAGTTTTGGCTTGACGGTTTTTGACTCGACGATTTTTGGTTTGACGGTGTTACTTGGTGTTTTCGTCGACGGGTTTGCATGACGGTTTTATTTGGCATATTCATCGACGGTTTTTAGGGCTTGACGGTTTTTGGTTTGACGGTGTTACTTGGTGTTTTCGTCGACGGCTTTGTGTGACGATTTTATTTAGCTTATTCATTGACGGTTTTTAGCTTGATAGTGCAGTCCGCTTGAAGCTGCAGTCCGCTTGTCATTGCAGTCCGCTTGACGGTGTAATCCGTTTGACGTTGCAGTCCGCTTGATGGTGCAGTCCGCTTGTCAGTACAGTCCGCTTGACGGTGCAGTCCGCTTGACGGTGTAGCCCGCTTGACGCAGCTGTTTTCGTTTGTAGCCGGTTGATTCTCCACTTGGTTGTTTTTCGTCGCGGACTTCGTCAAGGCAACGGTTGGAGCCGCGTTTCCATCAATTGTCTCGTCGACAGTCGGATCGCGTCGGAGGTATGGTTTTCAACCGAAGGGATTTTTGGACACAGTTTTTCGTCAGTTTATTGCTTTGGGTTTTGTCGGGCGCCGTTTTTATGTCCGGTCTTTTGTTTCACCACCGAAATTTTATCTGTTATTTTCGGTACACCGGTAGAATCCCCTTTTTCGGTAAATTAGGATTTTTGCACGATTTTCCTATCTTTTGACATTAGGGGTGTTGCTAGAATGTTTGTACCTTCCGGGTGACCGGTTGTCGCGATATGAGGTCTGGTGGACTGCTTGTCCTTATCTGAACAATGGTAAAAATTGCTCGGGGAATTGCTTTGTTTAGGTTTTGGTCGGTGAGACAATTGGGACACCGGAGGCAGCTTCTGCTTTGTGATAGAAGGGATTTCTAATACAGTAGTCAGGACCACTGAATTTGCCAGTTTGGGGTAATGTGTTGATTTGTGTTTTTGGATATTTTATTAGGCCCACGGGTAGTGTTGAATGCTTAGGAGGGTCGTGGGCGCGGTCGTTTATCTCCGTTTTATGTGGGTGCACTCATAGAACCCCTTTCTTGCATAATTCATTATTGCTATGTTGCATCATATTAAGGGATATTGTGAGTGATCATAGCGGCTTTTTGGAAGTCGGAAGGTGGGTTCGATAAGGTAAAATCTGGTGCTATTGCTGGACCCTGGGTAGGTCCGGGGGGATTTACAGGAGCTCGTAGAGGAGCCTCGTACTCAGGATGACTTACGGGTAGAGATTGATCCCCCGACTTGCAGTCGGGAACTCCGGTGAACTGGTAATATATGATCTTACACTTTATTGGTTTCCTTTATGACATATTATGATACATCACTTCGGCGACTTTCGTCGCGACACATGGATTTGGATCCGAATAATGTTATGAGTTGATGACTAACCCCACGTTATGCATGTGTATCGGTGTTTATACTTTTTGGAGCAACGAGTGTCGCAGGTGTTTATGACACTCGTTTTATTATGGTTACTATGCTCATGGCGCTTGGACACACACCAGCGGTTTGGCCACCGTGTCGGTGTACTTTTTCGAAAAGGTGGTCTGACGACCCGTGAACCCCACGAGGTGACGTTAGTGGGGGCCCCTTGCGGTTATTTCCGGTGCTGCACTTGTGCAGTGGGGGATTTTAATGCACCAAAGGTGAGAGCGGGGCGGTTTTCTTTTGCCTGAGGTCCCCGGATCGACATGGCAAGGTGCTCAGTTCAATTCATCGGGGATGATATAATTGATTGCAGGATGGGATTATGGATGCTCTGGTTTTACAGTTTGTTTTATTATCCGCACCTTTTAGCATCATACTAGTAGTTGTGTTTTATCTCTACTCTTCATGTCACTGACTCCCACTGTGTGACAGGTTTGGTCGGGTCTGGGGATCAGGACGATGGTGAGGACGCTATTTGGTGAGGTGTGAGATTAACTCGGTCAGATTTTTTTTCCTTCTCTCGTTTTTAGTTGGTTATTTCCTTTTTGGTCGAATGCTGTGCATGTGGACGTGTATATTGTGGATGGTGTGGATATTGAGATAGACCTTATGTTTTTGTCAAATGAATATATTTTATAGAACTATGCTTTCAAAATATAATTTATGGACGCGTCGTGTGGATGCGGGTTTCCATACTCAAAAAGGAAATGCGAAAATGGCTTTAGAAAATTATGTGTCGTGTGGGCACTGTTTTTAAACCATGGGATTTATCCTTTCGAACTTATTAAGGCACTAGGTATGCGTCGTTTAACGAAACGAGATATTAGTGTTTTCAAATCATACTCTGGCCTTTGTAACTTTTAAGGCAAAGGTGGTTGATGTTTTCTTCGGGCTAGGTGAAGTACATAAGAACGCCGTGCATATTCAAGGGAGACCTTGTATATGTGGCGGGTCTGTGCACGTGCCCGGGTGGGAATTCTAAAAAAAAAAAGAAAAGAAAAAAAAAAAAGGGGTCGCTTTCCGCTTTTAAATTGCTCCCAGGGCGTGACAGATTAAGATGGTATTAGAGAAAAAAAGGCATCAACCACAATTTTTATTGGAATAAGTGTCCAACATCCACTAAATACAAATTCACTTGCGGTCGACCTATGGGATAACCTGAGTCTTAGACATGCGAGAGTGCGGGATTGACGAGAACTTATTCTCGGTTTAGCTCGGGTTTGGTGCTAGTGTAGTCGTGTTGTTTTGTTGTACTTGTGTGTGCATGTCTGTCTTGTGCTAGGTCCACGAAAGGCGGGAAGGACGATGGGGTTGAGGCCGACTACCACCGGGTTCTTGAAGGTTGCTGGAAATCAACTGATTAAGCAACCGGCTCAGGATATGGTGGGTAAGTTGGTGAGGTTTTTGCACGTGGTGCGGGTGTTAGCGCTACTGAGGGTTACGCTGGTTTCCTTATCCCAACCCCTTCCCCTATGCCAATGTTTTTGTCGTCGTTGTATCGGTGACTGGTGGTAGTGTAATCCGCCGATGGCTGTTAGCGTGTCGGCTGATTTGTCGGTCGTGGGTATTAGGCAGACACCCTAGCTTGTTGTTGGAAGGTCCCCTTTAGTACGATCGATTTCCACGACTTGGACAAGGTGTAGGTAAGAATGGGAATACTCCCTTACGGTTGTTGCCCATAGTGCGGCTATTGCTGTGGGCACCGCGATGGTTTTGGAAAAATCTTCGTGGTAGGATTTTGGGGTGCTCCTTTGGGTCAAAAGGAGATCACCGGGGCTAGTTTATCTTGTTCGTTTGGGTTTGATTTTGGTTGGAGAGGCTGTGTCTTGTTTCGCACAAGTGTGCGCAGGTGGCGACTCTAGGTCATGCATGGGTTTAGCTTTCAACGCTGAGTGGTGCCGGTTAGCTCTTTTAAGGGGGTTGTGGTGTTATAGCTCTAGTTTGGGTTCTTGTGTTCTGCACAAGAGGGTCGGTTTAGGTTGTCTTACAGGTGGGTTGGTGCGTGATCCCTTGAGTGCGCATGATAAACCTAGACAGTTTTATGGCAGGGTTACTCTCGCCGTATTTGTTGCTTGTCCTTTTTTCGACCCGGTAGGTTTTGGATAGATAGTCCATTGTACCTGGAGGCCGATAGGATAGTGGACTTTGAGATCGGGTCTCTTCTTTTTAGAATTGTGACTGTTTGGTCTGGGAGGTTGTAGTACAGTTCGTGCTCGGTTCTTGGTGGGGCATCGGGTTAAGACCGAGTGTTAGTGATCGATAGAAGGGTTGCACCCACCTTCAGTGTCGGGGTGGAGGTGTGAGGACCCGAATCCCCACTTAAGGATTTATTGATGGATTAGTGGCTTCTGGGAGTGTGTGTGCGCGTGTCGGGCCAAGAATTGGATTTCTGGAGTAATTGGAGCAAGATTGCTTATCAGGAGGCCCATATGGGGTGATTGAGATTTTTGCGCGCTTATTGGAACTAAGGATTTGACCCGGCATGAAAAATAGATCAAGTTTACTTTTCCGCAAATTTTCAGAAAATTTTGGAAGTGGAATTTAGCCGAACGGACATCGGATTTGGATTCAGCGCGCGAAAAAGAGCGGAACGGACTATTTACTTGAATTTTTCGAAGCCCGGACGTGAAAACACGGATTTTGAGGCAGCTAGCACTGTTCCAGCGGCCGGAGAGGCGCCGGCGGCGGCGGGCAGCGGTAGAGCGAGCTCGGGCAGGCGGCGGAGCGGCGCGGGCAGGAGCGCGGACGCGTAGGCAGGCGCGCGGTCCACCGCGGAGGCGTGCACCGTGGGAAGGGGCACGTGGCGCCTCTTGACTGGCGGGCGCAGCAGGCGCGGTCCACTGGATTTGTCTCGGGTGCACGGTGGACCAGGGGAGGACACGTGGCGGCTTGTGGTTGGCGGGTCCTGGTGCGCTCGGTTCACGCGACGACGGAGGCTGCCTCGGGAGGCGTGCCCGACACGGCGCCGGCGGCGGCGCGGCCGCGCACGTGGGCGCGGCGTGGGCGCTGCCGGGCGACGTGGGGGCGCCACATGGAGCCCCGTGGTTGGTCGGGCGCAGCCGCGCACGACGTTGTGTCGGGGCACGTGGCGTCGCGTGGTTCGCTGGCGCGCGTGCGCCGGGCGTGGGGAGCTTGGCAGGGACACATGGCGGCTCGAGAGACTTTCGGGCGCGCACAGTAATGGGCCGGGCCCGTTACTGTAGCGGCCCGAAAACTTCTGGGCGCCCGTATCTTTGGGCCAAAAGTCCAAAGTGTGGATTTTCGGGCTGGGCCTATAAATAGGCTGATTGATGGGGCTTTTTGCCCCCTTTCTCGAGCTTCTCTGCCCTTGGACCCTTCATTAAAGTTGTAGATCTTCATGTTGCGCAGCTTCTGGCAGAGGCCCGAAATTTTTGGAAGCCGCGGCATCGACGTTTTCGGCATCATAGCGCGGAGCGACGATTTTCTGTTGGTGGCCCGTTATCGCCGCATTTCAGTCTGAGAGGTCCACAGAGCTATCCCGACTATATTTTTGGGCGATTTTCATGGTGTTGGATTCACGAGAGGTACATATTCGACTTTTGTGTTGAGTGTTTCACCTATATTTGGGTTTTTGGCATAGTTTTCGAGGCTTTACTGAGCCCCTATTTTGCTGGTGAGATTCTTGGACAGCAAGGTCTTCGCGGATTTTTATCTCCACATCCGGACATTGGAATCCAATGTTTCAGGGCTCTATCGACATCTACACTTCGCGAGGATCGCCGTCATATTTTTACTGGAATTTTTAGAGGCTATTTTACAGGTGAAATTTTCGCAGAAAGAGGACTGTTCACCGCAGATTTTTAATATGTGGAACTTTGTGCAATTAAGTGTAATTTTTGGGATGTATTGTGTACCCAGGATGCATTGAACACTGCTATTGTACTATTTGCTTGGTGGTTGTGCTGGTATATCTATTTCTGGGTGTTCTCAGCTCTACGACTCCGGACAATTAGCGCGTTCAGGTGGGTGGCCCTGTCTCCAAGATTGATGGACTGTACGTTAAGCCTACTATTGTAGGACTTCGCATGATAGCAAATTCTTGTTCAGCATGCTAGAATGTAGGAATTGCTATTCCTAAATTTACTTGATGATCCTGTCATCCCATGCTTTCTATTATCTGTTAAAATTATTGTTATCCTGGAACTTGACCTAGCACCCCCGTCATATGCAGCATGTTCAACCAGACTTTAGAAAACTCCAACTTCGGCTAGGTTTATTCTGCTATAGACATCCACACTTTTATTCTTCCTAGATATAGTGTTTTACTCGCCCGGGTAGTGGGCCGAGTGGTCGGGTTTCTTTTAGTGTGGGATGCTTTCTACACTCGTGCTTGGGAGCAGAGTGGAGTCTGGTAGAGGTAGTTGATCGTTCATCTGTGGCGGGAGCCGTGTGGGAGGACGGTGGTCCCGAGATATTCCATTTTCTATTTTATTTGTCGCCGCTGTGTTAGTGGCAGCGGTTTACCAGTGTTAGCAGAACCTTGAACCCAGAACTGTTTTTGGACACACATATGATTTTAGTTAACCAATGTTTTTCTTCCAAGCATCGTAGGGTCGCCCGAGTCTGTTATTGTTTGATTGGTGGACAAAGGCTATAGCTCTACGAGGCTTGGGTATAAAACTTGTTTTCAATTGTTTTCCTAAAAAGAACTAAAAATCATTAAGTATGGATTTCTTTAAGATCAAATGGCTTTCAGTAAGAAATGTGACCTTTTTCCCATAAAATTAACCACTTGAGATGATTCAAGTGGTCTGCGTTCTAAGGTCTGCCTTTTCCTTTGGGACGAGAACAACGAGAGGCTAGGCCTAGAGCCTGTTCTTGTTTGATAGGGTTGTAGGTTCTAGTCTTTCGGGGTTCCCGGATCCTTTATTATCGTCTGTTGTGGGGATAGTATAGCTATTTTGTTGAGTCATGTGGGTTAGCACCATATTATCGACTCGGGTTTTGTTTCGGCAACCGCGGATTGTGGACGGTTGGACCGATTAGTGTTATGCATCAGTTGGGGCTGGGTTTTGCATTGTGGATAGAGTGAGTCTCCACTTGAGCATAGTGTCGACTTATGCCTGCTTGACTGTTATACTTGACAGAGATACTTTGCAGAGATACTTGATATGGGTTACTTCTTGACTCGAGCGGGTCACTCCCCTCGAGTGCCACTCTGGAGTAGGCGAGACCGGGTTGTTGTACCGGCGTTGAGATTAAGCTATATAGCGGGTTGTTGTACCGGCGTTGAGATTGAGCTATATACCGGGTTGTTGTACCGGTGATGAGTTTGAGCTATTTACCGGGTTGGTGTACCGGTTGTTGAGATTGATTTATACAAGCAAGTCTGGGCATATACAGGACCATGTGATTAGGTTATACTTTGGTAGTTGTCTTTCCATGATGCATACATCTATACATAATTGAGATTCATACAGTTGAGGTTACCATATAGCTCAGTAGTTGTCTTTCTATGAGTTATGCATGTGTCTATTTGAGATCGTACAGTTGAGGGCATTATTGGTACACGTGGGTGGTGTTACCTTTATTCATGCATACACTCTCTTTTATTCGGTTATCATTGGCATAGTAGCTGTAGTGTTATTCATTTCCAGCTCTTTCTTTCAGTATTCCATTTGTTTCCTCATGCCTCTAGTAGACTTAGTGGGCAGACCGTTGGGCTTGTTGGCGGCACCCACTGAGAATTACTGTGGGATGTAGTTCTCACACCCGTCGTGGTGTCTTTTTTTTCCCCAGGGACTTCTACTCTTGTTCCTGCTGTTCCAGCTGCTGCTTCTTCAGATCAAGGTAAGGGAGATAAATAGGAAACGGGGTAAAAATTGTCTTTGCGTTCTACATAATGAAACGCCGCAGAACCTTCTCCACATAACTCTTCTGTGAAAGCCAAACTTTCCTATTATTTCTCTCCCGTAGTACCTTCATCTCGAGTATTTGATTCACAGTTCCTAAGTCATTTATATCGAACTCACCGGCTTAGTTGAGTCTTCAAGATAGATATCCGGCCGTTGTTAGTTTCGGTGGCCACTATGTCGTCGACATATAACAACAAAATACAAAAATTCACGTCATTATAATCGCAGAAATATGCACAATGATCCGCTTCAAGCCTATCAAAATCCAAACTCATAATAAAGGAATCAAATCACTTGTACCAACACCTTGGCGCCTGTTTCAAGACATACAACGATTTGTTCAACCGACAAACCAAATATTCCTTACATTTTTCGACAAAGCCTTCCGATTGCGACATATATATCTCCTCCTCGAGGTCACCATGCAAGAAAGTTGTTCTTACATCCATCTGCTCGAGCTCCAAATCCATGACCGCCGCTATCGTCAAAACAACCCGAATAGTGGTAAGACGAACCACCGGTGAGAAGATATCATCGAAGTCAATTTTCGACTTCTGAGTATATCCCTTCACCACCAATCTTGCCTTGAACCTCTCCACATTCCCTTATGTATCCTTCTTCACCTTAAACACCCACCGGCAACCAATCGCGTTCCTTCCCTTCGGCAAATCAAAAGTTTCCAAGTCCTGTTTTTCTGAATTGACTCCATCTCCTCCTCCATCGCGCATTGCCACTCCCGGCATCGGTCGACTCACAAGCCTCCTAATACGAAGTCGGCTCATCTTCCTCCGCCAAAGCAACATATGCACTAACATGATTAGCAAAAGGAATAAATGAAGAATAGGAGCGGTCATCAATCTGCTCTTCAGCTCCTCAAAGCTCCTTTGACAGTCCTTACTCCAGATAAACTTAATTCCTTTACGCGTCAAATGAGTGAGGGGTGTGGAGAGCTTCGCAAAGCCCTCCACAAACGAATGATAATAACCAGCTAAACCCATGAAGCTGCGCACCTTAGATACCGTCGTCGGTCGGGGCCAATCCCGGACTGCCTCAATCTTCGCCGGGTCCACTGCCACACCTGCGGTGGAAATCACATGGCCCAAGAAAACTACCTCCCGAAGCCAAAACTCACACTTCACCAACTTGGCATACAACTTTTTCTCTTGCAGAAGTTGCAGTACAATCCTCAGATGCTCCTCATGCTCAGCATCACTCCGGGAGTAAACCAAGATATCATCAATGAACACCACCGCGAATCGATCCAAGTATGGTCGGAAGATCCGGTTCATTAAATCCATGAATGCGGCAGAGGCATTAGTCAGTCCAAAAGGCATAACTGTAAACTCATAATGCCTGTATCGTGTCCTAAATGCTGTCTTCGGGATATCCTCGGCCTTCACCTTCAGCTGGTGGTAACCGGACTGCAGATCTATCTGGGAGAAGACACAAGACCCTTGCAGCTGATCAAAGAGATCGTCGTTGCGCGGCAAAGGGTACTTATTCTTGATAGTCACTTTGTTCAATTCCCTATAATCCACATACAGTCGAAGTGACCCATCCTTCTTCTTCACGAATAACACCGGTGCTTCCCAAGGCGACACACTTGGTCAAATAAAATCCTTATCCATCAAATCCTGAAGTTGCGCCTTTAGCTCTTGCAGCTCAGCCGGTGCCATCCAACAAAGAGCCTTAGAGATTGGCGCAGTTTCTGGGACTATGTCAATCACGAACTCAATCTCTCTGTCTGGCGGGATGCTAGTCAGCTCTGGTGGAAAAACATTCAGGAACTCACGAACAACAGGAATATCCCCGAGTCCCGGCGCCGCCGTAGGCCCCTCAACAACACTAGCCAAAAAGGCTACAAATCCTCTGCGGATCATCTGCCTCGCACGGGAAGTCGAAACCATAGAGGCAAAGAAAACACTCTGACATCCCCGGTACACCAACGTCTCTTGGCCTGGCTCTCTAAAGGTGACAGTCCTCTCGGCACAATTAATAGTCGCGAAATACCGAGCCAGCCAGTCCATCCCGAGAACCACATCAAAGTCCTTCAGCTATCTCAAGACCAACAGGTCTGCTGGCATAATCCAGGACTCAATCTGAATCGGGCAGGACCAACAGCACTCCTCCACGTGCAGAGTGCGATCGGGAATCTAAACCTTCTGTGCACAAGGTGACCGTCCTACCCCTAACCCATGCAATGATGCAAGTACTCTACTAACAAATGAATGAGATGCCTCTATATAAAATAAGGTACGAGTCCTTATGCCAGAAAGTGAAGTAATACCTACCACCACACAGTCTACTGTAGCAGAATCCTCCGCCAGTGCTAAGTCATCCTGACCGCTCGACAACTCCTGTCTGTCTCCAGAAGGGCGGGGAAACGAAACTTGATCTACTTTGAGGTCTGTCGGTAAAGCTCCCGGTCGTAGCTGGAAAGTGGTAGGAACAAACGCCGAAGTAGGTGCTGCAGCCGTCCATGTGGGGCACGTAGCTCGAATGTGCCCAAGCTGTCCGCACTTGAAACAGCGACCCCATCTCTGCTCACAAGTACCGGCGGAGTGTTGGCCCCCGCAAAAGATACACCCGTTAGCCTGCTGGGGCTGCCTCTGCTGCTGCCGCTGCCATCCCTGCTGTCGCGATCGTGACCTCAAGACTGAAGATGGTGCCGCTGATGTCGAAATAGGGCAGGAAGCACGCATGTGCCCGGCCTGCCCACACTTATAGCAACGTCCCCACCGCTGACCACAAGTGTGCGAGAAATAAGGTCCTCCACAGAATATACATCTGTCTCTGTCGCGAAGCCATGGCCGTCTCCTAGAACTGGTCTGTCCCGCAATATCCGGGGCTGAGCGTTTCCTTCCTGAACGTTGCTCTTGAGCCCCAGCCCTCTCTCCGACCGCCATGTCACCACTCCGCGCCATCAGCTGCTCCAGGCGCTGCTCCTGTCGAAAACTCCTCGCCACTAAATGGGTCACTAAGGCTCGCAGTTTCCCCAGCTCGGCGGTTATCACCTGCTTAGGCTCCTCAGAAGGTGTGGGGGTACTCCAGGTGGGAAAACGACGACGAGGAGACATCTTGCCACTAGAAAACACAAGTCAGAACACAACCACGCTCGACCCAATCTAGCGAAAGTCAAAGATATCCCTCTATTTTTGTAGCTTTATGTTGTCTGCAGTCAACATAACCGTCCAGAGAAACAGGGTATGTCGATCCCTCTTCACTCACTAGAAGAGTCAAATAACCCAATCACTGACTTTCGCAATAAGTATCACGCCTCTCATGCCCTATCTTCCTAGGGTCCAACAAAAGCCTAGGGTTTTCTAAGTCCCAACTGACCTATCCCTAAGCTCTGATTCCAACTTAATCTGTCACGCCCCGAGTGTAAACCAGAATCCGGGCTCGTCAACAGATCCGCCGTGCACATAGAATTTTCCATGTATACGAAGCGTCGGTAACCTGCTCAGATATAAGATATACAATACAGAGCTGAAATAGAAGAACTACATAGTATCTCAGACTGGAAATAAAATAAAGCTGTAATAAATATAATAATCTCCCAGCTTACCAAAATAGTACAATCAGCTGGCTAAAGCCAGACCCAAAATAAAAGAAAAATACTACAGTCTGAGTGGAGGGTACAACATTTATCAAACAGCAACTATCAGCCTCACAGGAGATCTATCTACTCAGCAATCCTCTTACCTCGATCAGTTGCCGATGGCCCAGCAGCTCCCGCAGAAGACTCTACAAAATAGAGGAGAAGAAAAAAGAGAAACAATAATGGGGGTAAGAACCACTAGTAAACCAGTAGCCTCCCCCTGTGGGTAAAGCCTCAAACCCCGACGTACCCACTAAGTCTACCAGAGACAAGGAAAAAGGTAAACTAGTAAGGTAAATAAGCTATTGAAATAGAAAAACTACCACTAGTATGCCTCAAAGTACAGTGCCAAAAGGAATGACTGTATGTATGCATCAGTATCTAACATGCCTGCCTGAATAAACCCAATCGATAGACCAGTAAGAACTGGTACTGCCTGCTGTGCCTGCCGTATCGGGTATACTGGCCAGCGCATATCACCGATGAAAAGAAGGAGTCTCAAGGACTCAAAGCCTGCCTGTCGCACACTCCGGAGTGGCACTCGAGGGGAGCGATCCACACGAGTAAAGTATCTCAGTAACAAGTATCATAAAACAGCAGGACTGGATCACGACTCTGATCAAAGTGGGAAAACCCATCCACTAAAGAAAACCCCGATCCCCCAAATCTGATGCAAAGATAAACCTCCGGTCAACCGCCTAATGTCCGCGGTTACCGCAATACCCCACAAGTCCAAATCTGATAAAATAAACAACATCTGGTCAACCGCCTAATATCCGCGGTTACCACAATGCCCCACAATTCATAATCAAGTACAACCTGTCCCAGACTCCAAAGTCCCGACTACACTATCCCTAAACCCTTGCTCGAACTCGAGCAACATGAATTAAAAGACTAAATGCAAAGGAGAAAAGAAACAATCATTGTTTCTCCTAAGTCAAGTCCCAATATAATGGAGTAACAATAAATAGTGACCTATCTAGATGTCCATACAAGCATGCAATTATCCTCATGAAAGACAAAAGAGAGAGTATCAAACAACAGTTGGACATGTGTATCAAATGATAGATCCGTAGAGATATAACCATTATGCCAAAATCACTAACCGACTACACATGTCTATAATTCCTGATCCATAATAAATCATCAAAGTAGTACCCGCATATAACTATGTCATCCTGTTCCATTTAATCAACTTTCATACAAGTCTAGGTACTAACATGGCATGTTAATTATCATCACTATAATCTTCTCATAATCATGTTCTCACAGTTAATATTTCCCCAATAATATTCCCAACATGATATATCCACAAGATTGGTCTCACATTTATTTTGATTTAAGCGTGGATGTTAAGGGGTGATCAATCAATAAGCCTAAATGGGAAATGCTCTAAATAAACTTAGTGAGTAAATCGTAGTAAGAGGTAAGCAACGACTACCCACCTAGCACGCAAATCCAAGTCTATAAAACTCTCGAACTGAAATAGGGCTCCTGGCTGTCCAACAACTGTCCCCGGAATGCCAAAAATCCGTGAGTTACTGCAAAACAATTGAACTCGGCATAAACGGGCCTTCCCCGAAACAGCCTTTGCTGTTTGGAAAAACAGCACAGAAAAAGAGGATTTTTCACCTGCGTACAGTCCTCAGAAAAATACAAAAAAATTACGACTGCGATCCTTGCGACGAGTAGATCCAAAACGAGTACTTATACGCCCTATTCTGATGCTTGTAGCCCAAGATAGAAAATCAACAAGCCCGTGTTGTCCAGAAAATCTATCACAGAAAAAGGAGGGTCAAAGGTGCCTGGGGAACCGTGCCAAAGGTGCAAAATGGAGCGAAGTGATCAACACGAAAATCAAAGCCTTACCTCTTAGGAACGCGCTGCCGTAGAAATTACTCAAAAATTTCTCCTGGTTAGCACACAGGAATTTTATGACTAAATGCGAAAGAAAATGGGCCGAAACCAAAAATCGTTGTAGCGCGTCGCGTCGCAAAGAACTCGTTGTCGGCAACTCTAAAAATTCTGAAACTTTCTGTAGAGGTAGAGGACAGAGAGAGGAACAACATTTCTTAAGGCCTCAACCTCACTTTCTGTAGTGGCCCTAGTTCCCATGCAGCGTTCTTCCGATGAATCCACTGTTAGAACACCTAGTATTGGTGTGTCTGGCCCACGGGGCATCAATTGGATGCTACTGATGGACCCTGTGTGATTCTATTTGCTGTATTGGCCTTCGGCTGGGTTTGCCAAAATTTTTGAAAAGATTTAGGCCAAACAGAGGTCGTAAATGGATTCAGCGCGAAAAAACGCTTGAAAACGACTTTTTGTTTGTTTGATTTGGAGTCCGGATGCCCAAAAACGGACATCCGGAAGTTTTTAGTAGTTTTTGGTGCATGGGAGGGGCCGTAGACCGCCGGGATGCCACGTGGCGGCCTGTCATTGGCCGATTTACGGCGCGCGGTCCACAGAGCAGCGCGGCAGGGTGCACAGACCCAGCGCATGGACACGTGGCACCGCCTGATTGGCGGGCTCAAGGCGCGCGGTCTACTGGAAGTGCGCGGCGGTGCATGGACCAGGCGGGGGACAGGTGGCAGTCTCGGGTTGGTCGGTGCACGCAGGCGCGGTCCACGGAATTCCTGCGGAAGGCGTAGACCGGGTGCAGGGGACACGTGTCACTCCCTGATTGGTGGGTGCAGCGTGTGCGGTCCACGGGGCGCATGGTTGGTACCTCGGGATGCGTGTGACCCACGTCGCGCGATCGGCGCGGGCAGCGGGTCAACCGGGAGGACACGTGGCGCCCGCTCATTGGCGGGCGCCACCGCCTTACTGCGCACAGTGTGCGGACACGTGGCGGTTTCTGAGTGGTCCCGCACCGGTGTTCTCTGTTCGGCGGGACACGTGGCAGTCGCTGAGCGGCTTTGCACCGGTGTTTCCTGTTCGGCGGACACGTGGTGGCATGGGGAAGTTCCGGGCGTGAACAGTGTTGGGCCTGGGCCCAACACTGTAGGCGCCCGAAACTTTTCGGGCGCCCGAATCTGGGGCCCGAAACTTATGGGCCTTGGGTTTTTGGGCTGATTTCTTTGGAGCCTATAAATAGGCCTTTTGGGGCCGCATTTTTGAGCCTTTTCCCGGGAGATTCAGCCCTTGACCTCTTCATAAGATTTCTTCCTCTCCTTCTTGCCCATCTTGTGGTGGAGTTTCAGAATTTCTAGAGGCCGCGACGACAGCGTTTCCTGCATCGAGGTGCGGAGCGACATTTTATTGTTGGAGGCCCATCTTCGTCGCAGTTTAGTCTGGGAGGTCTACCGGGCTACCCCGACCATATTTTTGGACGATTTTTTCGACAGCGGATTCACAAGAGGTATATCTACGTTTTCCGTGTTGATCATTTTTCCTGGAATTGAGTTTTTCCTGGGGTTTGGGGTACATTTTAACACACCTTTGTAACTATATGAGATTCTGGACAGCATACGCTTCGCTAATTTTTATCTCCCCTTCCGGACATAGGATTTCGACGATTCAAGACCTATCGACATCTACACTTCGCGAGGATCGTCGTGGTATTTTTATTGGAATTTCTCAAGGATTATTTTCAGGTGAAAATTTCGTGTGATTGGGGACTGTTCATGCAGATTTTGGAACTTGGATTTGTGTATGGAATTTAGTGTAATTGTGGATTGTTGTTGTACCCAGGACTTTGTGAGCACCGCTATTGTGCTCTTTGCTTAGCGGATATGGAGATTTGTCAGTTTCTGGACACCTTTATCTATACGATCCCGGACAGTTAGCGTGTTCAGGTGGGTGATCCTGCTTTCAAAATCTATGGACTGCACTCTAATTCTACGAATGTAGTAGCATGCATGTTAATTTATGACCCCAATATTATGTGAGAACTGTATGTTAGTACCCACAGTTGATAGCTGCTAAATCTGATGACCTCATTGAACCACTTGCAATATTTGAACTCTTACAACCTAAGAACCTAACTTAGCACACCTGTTATCTATTATACATCATGCTCCACCGGATTATAGTAAACTTAAACCTGAATTGGATTTATTCATTGCTTTAGTTTTCCCACAGTGGTTGTACTCTTGTCACTCTGGACATAGTGATTTTTTCCCGAGTCATGGGTTGGGAGGTTTATTAGCTGTGGATGCATTTACACTCGCGTCTGGGGACCGAGTGGAGTCTGTAGCAGTCTGGAGATCGGTATGCATTATAATAGTGATAGTGATGGTAGATCTGGGATCCTTGGGAGATGGTCATAGTGACAGTGTGGATTCTTAGCTAGTGAGTGAGACAGTGACTGGATCATAGCCTGCATGAGCCACATTTGTGCTCGACAGTGTTGCGCAGATATTTTACTCGTGTGGGTCGCTCCCCTCGAGTGCCACTCCGGAGTAGGCGAGACCGGGTTGTAGTACCGGCGTTGAGATTGAGCTAGATACCGGGTTGGAGTACCGGCGTGAGATTGAGCTCTCTATCGCGACTTGTCGATGCTTCTGTCCCTCTGGTTGAGCCAGTTTTGGCAGCTACGGACATACCTGCAGCAGTAGGTAGGCGCAGGTTTGACTGGACCCGATGTGGCAGTCAGTTTGGATTGGGTGATTTGAGATGAGTATCAGTAGTGGCATATTGACCTTCTGTCCTATTCTTTGAGCATATAGATAGAGGCATAGTAACAGTAGAGTTTACTTTTCCCAGCTTTCTTTACAGTACTGCATATGTTACTTTATGCCTCTAGTAGACTTAGTGGGCAGACCGTCGGGCTTGTTGGCGGCACCCACTGAGAACTACTGTGGGAGGTAGTTCTCACACCCGTCGTGGTGTCTTTTTCCCCAGGGACTTCTGCTCCAGTTGTTGATTCTGCTCCATCTGACCGAGGTGAGGGAGTCGCGAGATAGATCCCTTCCAGTCATCCTCTGAGAGAGAGTAGATGCACCCCTTACCAGTTACTGAGTGTGTTATGTTGAGTGACTCTTGTAGTGAGGTATCGAGTTGTACATTTCTTTTACTGCAGTTGAGAGAGACTCTTGTATTTGAGGTGAGGATTGGTCTGTATTATTTTAGAGCTGTAGTTGTATTTTATATCTTTTATTTCAGCTTTTACTATTTCAGCTCTGATATCTGCTAGTGTAGATATTTCTTTTGCAGGTTAGTCGCTACGTCTATACGGGGCTTCCCGTATGGGCGGCGGATCTGTTGGCGAGCCCGGGGCGCAGTATCGACCCCGGGGCGTGACAGATTAGAGTAGTATCAGAGCTTAGGATGTAGGTCTTTGACGACTTAGGAACCCTAGGCTTGTGGCTGAACCCTAGGATGACCCACGTGAGAGCCGAGACTTTTTAGCGAAAGTCCTGATTGGGTTTCTAACTCTCCCGAGCGGATTGGGATGAGTGATAGACATGTCTTCCTTCGGTGGCAACTATGTTGGCTGCAAACAACATAGTACTACGGGAAGGGGGACATGCCTTTTGACTTTCGCTAGATTGGGTCGAGAGTTGATTTGGGTTTTGATTTGTTTGTTTTATTCCTCTGGGGAGTGATGCCTCCGCGACGTTTGATGTCGACGCATTCGCAGCCTTCTCCCTCTGAGCCGAGCCGGAGGGCTCGAGGTAGGGATAGTAGAGAGAGGTTCAGGAGCTTCGTGCCCAGAAGGCACAGTTGTTGAGGCTGTTAGGCGCCAGGAGGAGGCCTTGGGTCAGTTGTTGCTCATGATGGAGCAGAGGGCACAGCCGGTGGTGGCATCCCCAGAGAGTTTGTATGTGCCTTCTTTGCTAGTTATGGCGCCCCCTGCTGTTCTGACAGCACCGGCAGTTCCTATTGAGCCGGTTTCTTATAGACTACCGTCTGGGTCGACGGGACCTTTGGCTTCAGCTGAGCAGCGGGAGGTAGTGGACCTGTTGATGAGATTTTGCCAGTTTGATCCGCCCCGCTTTTCGGGCATGAGTGCTGAGCCGTGGGCGGCCGAGTCTTGGATCACGACTATGGAGCGCCACTTTGAGAGCCGTTTATTGATGAGAGGTTACGGGTTATTTTAGCTACTCACTTTCTGGAGAGCAACGCCGAGGTGTGGTGGCGGCGTGTGCGACCAGCTGGTCCATCTGGGACGCAGATTCTTCCATGGGCTGAGTTTCGCAGCATGTTGCTTGGAGCATTCTTTTCTCAGAGTGTCAGGCAACGACTGGAGGAGCAGTTGAAGAATCTCCGCCAGGGAGATAGGTCCGTGCACATGTACATAGATGAATTCAATCAGCTATTGTCATGTTTGCCTCACGTGGCCAGGGATGAGGGCCACCGCATCTACATGTTTGAGAGGGGACTTCGCAGAGACATCTATCAGTTTGTCCGCTCCCGCAGACTACAGATTTTGGAGGCCTTGATGGAGCAGGCAGGGACCCCGGGGACCTCCGCGTTTCCATCCTCAGGGTCGGGGGTATCAGGGACGCCAGAGATCGGGGGCGTCTCGCCAGACATAGCAGCATCGCCCCCCCCCCCCCCCCCCCCCCCCCCCGCGACAGCAGCAGTCATCACAGCAGACTTCTCGTCAGCAGCACTCGGATCGGTATATCATCTGTGGAGGTCCTCGCCTGCCGACTCAGTGCCCGCAGAGACAGGGCCGATGTTTTCGCTGCGGGCAGGCCGGTCATATTGCGAGTGCGTGCCCCAGGGCCGGCCATCCAGCTCCTTCTTCAGCTTCAGCACCATCCGATCCGTCTGCGGCCTACAGTAGGCCGGATTTTGCCTCATCTTCTTCCCGACAGCCAGAGCGAAGGCCCCGACGCCGAGCGGTCGAGTCTATGCCGCTCAGGTTGAGGATGCTACAGCAGCTGTTCATGTCATTGTGGTATTTTGCCATCTTAGACTGCAGAGAGAGGACGGTGACCCTCCGCGAGCTGGGTCAGGAGGAGTTTGTTTTTTGAGGCTGTCATAGCTCCTTGTTTGCGGCGTCGATTTCTTCGGCGAGAGCTAGGCGGATGTGGAGTAGAGGCTACACTGCTTTCTTGGCGACGATTGTGGAGGTGCTTGCGGTGGCACTGGGACTCGAGAATATTCCTGTCACATGCGAGTTCCCAGATGTGTTCCCCCTGAGTTGACAACTTTGCCCCGGAAAGGGAGATAGAGTTTGTGATTAATGTGGTACCAGGAACCGCATCGATTTCAAAGGCACCTTATAGGATGGCACCTACTGAGTTGAGGGTGTTGAAGGTTTAGCTTCAAGATATCATGGATAGAGGCTTTATTCGGCCCAGTGTTTCTCCGTGGGGAGCACCTGTGTTGTTCGTAAGAAGAAGAATGGGTCACTTCGCTTATGTGTGGAATTACTGGGAGCTGAATAAAGTGACCATCCGGAATAAGTATCCTCTGCCACGGATTGATGATCTATTCGATCAGCTACAAGGAGCCTCCGTGTTTTCGAAGATTATTACAGTTCGGGATTGGTCGAGACCGACGACGGTTACAGAGGTACGGAGTTCTTGGGCCTGGCAGGCTACTACCGTCGGTTCGTGGAGGGCTTTGCGAAGCTCTCCACTCCCCTGACCAGTCTGACGAGGAAGGGGACGAGGTTTGTTCGGACCGAGCATTGTCGGCAGAGTTACGAGGAGCTGAAGAAGGGATTGAATCTTAGCGCCAGTTCTTGCACTGCCAGTGATGGGTGATGGCTTTGTGATTTATAGTGACGCCTCGCACAGCGGTTTGGGATGTGTCTTGATGCAGCATGGTAGGGTAATTGCCTATGCCTCACGGCAATTAAAGGATTACGAGAAGAATTACCCTACTTATGACTTGGAGCCTGCAGCTGTGGTATTTGCACTGAAGCTGTGGCGGCATTACCTCTATGGTGAGCATTGTGAGATTTATACGGATCATAAAAGTTTAAAGTATCTATTCACCCAAAAGGAGCTGAATCTGATGCAACGCCGGTGGTTGGAGATGTTAAAGGATTACGATCTGAGTATCCTTTATCATCCCGGCAAGGCCAATGTTGTGGCAGATGCTTTAAGTCAGAGGTCGGTACAGAGCTTGAGCATGATGATTACACAGCAGGCACCGCTGATAGAGCAGATGAGGCGACTTCAGATTGAGGTAGTATCCCCTGGGGTCTCTGCTAGGCTTATGTCCATGGTCTTGCAGCCCACTCGGTAGGACAGGATCAGGGAGACACAGAGTGAGGACCCCCACTTGGAGAGGATCAGATCACAGGTTCAGAAGGAGCACAGAGTAGAGCCGACGCAGTCTGGGTGATTGTTGATAGACTTACCAAGTCTGCTCACTTCCTGTCTGTACAGACGACTTGGTCCTTTAAGCGCCTGGCACAGCTTTACTTGGAGTGATGTGGGTGAGAGGAGGACGTTGGGGCCTGAATTACTGCTAGAAGCGGAAGAGAAGGTCAGAGTCATACGCCGGCGCCTTGAGACAACACAGTGTCGCCAGAAGAGTTATGCAGACACTCGGCGGCGAGACCGTGAGTTCCAGATTGGTTACTATATCTTCTTGGGGGGCTCGCCCTTGGAAGGGGTCCAGAGGTTTGGAGTGCGTGGGAAGCTTAGTCCCCGCTTCATTGGACCCTTTGAGGTACTTGTGAGGGTAGGCTCTGTGGCTTATAGAGTTGCTCTTCCTCCCCGTTTGGCTGGTGTTCTTGATGTCTTCCACGTTTCGGCTTTGAGGAGATACGTGTTCGATCCGTCTCATGTGTTTGACTTCGCATCCTTGGATATCATCGAGGACTTGGTATTTGAGGAGCGCCCATTGCGAATTCTGGATCGCGAGGTGAGAGAATTACGCAACCGGGCAATACCTTATGTGAAGATCCTTTGGAGCAATCACGAGGAGCGAGAGGCTACTGGGGAGCTAGGGATGGCGTTGAGAGATGCCTACCCTTTTCTGTTCCAGACTTCTGGCTAAGTTACGCTTGTTTTACTTTGTTTCGTTTCGAGGACGAAACTTCCTTTTAGTAGGGGAGGATGTAGTGGCCCTAGTTCCCATGCAGCGTTCTTCCAATGAATCCACTGTTAGAACACCTAGTATTGGTGTGTCTGGCCCACGGGGCATCAATTGGATGCTACTGATGGACCCTGTGTGATTCTATTTATTGTATTGGCCTTCGGCTGGGTTTGCCAAAAATTTTGAAAAGATTTAGGCCAAACAGAGGTCGTAAATGGATTCAGCGCGGAAAAACGCTTGAAAACGACTTTTTGTTTGTTTGATTTGGAGTCCGGATGCCCAAAAAGGGACACCCGGAAGTTTTTAGTGGTTTTTGGTGCATGGGAGGGGCCGTAGACCGCCGGGATGCCACGTGGCGGCCTGTCATTGGCCAGTTTACGGCGCGTGGTCCACAGAGCGGCGCGGCAGGGTGCACAGACCCGGTGCATGGACACGTGGCACCGCCTGATTGGCGGGCTCAAGGCACGCGGTCTGCTGGAAGTGCGCGGCGGTGCATGGACCAGGCGGGGGACAGGTGGCAGCCTCGGGTTGGTCGGTGCACGCAGGCGCGGTCCACGGAATTCCTGCGGAAGGCGTGGACGGGGTGCAGTGGACACGTGTCACTCCCTGATTGGTGGGTGCAGCGTGTGCGGTCCACAGGGCGCATGGTTGGTACCTCGGGTTGCGTGCGTACTTGCGACCCACGTCTCGCGACCGGCCCGGGCAGCGGGTCAACCGGGAGGACACGTGGCACCCGCTCATTGGCGGCCGCCACAGCCTTACTGTGCACAGTGTGCGGACACGTGGCGGTTTCTGAGTGGTCCCGCACCAGTGTTCTCTGTTCAGCGGGACACGTGGCAGTCGCTGAGCGGCTTTGCACCGGTGTTTCCTGTTCGGCGGACACGTGGCGGCACGGGGAAGTTCCGGGCGTGAACAGTGTTGGGCCTGGGCCCAACACTGTAGGCGCCCGAAACTTTTCGGGCGCCCGAAACTTATGGGGCTTGGGTTTTTGGGCTGATTTCTTTGGAGCCTATAAATAGGCCTTTTGGGGCCGCATTTTTGAGCCTTTTCTCGGGAGACTCAGCCCTTGACCTCTTCATAAGATTTCTTCCTCTCCCTCTTACCCATCTTCTGGTGAAGTTTTAGAATTTCTGGAGGCCGCGACGACAGCGTTTCCTGCATCGAGGTGCGGAGCGACGTTTTATTGTTGGAGGCCCATCTTCGTCGCAGTTTAGTCTAGGAGGTCTACCGGGCTACCCCGACCATATTTTTGGACGATTTCTTGGACAGCGGATTCACAAGAGGTATATCTACGTTTTCCTTGTTGATCATTTTTCCTGGAATTGAGTTTTTTCTAGGGTTTGGGGTACGTTTTAACACCCCTTTGTAACTGTATGAGATTCTGGACAGCATACGCTTCGCGGATTTTTATCTCCCCTTCCGGACATCGGATTTCGACGATTCAAGAGCCTATCGACATCTACTCTTCGTGTGGATCGTCGTGGTATTTTTATTGGAATTTCTCAAGGATTATTTTCAGGTGAAAATTTCGTGTGATTGGGGACTGTTCATGCAGATTTTGGAACTTGGATTTGTGTATGGAATGTAGTGTAATTGTGGATTGTTGTTGTACCCAGGACTTTGTGAGCACCGCTATTGTGCTCTTTGCTTAGCGGATACGGAGATTTGTCAGTTTCTGGACCCCTTTATCTGTACGATCCCGGACAGTTAGCGTGTTCAGGTGGGTGATCCTGCTTTCAAAATCTATGGACTGCACTCTAATTCTACGAATGTAGTAGCATGCATGTTAATTTATGACCCCAATATTATGTGAGAACTGTATGTTAGTACCCACAGTTGATAGCTGCTAAATATGATGACCTTATTGAACCACTTGTAATATTTGAACTCTTACAACCTGAGAACCTAACTTAGCACACCTGTTATCTATTATACATCATGCTCCACCGGATTATAGTAAACTTAAACCTAAATTGGATTTATTCATTGCTTTAGTTTTCCCACAGTGGTTGTACTCTTGTCACTCTGGACATAGTGATTTTTCCCCGAGTCATGGGTTGGGAGGTTTATTAGCTGTGGATGCATTTGCACTCGCGTTTGGGGACCGAGTGGAGTCTGTAGCAGTCTGGAGACCGGTATGCATTATGATAGTGATAGTGATGGTAGATCTGGGATCCTTGGGAGATGGTCATAGTGACAGTGTGGATTCTTAGCTACTGAGTGAGACAGTGACTGGATCATAGCCTGCATGAGCCACATTTGTGCTCGACAGTGTTGCGCAGATATTTTACTCGTGTGGGTCGCTCCGCTCGAGTGCCACTCCGGAGTAGGCGAGACCGGGTTGTAGTACCGGCGTTGAGATTGAGCTAGATACCGGGTTGTAGTACCGGCGTTGAGATTGAGCTAGATACCGGGTTGGAGTACCAGCGTGAGATTGAGCTCTCTATCGCGACTTGTCGATGCTTCTGTCCCTCTGGCTGAGCCAGTTTTGGCAGCTACGGATATACCTGCAGCAGTAGGTAGGCGCAGGTTTGACTGGACACGATCTGGCAGTCAGTTTGGATTGGGTGATTTGAGATGAGTATCAGTAGTGGCATATTGACCTTCTGTCCTATTCTTTGAGCATATAGATAGAGGCATAGTAACAGTAGAGTTTACTTTTCCCAGCTTTCCTTACAGTACTGCATATGTTACTTTATGCCTCTAGTAGACTTAGTGGGCAGACCGTCGGGCTTGTTGGCGGCACCCACTGAGATCTACTGTGGGAGGTAGTTCTCACACCCGTCGTGGTGTCATTTTCCCCAGGGACTTCTGCTCCAGTTGTTGATTCTGCTCCATCTGACCGAGGTGAGGGAGTCGCGAGATAGATCCCTTCCAGTCATCCTCTGAGAGAGAGTAGATGCACCCCTTACCAGTTGCTGAGTGTGTTATGTTGAGTGACTCTTGTAGTGAGGTATCGAGTTGTACATTTCTTTTACTGCAGTTGAGAGAGACTCTTGTATTTGAGGTGAGGATTGGTCTGTATTATTTTAGAGCTGTAGTTGTATTTTATATTTTTTATTTCAGCTTTTACTATTTCAGCTTTGATATCTGCTAGTGTAGATGTTTCTTTTGCAGGTTAGTCGCTACGTCTATACGGGGCTTCCCGTATGGGCGGCGGATCTGTTGGCGAGCCCGGGGCGCAGTATCGACCCCGGGGCGTGACACTTTTGTTGGTTTTTAAGGATCCACAAGGATCTAAATAGGTACTATCAAACACCTAGAGGGGGGTGAATAGGTGTAATATTTATAAAACCAAATCTCAGTGCAAAAATAAAAACCAATGCGGAAAATAAAAATAGCACACCGAGATATACGTGGAAACTCCAATCCAGGAGAAAAACCACGGGACCAACACGCAATAACAATCCACTAAGAAAAGAAGAATAACAAGGTGATTACCGACTCCACGGACTCAAACCCCTCCTTCAACTTCTTCGGACCTTGCGCTCACCGATTGCACGTCCACTGCACACGTTCGAATCCACGAACGCCACTCGAATCCACGAGCACACGTTTCGAATCCACGAAACGCCTTCAACACACCGAATCCACGGTGCTACGTCGAATCCACGACGTAAATTCAGCCGATAAAGAAATATAGGCTTCGATGGTGATCCTTTGCTTAGATTATCATTGAAGAACCGTAGAAAGAAATTCTAAGCAAAATTTAGATCAATTCGACAAAAGATAGATCTTGGAAGAACCGTCGAATTGACCTAAAAGAGGCTAAAAAGAAGAACGGTAAAAACCTAGCCTCTAGGGTTGCTCACGAGTGTTTTCTTATTTTTTCGGTTGTTTTTGAGAAACCCTAAATGTCTATTTATAGTTTAGAAACCTTTGGAAAGAGATAAGCATCAAAAACTGCCTTAACAGAATTTTTCCCGCACGACGATCCGGATCGGATTTACGGCGATCCTGACTGTCGTCTTTTTTCAGCAATTCCTGAAAAAACAAGGTTCGGGATCCGGATCAGAATTCTGATCCGGATCGGAATTCTGATCCAGATCGGTTCAGGATCAGAAATTCTGAACTGGACTCTGAACATCCAATTTGTCCAGTTTTTGATTTTTAAGCAATGAAAACTTATCCAAGTGTTTCTAAACTACACAAATGTATTCGGATCACCAAAATTATTTAGTTAAACGTACCTGATCAATCCGAATCCATTTTCCTTAAGATTGATGAATTGATCCACAATTCTTCACCTTCAATCTTCAAGACTCAAAACACTGAGTGCCAACTTGAGCTCTTGTTGAATCTTCTCTAAGTCTTCGAATGCTGATTGACAATTTGACCACTTCAAGACTCCGACTCAACTTACTGACTTGACTCACGAAATATGCCAACACCAAAATGCCGTAACAATCTCCCCCTTTGGCAATTTCGTGACAAAACCCAAAGATACATAAAAACGCTCAAGTCACTCATCTTAAACCAAAAAATCGAAATTCAATGTTATCACCAAAACATTGATTTTCTTTGCGTGAAAGATCCAATAAATACAAAATTACATTTGAACCAAACAGTCCTAGAACATACTCTATGACTTAGGACTTGGAGTCTTAAAGTGATGTAATTCCTGCAAAACAAAACTCCAAACAAAATCAAACGTTAGTCGTTAGAAATTAAAATCCTACATTTGATTCGTCCTTTTGGTTCTTTTGTTTTTCGGCTCTTTCAATCTTTTCTTTATCTCCCCCTATCTTGAGCATCTCTAACATGTTCTCCATGTTCTCCCCCTTTCTTGAGCATCTATGTTCTCCCCCTTTGTGATACGATCATTATTTTCTGTTCTCCCCCTTTTTTGTTTGTCCTATCTCGATGATCTCATCTCCGTCATTTCTCTTCTCCCCCTTTTTGTCACAAATTGTCAAACAGTGAACATACTAGACAAAAGGAAATCACTAACAACATTAGTTCATAGAGAAAGAGAGATAAAAGCTCAGTTCCGGTATATAACAAAAATGCAGATTGCGTACCGGTACCAGAAAGCAAAAATCAAATAATTTCTTGAAACAAATCCAGATTTTGGAATCTTTTCAAATACCGATTTGTATTCCATCAAGAAATCAATTTAAGTGCTTTAAACAATGAATTCACACAGATGCCATTCAATCCAATTAATTTCACAAAATTAAAAAGATTTACTCCTAAATCATGAAAAATAAAGATAAAATATTATAAACAGTTTTTCATGTTATATTCATCAAACACAAGTCATCAAAAATAATCTTGAGATCCAAACTCTATCAAGATGTAACGGATTTACAAAGATGACTTACAGAGATTTCCAAATGACATCAATCTTGAATTCTACCCTTTCTTGAGATTGAGGTGTATGATCCAAATTTCTTTCATCAGAATAATTTAGAAAAATTTCATAAAAATCAGAAAGAGTATGTAAGCACTTTAGCGCATCAACTTTAAACAAAAGTCATCGTTTCATGCAACAAGAAATAGATTATACCAAATCTATCAAAAATACTCAAAAATGAAACGAAAATTTATGAAAATTAAAACCCTTAAAGTTGAACAACTTCAATCACATCTAACATGATCTTATGCGTAATGCCTTTATCAAATCATCAATTTGGTAAAGAAAATGAAATACCAAGATCAATAGATGTTTGAAATCCCAGATAAGTTAGATAATATATCTAGACAATCTGTTGAAGAGAGTGGCTCTTTGAGCATCTTTCATTAAAAATCCCACCTTATACCAACCTTGAAATTTGACAGAGTCAAGTATTTCAATCATGCATTTTAGTTAATCAAAATTGACAAAACCATGCTTGGTATTCATGTGGTAGCTGCACACAGTACTCGGACGACCGAGGTGGTAGCTCTTTCCTCCATGTGGTGGTAGTTTTCACACTCCTCATTGGGATGTAACTCTTTCCACATCTTTTGAGCATTTTACTTTTCTTTGACTCCCCCTCAATTGGCTATCAATTATTTAATATATAAGGTATTCAACCAAAAATTGATCTCGCATTCATACTCGACTAAATAGTCAAATAAGATAATGACTATACCAAGAGATCATTGAGAGAGAAATTGACTTTGATCACTTAAAAGATGACTTAATTAACATAAATGATCATTGCAACATCGAAATATTATGATGTCAAAAGCATAATAGATTTCTAAATGCGTGAAAAGATGCAATTAAAGTCAATATAACCAATGCTCAATTAATGTCCTATGTACAAACATAGATGAAGAACAAAAACACACAAACAAAACCTAACCTAAGGATTGGTTTCAAAAAGGAGATCATTTCAAGGAAAGCATTCCAATTGCCTTACGCAAGTGAATAAATCGTTTTTGATCCAAAGGTTTTGTTAAAATGTCAGCCAATTGATCTTCAGTTGAAATATATGAAAGTTGAAGAATATTTGATTCAACTAGCTCTCTAAGAAAATGATATCTAAGTTCAATGTGTTTTGTTCTTGAGTGCAACATAGGATTTTTAGAAATGTTTATAGCACTTATGTTGTCACAAAGAATTCACACAACCGAGATAGATTAAGCATCTAAAGATCACACATGATTTCTAAAATTTGATGCTTATAACTATCAAAAACTCCTATAATGAAGTATCTTCAAGATTATGATTATGGAGTAAAGTTGATAATCCATATAAAATTAATTTGGAGTGAATGAACGTGAAGCCCTTTTTATTCAATGCACTTGTTCAATAAAAACCCTTTTGTTCAAAAACAAAGTATAAAAACAAAGAGCATTGAAAAACATGTAATGCAGAGATTAAGAAAAATATGAAAGGAAAACCAATCAAAGCATTACATACAGTCATAAGCTATTTAGAACTTAAGACAAGGAAAGATATCACCTTTCCGAATCCAAAATCGCTGGATTTTGGGTTGTCTTGATTCGTTGTGGCCGGGGGTTGTCCGCTTTGACTGTTGATCCACCTTAGGTCTTTGCCTCGCGATAATCCACTTGTATGATCGAAATTGTGGCTCGGACCTTTGGTGGGTTGAGTGAACTCCATTAACTTGATGTGTCTTTTGAATCCGTTGAGTTCGCTCCGTAGATGAAGTTGCCGAAGAATTCTTCTTTCTCTTTTTCGGGCAATTCTTCACCAAGTGTCCTTCAAGTCCACATAAGTGACAAGTTCTTCCTTTCAATTTCATTGTGGAACTTGAAGCATGCACAGTTTGGTCCTTTTTAAATCCCAAACCAACCTTGCTTGTTTGACCTAATCCGGACATACAATTAAGTTTCTTGGAACCGGTGGAAAGACTTTGTATGTCGGATTTGAGTTCATGAACTTGCTTGGTCAAAGCTTGGTTGGTGACATGAATCTCCTCAAACTGCTTTTCAAGAAAACCAATCTTGTCCATATATGATTTAGCGTTTGTCTCCGATTGGTTTAACTTTTCTTGGAGGATTTTATTGTTATCCAATAACCGTCCTTGTTCCTCCTCGAGATCATGAAGTTTGATCTTTAAAGCTTGATTCTCGTCTTGAAATTCAAGTCGTTGCTTCCTCAACTTCTTGATATGCTTGGCCATCTTCTTCGATTCCGCAAGAAGTTGTTGGTATGCCTCAACGAGTTCTTCTTCGTCCGACTCCCCCTCACTTGATGACTCTCCGCCGGATGTTGATGTTTCATGCAAAATCAAAGGAGTAGAGTCAGTAACTAAAGATGATAAGCAAAAATTAGAAGAGGGAATTAGAGAGGCATGAAAAGCAACAAATTTTCCTTTTTCCTCTTCACTTGAGGTCGATTCATCGAAACTAGAATCGTCCCAAGTTTTTGCTTGCAAAGCCTTCTTTTTGTATGATTTCTTAGAAGGACAATCCGTTGAAATATGGCCGTAGCCTTTGCATCGATAACATCGGATTTCCCCTTCGAAATCATCTTTTTCTTTTTCTTTAGAAGGTTTTGCAGCGCCTTTGAGTTTAGAGGATTTAGAACCCGATGATCCTTTAGATGATTTCGTGGATGAAGATCCATCGGTTCGATTCTTCCAAAATTTCCGACGAAATTTCTTTGTGATCCGCGCCAATTGTTCTTCAAACTCGGCAAAAGAGATTTCATCGTCGGAACTCGAATCGCCATCTTCTTCCTTTGTTGATTTGAATGCAATACCTGTAAGCTTAGAAGAAGACTTGGAAGAACCTTGATTAGTAGGAAAAGTCATCTCATAAGTTTGTAAAGCACCTACTAATTCCTCTACACTCATCTCATCCGGATGACTAACGGTTTCAATGGCGGTAACCTTTGCCCTAAACCGTTCCGGAAGAGTCCGAAGTATCTTTCTTACAATTTTCGACTCCGGGATCTTTTCTCCTAAATTAGCACATGTATTAATTACATCTTGAAGTCTAGTGTAATAATCTGTAAACAATTCATGCTCTTCCATATGAATAGAGTCAAATTGACTTGTAAGCATCTGGAGCTTTTGAATTTTTACAAGATTAGTACCCTCATGTGTAATTTTGAGAATATCCCAAATTTCCTTCGCGGTTTCACACGCGGAAATTCGTGTAAACTCAGTCGAGGAAAGAGAATTATATAAAGCGTTCATACCTTTCCCATTGTAAGAAGATCTTTCGATTTCCTCTTTGGACCATCTAGAGCGAGGTTTTGGGGTAGTAGAATTTCCTACTTCCTCAACAGGATGCACCCAACCGTATTCAACGGTTTGCCAAACACGCTCATCAATAGAGATGAGAAAAGCTCTCATCCGCACTTTCCAATATGCATAATTGGTCCCATCAAAAAGAGGAGGTCTAAAAATATTACCACTTTCACCCGACATGATAGATAAACCTAAAACCCGCTCTGATACCAATTGTTGGTTTTTAAGGATCCACAAGGATCTAAATAGGTACTATCAAACACCTAGAGGGGGGTGAATAGGTGTAATATTTATAAAACCAAATCTCAGTGCAAAAATAAAAACCAATGCGGAAAATAAAAATAGCACACCGAGATATACGTGGAAACTCCAATCCAGGAGAAAAACCACGGGACCAACACGCAATAACAATCCACTAAGAAAAGAAGAATAACAAGGTGATTACCGACTCCACGGACTCAAACCCCTCCTTCAACTTCTTCGGACCTTGCGCTCACCGATTGCACGTCCACTGCACACGTTCGAATCCACGAACGCCACTCGAATCCACGAGCACACGTTTCGAATCCACGAAACGCCTTCAACACACCGAATCCACGGTGCTACGTCGAATCCACGACGCAAACTCAGCCGATAAAGAATATAGGCTTCGATGGTGATCCTTTGCTTAGATTATCATTGAAGAACCGTAGAAAGAAATTCTAAGCAAAATTAGATCAATTCGACAAAAGATAGATCTTGGAAGAACCGTCGAATTGACCTAAAAGAGGCTAAAAAGAAGAACGGTAAAAACCTAGCCTCTAGGGTTGCTCTCGAGTGTTTTCTTATTTTTTCGGTTGTTTTTGAGAAACCCTAAGTGTCTATTTATAGTTTAGAAACCTTTGGAAAGAGATAAGCATCAAAAACTGCCTTAACAGAATTTTTCCCGCACGACGATCCGGATCGGATTTACGGCGATCCTGACTGTCGTCTTTTTTCAGCAATTCCTGAAAAAACAAGGTTCGGGATCCGGATCGGAATTCTGATCCGGATCGGAATTCTGATCCGGATCGGTTCAGGATCAGAAATTCTGAACTGGACTCTGAACATCCAATTTGTCCAGTTTTTGATTTTTATGCAATGAAAAATTATCCAAGTGTTTCTACACTACACAAAGTATTCGGATCACCAAAATTATTTAGTTAAACGTACCTGATCAATCCGAATCCATTTTCCTTAAGATTGATGAATTGATCCACAATTCTTCACCTTCAATCTTCAAGACTCAAAACACTGAGTGCCAACTTGAGCTCTTGTTGAATCTTCTCTAAGTCTTCGAATGTTGATTGACAATTTGACCACTTCAAGACTCCGACTCAACTTACTGACTTGACTCACGAAATATGCCAACACCAAAATACCGTAACAACTTTCTCTCTCTAAAATTCGAAAATTGCAAAGAGAGAGAGGTGGCTTATATAGGCATTTGAAATGGGCTAAATTCCATTAGGGCTCCACACCAAATCCGGGCCAAAACAGGAAACAGCAAAACTATCCAACCAGGTTGCGCCACGTGTCCCAAAACACAAAACAGCCTTGCAAGGCCAATCGAGATGCGCCACGTGTCACCCGCCGCCCACGTGTTCCACGCGCCCGGCGCATGTGGGCGGATCTGCGCCCGCCAATGAACAGTGGCCACGTGTCACACGTGGTTCGCGGGGCGCACGCGCCCGGTCCACACGCCAGGTCTTCCGGATCTTGTCGGCCAATAGGATGCTGCCACGTGTCGCCGCCCTGCTGCCAGACGAAACCCAACCAATCAGGAGCCGCCATGTGGCAAACCCAAAACTCCAAGCTCCCGGTGCACGCCATTCCTGTGGACCAGCCGCCTGCGCGCCTGCCCACGCCTGCCCGCGCCTGCCCGTGCTGCCCACGGCCGCGCTGCGCCGCTGCGTTCCGCTGTGCTCCGCCCTTCGCCGGTCGCCGCCGGTTGCTGGAACAGTGTTTCCGGCGGCCGGAGTTACTGTTCCGGCGTGAACAGTAATTTTTGTGCCAAAAACAAGTAAATAGACCATTTCGATCGTTTTCGCGCGCTGAGTCCAAATCTGCTATCCGTTTTGCCAAATTCTCATCCAAAATTTTGCCGAAAGCCTCCGGAAAAGCCCACTTGATCCGAATTTTCACGCCGGGTCCATTTCTGGGGTCAGATTTCGATACTACAAGCTCCATTACACTGAGTAAGCTTCCTATAGTCGCCGTTAACGCTGCAAAAATCTCTACAAAAGTCCGGATCATCAAATTCGGTACATCAAAGGTACGTTAAATTTTGAAATTTGGTATCCTATGGGCACATCTCTCGATATAATAGGATACTCGGATGCCGATTGGGCTGGATTAGTTGATGATCGAAAGAGCACGAGTAGAGCATGCTTTAACCTTGGCCATTGTCTTGTTGCATGGCACAGTAAGAAGCAAAACTGCATTGCTCTCTCGACTGCCGAAGTGGAATACATTTCAGCAGGATGTTGTGCAACTCAATTGATTTGGATGAAAAGCGTCTTGAGTGACTTCCGAATTCCTACGACTTCGGTAATAATTCTTTGTGACAACACTAGTGCCATTAATATTTCAAAAAATCCCGTGTTGCACTCAAGAACAAAGCACATTGAACTTAGATATCATTTTCTAAGAGAGCTAGTTGAATCAAGTTCTTTATAACTTTCTTATGTTTCAACTGAAGATCAATTAGCTGATATTTTGACAAAACCTTTGGATCAAAAACGTTTTATTCATTTGCGAAAAGCAATAGGAATGCTTTCTTTGAAATATCAATTTTTGAACCTTTGCTTAGGTTAGGTTTTGTTTTGTGTTTTTGTTCTTTCTTTTTGTTGATATATAGAACATTAACTGAGCATTAGTTAATTGACTTTAATTATATCCTTTTATATTTTGAGAAATATATTATGATTTGGATATCATGATAATTCATTTGATGCAATGATCATTTATATCAATTAGTTTATTTTTAATTGATCAAAGTCAATTTCTCTCTCAATGATCTCTTGGTATAGTTTTTATCTTATTTGATAGTTAAGTTAAGTATGAACACGAGATCAATTTTTAGTTGAATACTTCATATCTTAAATAATTGATAGCCAATTGAGGGGGAGTCTATTATTAAAGTTTCATGCTCAAAAGATGTGAAAAGAGTTACATCCTTAAGTGGAGTGTGAAAACTAGCACCACATGGATGAAAGAGCTACCACCTCGGTCGTCCGAGTACTATGTGCAGCTACCACATGTATACCAAGTATGGTGAATATTATTTATTAAAATTCTTTTTGGAATACTTGACTTTGTCGAATTTCAAGGTTGGTATTAGGTGGGTATTTTTATTGAAAGATGCTCAAAGAGCCACTCCCTATAATAAATTGACTAGATACATTATCTAATTTATTTGGAATTTCAAATATCTATCGATCTTTGTGCTATATTTTCTTTACTAAATTGATGATTTGATAAACGCATTACTCATTAGATCGTGATTGATGTTTTGAACTTGTTCAACTTTAAAGAATTTAATTTTTATAAATTTTTGTTTCATTATTTGAATATTATTGATAGATTTAGCATAATCTATTTCTTTTGATGTGAAATGATAAATTTTGTTTAAAGTTGATATACAAAAATGCTTACATTCATTTTCTAAATTTTCTGAAATTTTTACAAGTTTTTCTGGAGAAAAAATTGAATCCGATCCGGACTGGATGAATCCGATCCGGATCCCGAACGAGGGATTTTCATGCGCATAGCCGATCCGGACTGAACTCCAACCCGATCCGGACCGCGGCTTGGTTTTAATTGAAACGAAAGGGTTTTTCAAATTCTATTCTCTTCAATCTTTTGTTTCTAGCTTCCTAGAGTTTCTCTCTCTAGAATCCAGGAGGTTTGGATTTTTCTCAACTTGATTTCTCTCGATTCAAGTAAGTTTCCTTGATCGAAACCTCTATTCTTCACTGTTTTTTGTTTTTGTTCATCAAAACGTGAGAGATTTCTTGTCTTAATCTCAATTCTACATGATTTTTGATCAAATTTCTTTTCAAATAAGAACTCTGGAGACATTAGTTGTGTTTTTATGCCTTGTATTCATTTGATTAATGGATTTTTGTGCTTCGATTTCTGAAAATTCGGTTTTAGGGCAATATTTGAGAATTTTCTGAAAACATGGAATTGATCTATTTTTAAATTTCTTTTTGGAAATCTAACTTGAATCCTAGTCTCTATACATGATAATGATTGTTTGGGTATGATTTTTCAAATATTTGAAATAATTTTTTTTTTTTTTTTCGTGTTCTTGAGTTCTTGTTCACAGGTTCAGTTTCTTCAAATCCTCAATCAAAATGGTTTTTAGTTGGATAATTGTGCTTGTTATCGGTATGGTTGGTACGCGAGCAACAAACAAGCTAAAGAGGGCAAGAAAGCCTCAAGCTGAAGGAGAATATGTTTCTCTTGAAGATTTAGACACTGAGTCTGAAGACTGGGAGAAAGTATGTGAAGAAGCTGCGGCTAAGGCTTCATCAGCATCGAAAGGGAAAACCTCTGCTTCATCAAAGGCGAAGACTCCGCCAACAGCCGCTGAGAAAGGAAAAGCTCCCATCGAGCAAATATTGATGAAGAGGAAGAGCGTTGCTAGAAAAAGGGGCAGAGCGCGAGGAATTGAAATTAATGAACCATTAGCAAGCACACCACCTCCAGAGGAATGCGTGCACATTAGCACAGATCGGATGAAGGCGTTTGAGAATCGAGAATGCATTGGCAAACGATACGTCAATATTGCAGCGCTTCGAGATCGATCTGTAATTTTTGAAAATCTGATTGATCAAGCCAATCTCTCTCAAATTTGCCATTTTCCGGAATCATCTGAATATTGTTTACACTTAGTAAGAACATTTTACACTTGTGCATAGCAGCTTCAAGAAAACGAAGGAGGACCTATGAAGTTTATCACTTCAGTTTGAAACAAGAAACTTACCATTACACCTCAGTTAGTTGGAGAGGTGTTAGGGATGTCAGCAAGTATGATAGGGACCAACTATCTGAAGGGTTGTCCCTTGAGCAGTTTAGATTGGCGACGAGTTGTGGATAGCATCTGCATGCCGGAAACTCGGTCAGCAGGAAACTCAATATTATCAAAAGAACTTCACCCAGAATACCGATTCCTCAACTTTATCGTTTGCTACAACATTTTGCGGAATATGCAGACGGAGGTGTTACGATGGGATAGGATGCAATTCTTATATCTTTTAGGACATCCAAGAGAGGCACGAGGATTGAATACCAATATTCCTTACGTCATTTGGAATAGGATGGCTCGATATGTGGAGCATCCTCATCAAACTGAGAGACTTCCATTTCCTATGATTATTATGCGAATTTTCGAGAAGTTTGACGTAGACATCCGATCGTCAGCTTATTTGCATAGTTTGGGAATGATTAATGACTCAACGGTTGTCAAGTCACTCTCCACCAAACCAGATGACACTCCAACACCTCCTCGAGGCAAAAGACCAGCAACACCAACAGCACCAGCAGCACATACAACACCAACAACAGCACTAGCACCATATATAGCACCTACAGCACCAGCAGCAGCACCGATGGAGACATCAGATGATAATGCATCTGTAACATCCATCTACAGGGAACAACAAATGTTGTCTTCCGAATAGGAGCGCATCGCGAAAGAGCAAGGACGTATTTCTCAGGAATTGGAACTAATAACTGCAGCTCAAGTTACTTTGACAAAGAAGTATAACTCACTGACAAAATTGGTGAAAAAGATTTTCACAAAGATGGGTTGTAGCAGCTCAGAAGAGTCCGACTCAGAGAATTGATGGAAGTATGTCTGTCTCTAACATTTGTATTCTTTTACATGTTTTTATTTTTTTGTTAGCACTGACAAACTTTATGAACTTTACCTCCCTTTATTATAATTTTGGCTACTTTTCTGTGACAAAAAAAGGGTGAACACATGCAACTATTTGGAATTTTTGGTAAGTAGGTAAGTACTTGGAACATTGAAAGTACTTAGAACATAGAAAAAACTTTTGTGTTGGAACTTTTGCACGGTGAAGTAAAGGTAAGTATGAAAACTTGTGTACTTTGAGCCAACTAACTATTTGACTAACTATTTGGGCATGTAATATTACTAAAAAGTTGCTTGATAACTGACACATTTATTAATTTGTTAAGTATTTTGACATGACATTTGGATTTTTAATGGTTAGGGATATGTGAATCTTTGTTTGCTAAATTTTTCATACATATCTGATAATTAATATCATGATGAGTATAAACTCTATCTCTCTAATTGTTTATTTGAATTCTTGAGGTATCTAACGATTTCTTTTGTCAAAAATTATTTCTTTTGCAGAGAGTACAAACGTCTAAGTCTAGAGTCTATTTTAGTAGTTAACCTCATATATTCATTTTTATTTGGATCATTCATGCAAATTTTTGTTGTATGGTGATAGCAACAAAAATATCTTTTAGAATTTTTTAAGTGGATTTTTGTTTTGTCACAAAACCGCCAAAGGGGGAGATTGTTATGGATTTTGTGTTGGCGTATTTTGTGAAATGATATAAGTCTTGAAGATTGAAGATGAAGAACTGTGGATCAAGTATATCAATCTCAAGAAGAATGGATTCGGAATGATCAGGTACGTTTAACTAAAAAATTTTGGTGATCCGAATACATTTGTGTAGTCTAGAAACACTTGGATAAGTTTTCATTGCATAAAAATCAAAAATTGAACAAGTTGTGTGTTCAGGATCCGGATCAGACCATTCCAGTCCGGACCCCGAACATAGTTTAGTTCATGCGGTTTTCCAGTCTGAACCACCCCTGTTTCAGTCCGGACCCCGAACCTTAATTTCTGCAAAATTGCATGAATAGTCTAGACCTCCCTTGTTTCAGTCCGGACCACGAACTATGTTTTTCAGAAAATCTTCTAAAAAAGACAACAGTCCGGATCAGACTTAATCCAGTCCGGACCGTCGTGCGGGAAAAATTCTGTTAAGTCAGTTTTTTATTTTTATCACTTTCCAAAGGTTTCTAACCTATAAATAAACTCTGATTTCATCTTTTAGGGTAATGGAATAACTGTGGAATAATCGAGAAAAATCGATTAAGTAAAATTATAGAAAAATCCACAAATATGGAGAAGAAAAGAAACACGATTAGATTGTAAGACTCGTGAAATTCAAATGCAAAAGAAACCTAAGTGGTTGTGTACCGGTGTGCAAATTACACAGTTTTCAAGGTACTATTCCCCGCCTTTTAGATCGGAGTTTGATCTCAAAAATCTGAGATCACCAGTGCGACCGTCTCGTCGAATCGAGTAAAAATAGTATAAATGAATTTTCGATCCGACGGTCGGATCGTCTTGAAAATAGCAAAGAAGAAGTGGGGCCCCACAACTTACGTTGTGAATAGTAACCGCTGAGTTAATTCTCCCATTGGCCAACATCGGCTGATCGACCGTTTAGAGTCCGAACACATCGGTCCAGGTAGTCGATTTTAACTGGTTCATCGTTCTAAACGTAATGGTGCTGACGAAATTTGCGTTTGACGGCTCTGGAGCATCGGGATGCGTGCCATACAGTAGAATTTACTATATTAAATGGGCCAAACATTTTTATGGGCACTAAACTGAGGAACCAAAATCACTACTTTATAGATTTCGTCGAGCCGGACGTCGTGGTGGTGCCCGTCTTTCAGTTTGACGACCCGATTATCTCGAAAAGTGTGAAATACTCAAAAAGTTGCAGTATTTTGCGAAAAGTCCTTATATTTTATGTGTCAAATGGTGAGAGAATTGTCGGAGAGGGTCCTAATCGTGAAATTAAGCTACAGTGAAGGACCTATGTCTAAATATCCAGAGTTGAGGGGGCAAAATGCATTTGTAGCAATATGCATATATACATGCATTAGGGTTCTCTTGCAACCCTAACCCGTAGCCCTAGCCCTCTAGCAGCCTCACCTAAACCCTTCGTGTCCCTCTGGCTCTTCCTCGTCGGTTACGTCGCCGGCCGCCGCCTTTCCTCGCCGGAAAAGAAGAAGGAGCAAAGAGAAGCTTCGTTCCCGGGTTAGGTTGGAGAAGAAACCAACAAGGAGGTTTGGATCGCTTTAGACCGTATTTGGAGGCACCTCTGTGCGTTAGAGACCCAGCCCGAGGAATCCCGGCACCCTGCTCCGCCGCGCGCCATCGGAGGAGGATCTCTTCTTCTTTCTTATTCCGACGAGGTGAGTTTGTGCCACTTCTTCATCTTTGTTGCTTCAAAACCCTTGTAGTCTCCTTCTGACATCGAGAGCACTCTCTCTGTGAAGTGGGAGGTGCTGCCGTGCTCTGGTTCCCGGCGGGTGAGAGAAGATCGCCGGAAACCTAATATTGGGCCAGATCTGTTCCCAAGCTTTATCCAGCCGTTGACGACCCGATCAGGCACATTGGAAAGCTTCCTTTGGTTGACTGTAGGCTCTCCACAAAATTTGAGAAGGATCAGTTGAGAGGCAAGCCCGCACGAGCGAGCCCTAGCCTCAGGTTGTCTTCCTCACGACCGAACTCCATCGCCCGGCGCCGCCGCTGCCCCGCGCCGCCGGCCACCCCCTTAGCAAGCTCCACTTCACCGGGGGAAGTCACTTGGTGCAAGTTGTTGGACCTAAAGACCCTCGGTTGGGAATCCGCCATTAGTGAGCATCGAGCTTGATCGAGCTTGGCCGCCGGTCACCACCGCCGCCTCTAGCCACCGTCCGACCACCCAGGTTGCCCGAGCTAGGTCTCCGGCCGCCGCCGCCGCTTTCAGTCGCCGGTCGACCACCAAGTGTTTGTTGGTGCATCTCCGGCCAGCCGCCGCCTCCGACCACCGGCGTTGGGTCTGACTGCGACCGAGCCACCTCTATGAGTGTACTTTTGCTACTGCTTGCCTCTGCTCCAAGCTTGAACCCAACTTGATCAAGCTTCAGCCTAACCCGAGCTCTAGCAAGATTGTAGCCTCAACCACCTTTCTCCAACGATCTTTCTGGCCGGTCTGTGTCGCGCCTGAGGTGAGCCCTAGACTCTGAAGTCCTTCCTGAACATGATGCTCATGCTTTATAATGAGTTGATCAAGTAGTTAGGTTAGTGTGGTAAACCAAGCTATTGTGAACTATGTAATTATGGCCCCGATTGTGTTTTCGAGCTTCGTGCCCACTCAAACTAGTGAGCACGGGTTACCTTGCGTCGAGATCTACCTACGGTATTTTACGGCGTAGATTAAAACCTCACGGATTGGGAGATCGAGTCGAAACAGTGGTTAATTAGGTGTAGTTATGCAAATTTAGAGAACCATAGGGACTCGATTGCAAATATGACTTTATGGTCTATCTCGGGCAGCATGTATGTGATCTCTGAGCTTTTTGTTAGAGGTTCGTTGGTCTTCATTGAGCAGGAAACGGGTAACGAACCGTAAATCGGCAAAATCGTCGATTTAACGGCTTTCGACGCGAGTTTCGCGTATTTCGATATAATGAGTCTGTTAGCAGATGTGTTACCTGTCCCTGGTTATTCCCGACGTTGTCCTGGCTAGTCCAGTGGCTCTCGTTTCAAGTCGGTTGCTTCCGGTGCCATATCGGCCTTTCCGGAAGTGTGAAGTAATTATGGCTCCGATCGAGCATCGAGTTAAGCAAAGTGGCTTAATTAGTGAGTTTTAAAATATATATAACATGCAATTTGGAAAAGATTAGGGGAGTTCCCTATTTAAACTATTTGCATAGTGTGAGTCTGTGGTTTGGGGAATGTGCGAGTCCGTCCCTGATCAGTATTCATGCAGTCTGACTCCGGCCCACGAGCCTTCTGTTGGAGTCGTTGGTCCGCCTACACACAGGTGGGTTTATCTTCGGTCCGAGTTTTATCTTTTCAGCCCTCTGGGCGCTTTAGTTAGTCAGACACCTATTTTTGATATTAGCCATGATCTTTCATTTATGCTATACCATCATAGACTGCTTATATCCTGCTTTACTTGGACATATCTTGTTTATTTGCTAGCAGATTTATATATCTCAGTATAATAGTCTTACTTGGTCTTATCATGCCTGTTGATTGATACACTGCTTTTGTGTCGAGTTATTCTTGCACTTATATTCCAGCTATGCATGATTGACCATGATTGATATACAGACATCTACATCCCTGTGGGGATTTCTGGCATATTGCCGATTACCCGGTCTGTGGACCGTGAGCTTGAGCATTAGCATTATGATGGTTGTGCACCTGCTGTTCACTCGCGTACGCTATGGGATTGATCCCCCACATTGCATTTTTTACCGGTAAAGGGTCTGGTTGACCCGTGAGCAATCCCCTCTTGCTGTATCACTAGGTACGGGGAGCCTCTCGGCTGTACCGATATGAGGAAACTCTCGGTTGTACCGTTAGGTACGAGGATCCTCTCGGCTATATCAATGGTACGGCATTGCTGTTCAGCTCGGCTAGGCGGAATCCAGTATGGTTGTGGTTGGTTCTACTTTGATATCTTCGCCTGAGGTCCCCGTGACCAATAGTGGCATCGGTTGGGTACTTGCTTTTCATTATTGTTGCATAGTTATATTTCCGTGTTCTAGCATGCTTTACTGATTCATTCTGTACCCATATCTGTTCAGTTATATTGTTGACTTATCTTTAGTCTTTTATTGATTATTCAGCTTTACTTATGGATCTATTTATTATCCGCAGATTATTATATCCAGTAGGTACGATTAGCTATTTCTCGACTCGTCGTGCCCACTGGGATACACTGTCGATGTATCTCACACCCCCTGGGTGACTATTTTTCAGGTCGTTCGGGTGCTGGGATGTCGGGATACATTAGTGAGGCTGTTGTGACAGTGCCGACCGTTATGTCACCAGTATACTTTATCTTCTGCATTATGTTTTAAAATATTGTAAAATGACTAATGATGTATGCATAGTTTAGACTACTCTGGTATTGGCTATAAGTGCTTAGCCGTGCACGTATAGGAAAGGCTTTGTCCAAATGGATAGGAAATTTACAATACATATGGCGATCTGTTCACCCCTGAAATGATTTAAACTCTGATTTCAAAAAAAAAAAAAAAGAAAGAAAGAAAGAAAGAAATTAGCCTGCTTTTCAAAACTCGGGGCGTGACATAGTGTCACGCCCCGAGTGTAAACCAGAACCAGGGTCCGTCTACAGATCCGCCGTGCACACGGAATTTACCGCGTACACGAAGCGCTGGTAACCTGCTCAAATATAAGATGTACAATAAAAGAGCATAATACAGAGCTGAAATAGAAGAACCACATAGTAACTGAAATACAAGTAAAGCTGTATCAATACAATAGTCTCCCAGCTCACCAAAATAATACATCCAGCTGGCTATAGCCAGACCTAAAATAAAAGGAAAGCACAATAGTCTGGGTACAATATCTGTCTAATACAATCCCTCAGCTCACAGGAGATCTATCTACTCAGCGATCCCCTTACCTCGATCAGCTGCCGACGGCCTAGCAGCTCCCGCAGACGACTCTGCAATATAAAGGAGAAGAAACAGAGAACAATAATGGGGGTGAGAACTACTAGATAAACCAGTAGCCTCCCCTAGTGGGTAAAACCTCAAACACTGACGCACCCACTAGGACTACTAGAGGCAAAAGGAAAGGACAGTGGTATGCTATAGAGACTACTGAAAAAGAGGGAACTATCACTACTATGCCTCTACAGCCATGCCAAAAGAAATGACTATATGTATGCATCAGTATCTATCCTGCCTGCCTGAATAAACCCAATCCAGTCACCAGTGAAAACTGGTACTGCCTGCTATGCCGTGCCGTGTCGTATCGGGTATGCCAGCCCACGCATAACACCGATGCGAAAAGGAGTCTCAAGGACTCAAGAATAGTCTGCCGCGCACTCCGGAGTCGCACTCGAGGGGAGCGACCCACACGAGTAAAGTACCTCTGTAATAAGTATCCCTGTAACCAGTATCTCTGTATGGCAGGACTAGATCATGACTATGATCAAAGTGGGAAAATATCCATCCACTAAAGTAACCCTGATCCCTAATCAGATGCAATAGTAATCAACAAGTGGGAAACACCGTCCACTAGGAAATCTGAAACCCAATCTGATGCATAAGTGAACATCCGGTCAACCGCCTAATGTCCGCGGTCGCCGCAACACCCTATAAGTCCAACATCTGATAAAGTAATCAACATCTGGCTAACCGCCTCATGTCCGCGGTTACCACAATGCCCCACAACCCATAATCGAGTCTATCCTGTCCCAAACTCCAAGGCCTCAACTACACTATCCCAAACCCTGCTCAAACCGAGCAACATGTATCCAGATGCGAAGGAGAATAGTAAAACATGGTTTCTCCTAAGTCAAGTCCCAATAATAGTGTAGCAATAAATAGTGGCCTATCTAGGTGTCCAAACAAGCATGCAAAGGTTCGCTTTTAAAAACTGTAGGAAAGTATCAGATATTTATTTAGAAAAAGATGGTTTTATGATAAGTCTTTTGCATGCGATGATAGATTACAGCATGTGTCCCAACAACAGTGTCCCGGTTTATCATAAATGAGCTGTCATATTATTTGTGGGGTTTACTTATGTATTTCATGATTAAAAGTACCGATTATCAGTTTAAAGTCGGGAGTCTTTAATACTCCTAGTGAGATAGTCAGAAGTGAGGTAAGCAACAACCACCCACCTCGAAAAGCAAAATCCACACCCAGGAAGATCTCCTTGCTGTCCGCAGTCTCCTAGCCCCGCAACTCGTCGAAAATAGTGTATAACTGTACAGAATAATACATCTGGTGTGAACACGGATCCCAAAATACAGCCTTATTATTATTTTTCCAGCCAGTTTACAAAAGGGGATTCTCACCTCTGTACAGTGCTCTGAAAAATCCAGAAAAATCACGGTTGCGTTCCTTGCGAAGAGTAGATCAAAACCGACTACTTATTTGCCTTGATCCGATGTTCCTAGCTCAAGATATAAATCGGAGAAGTCGGGGCTGTCCAGAAAATATCACAGCAAAAAAGGGGGTTAAAGGTGCCTCGGGAACCGTGCCAAAAGTGCGAAACGGACCAAAGTGATCAACACGAAAAACGAAGCCTTACCTCTTACGGTCGCGCTGTCGTAGAAATCGTTCAAAAATTCCTCTTAGTTAGCACACAGGGAATTTCCGACTGAACTGTGACGGAAAATGGGCCGAAATTGAGAATCGTCGCAGTGCGCCGTGTCGCAGATAACTTGCTGTCGGAAGATCCAGAAATTCTGAAATTTCTATGGTAGATAGAGGACAGAGAAATGAAGAACTTTCATTAAGGGCTCACTGTCATTTTCTCTCTCTAGAATTCGTAAATGGCAGAGAGAGAGAGAGAGGGGGTATTTATAATGGGCCAAAATCCCTATTCGGGCTCCACAAAAAATCCGGGCCAGAACACGGGACAGCAAATTCGGCCAATCAGATTGCGCCACGCCTCACAGAACAGGAAACATCCGTACGGTCCAATGGAATCGCGCCACGTGTCCCAGCCGCCCACGTGTTCCACGCGCCCGGCGCACGTGGGCGGCTCTGCGCCCGCCAATGAACAGTGGACACGTGTCCCACGTGGTCCACGGGGCGCACGAGCCCGGTCCACGCGCCGGGTCTTCCGGATCCTGTCGGCCAATGAGGGGATGCCACGTGTTGCACGCCAGCCGCCTCCCTTGACGCCGCCGGGCCAATCAGGTGATGACACGTGGCAGTTGGTACTTTCCGTGCACCCGGTGCACGCCTGCCTGTGGACCGCGCGCCTGCGCACCTGCCCGCGCCTGCCCGCGGCCCTGTTCCGCCCCTGCGCCGCCCTGCGCCGCCGCGCGCCGCTGCCCGCCGCCGCCCGCCGGTCGCCGCCGGCCGCAGGAACAGTAATTCCGGCCGGCCGGAGTTACTGTTCCGATGAACAGTGCCATAGTGCCGAAAAATGCCGTAAATATACCATTTTGATCATTTTCGCGCGCTGAGTCCGAATCCGCCGTCCGTTTCTTCAGATTCTCATCCGAAATTTTGCCGAAAGCTCCCGAAAGGCCCACTTGATCCGTTTTTCGCGCCGAATCCATTTCTGAAGTCCGTTTTCGACGCTGCAAGCTCCATTGCACTGTGTAGGCTTCCTCTAAGCGCCATTAACGCTTCAAAATCCTTCCTAAAAATCCGGATCATCACATCCTCCCCCACTAAAAAGAGTTTCGTCCTCGAAACGAAAATCATACCTCAATCCAAAGCCTCAAACAGGTAGGGGTAGGTGTCCAACATCTCTGACTCGAGCTCCCACGTCGCCTCGCGTTCGTCATGATTGCTCCAAAGGATCTTCACATAGGGGATGGTCCGGCTGCGCAATTCTCTCACCTCTCGATCCAGAATTCGCAGTGGACGCTCCTCGTACCTCAATTCCTCGCTGATCTCGAGCGGTGTGAAGTCGATGACGTGCGACGGGTCGAAGACATATTTCCTCAGAGTAGAAACATGAAATACATTGTGGACACCAGCAAGTCTCGGGGAAAGTGCAAGTCGGTAAGCAACTGGCCCGATGCGCTCCAATACTTCAAAGGGTCCAATATATCGGGGGCTAAGTTTCCTGCGGATGCCGAACCTCCTGATTCCTTTGGACGGCGAGACTTTCAAAAATACATGATCTCCAACCTGAAACTCTAAGTCTCGTCGCCGAATGTCGGCATAGCTCCTTTGTCGGCTCTGGGCGGTTTGAAGATGCTTTCGAATCACTCGGACCTTCTCTTCTGCCTCTACCAATAGCTCTGGTCCCAAGGTCCGCCTTTCGCCCACGTCACTCCAATATAGCGGTGATCGACACTTGCGTCCATACAACGCTTCAAACGGAGCCATCTTAATGCTCGCTTGAAAGCTATTGTTGTACGCGAACTCAGCCAAAGATAAGTGTCGAATCCACCCTCCGCCGAAATCTAAGACGCAAGCCCTCAGCATGTCTTCCAGGATTTGTATAGTCCGTTCTGACTGCCCATCAGTCTGCGGATGAAAGGCTGTACTGAAGCTAAGCTGAGTCCCCATGGATGTTTGCAAGCTCTTCCAGAAATGCGAAACAAACCTCGGGTCTCTATCTGATACTATGGAGGCTGGTACTCCATGTAGCCTTACTATCTCATCAAGATATAACTGGGCTAGTCGCTCGAGTGGCCAAGTAGTCTGTATAGGCAAAAAGTGTGCTGACTTGGTAAGTCGATCTACAACTACCCAGATAGCATCAGCACCTCCCTGTGCTCTTGGCAATCCGACCACGAAATCCATCGTAATGTGGTCCCATTTCCACTCGGGGATTGGGAGACTCTGTAACTTGCCAGCTGGCACTCGATGCTCAGCTTTCACCTGCTGACAAGTTAAACACTGAGCCACAAATCTCCCGATATCCCTCTTCATGCCATTCCACCAGAAGTGTGCCTTAAGGTCCTTATACATCTTAGTCCCACCAGGATGTAGGGTATAAGGTGTATAATGGGCTTCTCGCAATATCTGCTCTCTGATCTCCGTATCCCTTGGCACACATGCTCGGTCCCTGTACATGAGTACTCCCGAAGCATCTACTATAAAGTCTCCTGACTGAATACTCGGAATCTGATCTCTAATCTTGGTCAAGTGGGGGTCCTCACTCTGTTTCTCCCTGATTCTATCCAATAGAGTGGACTGTACGACAAAAGACGTCAGTCTAGCAGAGACCCCAGGGGACACAACCTCTATCTCGAGCCGCCTCATCTCCTCCAATAGTGGCGCCTGATTTGTAATTAACATGGACAAACTCTGCACTGCTCTCCTGCTCAAAGCATCAGCAACCACATTGGCCTTACCCGGATGGTAAAGGATTTCCACGTCATAATCCTTTAACAGCTCCAACCATCGGCGTTGCCTTAGGTTTAGCTCTTTTTGTGTGAACAGGTACTTCAGGCTCTTGTGGTCGGTGTAAATCTCACAGTGCTCCCCATACAGGTAATGGCGCCAAAGCTTCAATGCAAACACTACGGCAGTAAGCTCCAAGTCATGGGTAGGATAATTCTTCTCATAATCCTTGAGCTGTCGCGATGCATAAGCAATTACCCTCCCTTCCTGCATCAACACACAGCCAAGTCCACTGTGCGATGCGTCACTGTAGATCACATATCCTTTTTCCATAACAGGGAGAGAAAGGATAGGGGCGGTCATTAATCTACTCTTCAGCTCTTCAAAGCTTCTCTGACAGTCCTCACTCCAGATAAACTTCACTCCTTTACGCGTTAAGCGAGTGAGGGGTGTGGAGAGCTTCGCAAAGCCCTCCACAAACCGACGATAATAACCAGCTAATCCCATAAAACTACACACCTCTGAAACAGTCGTCGGTCGGGGCCAATCCCGGACTGCCTCAATCTTCGCCGGGTCCACTGCCACACCTGCAGCGGAAATCACATGGCCCAAGAAAGCTACCTCCCGAAGCCAAAACTCGCACTTCGCCAGCTTGGCATACAACTTCTTTTCTCTTAGAAGTTGTAGCACAATCCTCAGATGCTCCTCATGCTCAGCATCACTTCGGGAGTAAACCAAAATATCATCGATGAATACTACTACGAATCGATCCAAGTATGGTCGGAAGATTCGGTTCATTAAATCCATGAATGCGGCAGGGGCATTAGTCAGTCCAAAAGGCATAACTGTAAACTCATAGTGCCCGTACCGGGTCCTGAAAGCTGTCTTCGGAACATCCTCGGCCTTCACCTTCAACTGGTGGTAACCGGATTGCAGATCTATCTTAGAAAAGACACAAGACCCTTGCAGCTGATCAAAGAGATCGTCGATGCGTGGCAAAGGGTACTTGTTCTTGATGGTCACTTTATTCAATTCCCTATAGTCCACACACAATCGAAGTGACCCATCTTTCTTCTTCACGAATAGCACCGGCGCTCCCCAAGGCGATACACTTGGTCTAATAAAACCCTTGTCCATTAAATCCTGGAGTTGCGCCTTAAGCTCTCGCAGCTCAGCCGGTGCCATCCGGTAAGGAGCCTTAGAGATTGGCGCAGTTCCTGGAACTACGTCAATCACAAACTCAATCTCCCTATCTGGCGGCATGCTAGTCAGCTCAGGTGGAAAGACATCCGGGAACTCGCGAACAATGGGGATATCCCTGAGTCCCGGTGCCGCCGTAGGCCCCTCAACGACACTAGCCAAAAAGGCTACACATCCTCGATGGATCATTTGCCTCGCACGGGAAGTCGAAACCATAGAGGCAAAGAAAGCACTCTGACATCCCCGGTATACAAACATCTCCTGGCCTGGCTCTCTAAATGTGACTGTCCTCGCGGCACAATCAATAGTCGCAAAATATCGGGCCAGCCAGTCCATCCCGAGGACCACATCAAAGTCCTTTAGCTGTCTCAAGACCAACAGGTCTGCTGGCATAATCCAGGACTCAATTTGCATCGGGCAGGACCAACAACACTCCTCCACGTGCAAAGTGTGATCGGGAATCTGAACCTCTAGTGCACGTGGCAAAAGTCCTACCTCTAACCCATGTAATGATGCAAATGATCTACTAATAAAAGAATGTGATGCTCCAGTATCAAACAAAGTACGAGTCCTAATGTCAGAAAGTAATGTGATACCTGCCACCACATGATCTGCTGCCGAAGAATCCTCTACTTGCGCAGCATACACTCGCCCACTCTGAGCTGGAGGCCGATAGTCCGTGGGATGGGAAGAAGATGGCCTGCTTGCCGGAGCATAAGGTCGCTGCTGAGATGGCGGTCGCTGCTGTGATGAAAAAGGAGCTGATGCTGAAGAAGGTGCTACAGATGCCGTAACCGGGCAAGTAGCTCGTATATGACCCGGTTGTCCGCATCGATAACAGCGGCCAATCCTCAAATCACACGTGTTTGATGGATGCTGGCCTCTGCAGAAAACACACGTCTCTATAGGCTGGGTCGGTCTCGACTGCTGCTGTTGTCTCTGAGACCGTTGCTGCCGCTGAGGCCCACGCTGCGATGACTGAGATCTCTGCTGCTGTTGCTGGGGCTGGCGGAATGTACCTGATCTCTGGTGTCCCTGAAACCCACGACCCTGAGAATGGAATCGTGGAGGTCTCGGGGGTCTATGACGACTCGACTGCCCTTCATCCGTCTGTGCTGGGCGCTTCGCCCCTGGGATCACTGCGGGGGCTGGGGCTACCTCCTCCATAACTGCTTCCCCGCGTTCAACATAGAGTGCCTGCTCCATAGAGGCCTCCAAGGTCTGCAATCTATGTGAACGGACTAACTGAAAGAGATCCCGGTGCAGTCCTCGTTCGAACATATAAATCCGGTGTGTTTCATCCCTGGCCACGTGTGGTACACACGCCAACAATTGGTTGAAATCTGCAATGTACTCATGCACGGGCCGATCTCCCTGTCTGAGATTCTTCAATTGCTCCTCCAGCCTCTGACGAACGCTTTCCGGGAAGAAGGCTCCAAGAAGTAGATTGCGGAACTCCGCCCAGGTCAGAAGCTGAGTCCCAGGTGGACCAGCCGGTCGAACACGCCGCCACCAAGCCTCGGCGTTGCGCTCCAAAAAGTTCGTCGCCAATAACACCTGGTATCGCTCCTCGATGAACAATGTCTCGAAACGTCGCTCCATTGCCGTAATCCATGATTCTGCCTCCCACGGCTCTGTACTCTGCCCCGAGAAATGGGGTGGGTCAAACTGGCGAAACCTCATCAACAAGTCGACCATCTCCCGCTGCTCTGCCGTGGTTAGAGGTCCCGTCAACCCAGACGGCTGTCTACCAATACCCCGAGCAACAGGGGATGCTGGGGTCACCGGTACAACTGGGGGAGCCACAGCAGGGGATGATGGTACGGGAGAACTCTCCGGGGGTGCTACAACAGGCTGCGCTCTCTGCTCTAACATCTGCGTCAGCCGACCCATGGCCTCCTCCTGACGCCGAACAGCCTCCGACATTTGAGCCATCTGAGCCTGTAGCTCCTGCACCTCACTCTGCTGACCCTGCCCGGACTCCTCCTGATCGGGCTCAGGGGAAGAGGGCTGAGAACGCGTCAACATCCTGCATCGCGGAGGCATCCTACCACAAGAAACCACAAATCAGAAACATACCCCGCACGACCCAATCTAACGAAAGTCAAAGACATCCCCCTATCTCTGTGACTTTATGTTGTCTGCAGCCAACATAACTGTTCACTAGAAATAGGATATGTCGATCCCTCTTCCCTCATTGGAAGAGTTAAATGACCCAATCACCGACTTTCGCCTAAGAACATAACGTCTCTCACGCCCTATCATCCTAGGGTCCAACATAAGCCTAGGGTTTCCTAAGTCCCAACAGTCCTATCCCTAAGCTCTGATACCAACTTAATCTGTCACGCCCCGGGTGTAAACCAGAACCCTGGTCCGTCTACAGATCCGCCGTGCACACGGAATTTACCGCGTACACGAAGCGCTGGTAACCTGCTCAAATATAAGATGTACAATAAAAGAGCATAATACAGAGCTGAAATAGAAGAACCACATAGTAACTGAAATACAAGTAAAGCTGTATCAATACAATAGTCTCCCAGCTCACCAAAATAATACATCCAGCTGGCTATAGCCAGACCTAAAATAAAAGGAAAGCACAATAGTCTGGGTACAATATCTGTCTAATACAATCCCTCAGCTCACAGGAGATCTATCTACTCAGCGATCCCCTTACCTCGATCAGCTGCCGACGGCCTAGCAGCTCCCGCAGACGACTCTGCAATATAAAGGAGAAGAAACAGAGAACAATAATGGGGGTGAGAACTACTAGATAAACCAGTAGCCTCCCCTAGTGGGTAAAACCTCAAACACTGACGCACCCACTAGGACTACTAGAGGCAAAAGGAAAGGACAGTGGTATGCTATAGAGACTACTGAAAAAGAGGGAACTATCACTACTATGCCTCTACAGCCATGCCAAAAGAAATGACTATATGTATGCATCAGTATCTATCCTGCCTGCCTGAATAAACCCAATCCAGTCACCAGTGAAAACTGGTACTGCCTGCTATGCCGTGCCGTGTCGTATCGGGTATGCCAGCCCACGCATAACACCGATGCGAAAAGGAGTCTCAAGGACTCAAGAATAGTCTGCCGCGCACTCCGGAGTCGCACTCGAGGGGAGCGACCCACACTAGTAAAGTACCTCTGTAATAAGTATCCCTGTAACCAGTATCTCTGTATGGCAGGACTAGATCATGACTATGATCAAAGTGGGAAAATATCCATCCACTAAAGTAACCCTGATCCCTAATCAGATGCAATAGTAATCAACAAGTGGGAAACACCGTCCACTAGGAAATCTGAAACCCAATCTGATGCATAAGTGAACATCCGGTCAACCGCCTAATGTCCGCGGTCGCCGCAACACCCTATAAGTCCAACATCTGATAAAGTAATCAACATCTGGCTAACCGCCTCATGTCTGCGGTTACCACAATGCCCCACAACCCATAATCGAGTCTATCCTGTCCCAAACTCCAAGGCCTCAACTACACTATCCCAAACCCTGCTCAAACCGAGCAACATGTATCCAGATGCGAAGGAGAATAGTAAAACATGGTTTCTCCTAAGTCAAGTCCCAATAATAGTGTAGCAATAAATAGTGGCCTATCTAGGTGTCCAAACAAGCATGCAAAGGTTCGCTTTTAAAAACTGTAGGAAAGTATCAGATATTTATTTAGAAAAAGATGGTTTTATGATAAGTCTTTTGCATGCGATGATAGATTACAGCATGTGTCCCAACAACAGTGTCCCGGTTTATCATAAATGAGCTGTCATATTATTTGTGGGGTTTACTTATGTATTTCATGATTAAAAGTACCGATTATCAGTTTAAAGTCGGGAGTCTCTAATACTCCTAGTGAGATAGTCAGAAGTGAGGTAAGCAACAACCACCCACCTCGAAAAGCAAAATCCGCACCCAGGAAGATCTCCTTGCTGTCCGCAGTCTCCTACCCCCGCAACTCGTCGAAAATAGTGTATAACTGTACAGAATAATACATCTGGTGTGAACACGGATCCCAAAATACAGCCTTATTATTATTTTTCCAGCCAGTTTACAAAAAGGGATTCTCACCTCTGTACAGTGCTCTGGAAAATCCAGAAAAATCACGGTTGCGTTCCTTGCGAAGAGTAGATCAAAATCAACTACTTATTTGCCTTGATCCGATGTTCCTAGCTCAAGATATAAATCGGAGAAGTCGGGGCTGTCAAGAAAATATCACAGCAAAAAAGGGGGTTAAAGGTGCCTCGGGAACTGTGCCAAAAGTGCGAAACGGACCAAAGTGATCAACACAAAAAACGAAGCCTTACCTCTTACGGTCGCGCTGTCGCAGAAATCGTTCAAAAATTCCTCCTAGTTAGCACACAGGGAATTTCCGACTGAACTGTGACGGAAAATGGGCCGAAATTGAGAATCGTCGCAGTGCGCCGTGTCGCAGATAACTTGCTGTCGAAAGATCCAGAAATCCTGAAATTTCTATGGTAGATAGAGGACAGAGAAAGGAAGAACTTTCATTAAGGGCTCACTGTCATTTTCTCTCTCTAGAATTCGCAAATGGCAGAGAGAGAGAGGGGGTATTTATAATGGGCCAAAATCCCTATTTGGGCTCCACAAAAAATCCGGGCCAGAACACGGGACAGCAAATTCGGCCAATCAGATTGCGCCACGCCTCACAGAACAGGAAACATCCGTACGGTCCAATGGAATCGCGCCACGTGTCCCAGCCGCCCACGTGTTCCATGCGCCCGGCGCACGTGGGCGGCTCTGCGCCCGCCAATGAACAGTGGACACGTGTCCCACGTGGTCCACGGGGCGCACGAGCCCGGTCCACGCGCCGGGTCTTCCGGATCCTGTCGGCCAATGAGGGGATGCCACGTGTCGCACGCCAGCCGCCTCCCTTGATGCCGTCGGGCCAATCAGGTGATGACACGTGGCAGTTGGTACTTTCCGTGCACCCGGTGCACGCCTGCCTGTGGACTGTGCGCCTGCGCGCCTGCCCGCGCCTGCCCGCGGCCCTGTTCCGCCCCTGCGCCGCCCTGCGCCGCCGCGCGCCGCTGCCCGCCGCCGCCCGCCGGTCGCCGCCGCCCGCCGGAACAGTAATTCCGGCCGGCCGGAGTTACTGTTCCGGTGAACAGTGCCATAGTGCCGAAAAATGCCGTAAATATACCATTTTGATCGTTTTCGCGCGCTGAGTCCGAATCCGCCGTCCGTTTCTTTAGATTCTCATCCGAAATTTTGCCGAAAGCTCCCGAAAGGCCCACTTGATCCGTTTTTCGCGCCGGATCCATTTCTGAAGTCCGTTTTCGACGCTGCAAGCTCCATTGCACTGTGTAGGCTTCCTCTAAGCGCCGTTAACGCTGCAAAATCCTTCCTAAAAATTCGAATCATCACACATAGATTCATGTTTCTTCATCTATATTGTTCAATTTGATTCTAGGGTTTTCAAACTCCTATTTTTTGTAGAATCAAATTGAAGAATACTTAGATGGTATTTCCTTATCTATCTTTAATCTAAGTATTCGGAGGATCATCAATAAACAAAACAACGATTTATCAAGAATCGACGCGAGGATTCGCATGGCCTTGTGGATTCAAGGTGTGACCGCTCTCGTGGATTCGGAGCGAGGCGCGTTCGTGTGATCGAAGCATGCCACATTGGTGAGGACCGTGGATTCGGTTGGACGTCGTGGATTCGACGTTGGACTTCGTGGATTTGAAGTTGGACGCAAATCGTGGATTCGAGGAGCGTTCGGAGCGAGCGGAGAAGATCAACTAGGAGTGTATGGAAAAGGTTGAGTTGTAGGTTTACGGTAAATCACCTTGTAAGTGTTTTAATTCTAGTAGATTTCGCCGTGTTATCGGTCCCGTGGTTTTTTACTCCTGTGACGGAGTTTTCCACGTAAATCTTGCGTACTTTATTTATTTTCCGCATTGGGTTATTTTTTTACGCAACGATTTGGTGTGTTTATTATTTTCACCTATTCACCCCCCCACTAGGTGGTTTTTTCCCTATTCAGATCCATATAATCCATAACCCACACTGCCGTGCTTGCTCAACTTGCACCTCATCGCGCGCTTCAAAGGGGTCAATTGGAATCATAGCATCATCATCTTGCTTTTCCTTAGTGCCTTGAAATGACCCTTCATTGAAGACAACATCACGACTTACGACTATTTTGTGGGTAGTAGGGTCCTACAATCGATACCCCTTAACACCTGTCGCATAGCCAAGAAATATATACCTCCGAGAGTTCTTATCCAATTTGACCTTTTCTCCTTCGGTATCCACGCATAAGCATCACATCCAAAGACACGGAGATAGGAGTAATCAACAGACTTGCCGCTCCAGACTTCTTCAGGAATTTTCAAACCAAGTGATTTTGTCGGTGCTCGATTAATCAAATAACAAGCTGTGCTCACGGCTTCCGTCCAAAATCTCTTGTCAAGTTTTGAGGTACTCAACATGCTACAGGCCCTCTCCATGAGTGTTCTATTTAACCTCTTGGCTATACCGTTTTGTTGCTGTGTACCGAGTACAGTAAGATGCCGCTTAATTCCGTGCTCATTACAAAACTCATCAAATTCTCTTAAACAATACTCCCCTCCGTTCTCAGAACGTAGGCACTTAATTTTTAAATTCTTTTCATTCTCCACAAGAGTTTTGAACTTTTTAAAAGTCTCAAACACATCGGACTTTCACTTTAGAATATACACTCAAGCCTTCCGAGAGTAATCATCAATGAATGAAACGAAGTAAGAACATCCACCCAACAAAGTATCGGGCGACTCTTAAGTATTCGAATGAATCAACTCGAGATGCTTCTTATTTCTTTGATGTGATAGAGAAAAAGACAACTTTCGTTGCTTCCCATAGATGCAATCTTCACAAAAATCTAATGGCGCGAACTTGTAACCTAAAAGAAGTTCACGGTTGGATAATACCTGCAATCGGCGCTCGCTCATGTGTCCTAAACGGCGATGCCACACCGTTGAAGACTCCACCTTTGCGCTTGCAATAACCACTTCTCCCACTTGAGTCTCGCCCACTAATCTATAAAGACCACCTACTTGCTCTCATTTCATCAACACCAAACAATCTTGACATACCTTCAAGTGATCATTCTCGCCAATAAATTTAAACCCTTGTTTGCAAAATTTCCCAAGTGATAGAAGACTTTTTTGAAGTGCATGAACATGTCGAACATTAGAAACCGTCCGAATAACACCATCAAACATCTTGATGCGAACGTCTCCTTCTCTAATCACTGGACATGCCGTGTTGTTACCCAAATAGATAACTCCACCATCCCATGACTTATAAGAATGAAACCACTCCCTATAGGGAGTCATGTGGAGCGACGCCTCCGAATCCAAGATCCAATAATAAATAAGCTCGGATCTATCCAATGCGATTGACGCATCTCCGTTCTCCGAACTATCCGACTTAGCATCCGCTTCGGCTATATTACCTTGAAAATTATTTGAATCGGATTTACCATTAACTCCTTTAACCTGACAATCTTTCTTCAGGTGCCCCAACTTTCCACAATTACAACACTTTACTTTCTTTTTGCCCTTGGATTTTGATCTCGACTTTTCTTGATCACCATGCTCCCTCTCGAAATGTCTTCCCCGTGCTATCATAGCCTCCCCTGAAAAACTTCCTTGGCTAGACTTCCGCCTCATCTCCTCGGTAAGTAATGATGCAACAACCGACTCCATCTTAAGGGTTTCAACATGACTCAAGTTCATGATCAAATTATTCCAAATTTTCGGCATCGAGCAAAATAAAATACTTGCCTTTTCTTCTTCATCGATTCTCATGTCTAGGACTGCAAGTTTGCTCACGATAGAGTTGAAAGTACTTAGATGTTCTTGTACCAGTGCCCCATCTTTCATATTTAGATTGTATAATTGTCACCTTAATATGATTTTGTTCACCAATGACTTTCCTCCATAGAGATTTTTCAATTTATTCTAAATTTCTTTTGTGCTAGTTTCAGTCTCCACATTGAATAGCACTGAATCATCCAGTGCCAAATATAGGTTTGCCAAAGCCATCTTGTCCTTCTTTTCAAATTGTTTATCCGTCATTCCTTCCGACTTATTCTCCTTTCATTGCGGGGCAATCTCATAAGCATTTTTAATCAAAACTGTTTGCATCTTCAATTTCCACAATGCAAAGCTCGCTCCATCAAACCGAGGAATATCATACTTTGTCGCTGAAACTTTTCCCGCCATCGTTTCACCGTCAACGAACTACGAAGAACCAAATGCTCCGATACCAATTGAAGGGGGAACCGGTCGGGGAATTACGGAGCACACCTCAACCCACACAGCACACAAGCGCAGTGGAAACAAAATCTTTCGTAGATGAAAATATACGAGAACGATCGTAGAAAAATAAGTACGAAAATAACTAAACAAATAAAATGAAGAATAAACACAAGGACACAAGATTTACGTGGTTGGGCTAACAATGTGTCGACTTACGTCCACGGGCAAGACCATCTCAATGCGACGTCCACGGACAAGACCACCTCAATGCGTTCTTCAATTAATTCACGACACAAAAAATATAAGGAGGAAAAATTGGATTACAAGAAACTCTCTCACAGAGGCTCTACACGTTTTTTCTCTTAATTAGGGTTCTTTTCAATGAAACTCTAAAAAATAAAAGATGAATCACAAGAGTTAATATAACTCTAAAAATCTAATTCTAATAGGAAACGATCTCCACCGTTCATCCGAATTTCCAATTCACTTCTAGTCGTCGTTGATATATTCTTAAGAATTCTCATTAAAATATTTTTAAATCATCCCTAATCTTTAGGAGTAAGATCGGATCAAATTAGGATTAAATCCAACATATTTAATTAATTGCGGAGTATATAAAGTACCGTGAAATCGACTCGAAACATAATTTTAGATAATCCAACAACAACAAATTAAAATAAAAATTATGGGTGAAAAAATATCATTCATTAAAACAGTAAAATACAAGGTAGCTAGTTAGGTTCACCAAGTGGCTCACGAGAGACACGTAGAGTCACAAATTTCTTTGGGCAACTCTAAAAAATTAAAGTCCTCTTATATCAGATATTTCATATGAAATTCAATTGAAAAGAAATTTTAGTCACCCTGTCCAACAAGCTTTAAATTAGATAATGCAGAAGAGAGAAAAAGAAAAGAAAAGAAAAGAAAAAGAATGTTTATATTCTTTTATAAAAAATTATATTATGTATACGCTGAATATTATTATTTCTAAATAAAGCAATTGCTATATATATATATATATATATATATATATATATATATATATATATATATATGAGTTTTTCAATTGAAACATAGAAAAAAGAAAATTCAACAAATTGATTCAGCTGACCTTAGTCGGCAATAAATTTGAACCCAAAATTGAAATTTCAGATTTGAAGTCACTGTCGAAAGCACGAGCGGCGTAAAATTAATTTGCAGGCTGAATTTTACTGAAGACGGCAGAACAAACCGATGGAGTTAAAAATATTCCAATCGGCAAATTTGTCCATTGTCAACAATAATAGCGTGTGGAATCTGGACCATGCATTATTATCAATCATGTTGGCAAAGTCCTCGCTCGGTCAATTATATATCAAACTAGGGTCATTTTAGCCGACATTGAGTTGCTACGACTTTGCCTTATGACTATATTATTTTGTTTAAGGAAAGTGAAATTCGGGTAGAATTAGATCTTTTGATTGGACTAATGTTTAAATGAAAATTATTTATTTGGTAGAGAAAGTCAATGAAATAAAATTTGAAATTTCTTACTTTTTGTGTTTGTTTCATAAAATATTATTGAATCGTCATACAGAAATATTAAGAGGGCGAAAATAAGCTCTCCGTCATTAATATTTCAAAATTAATTTTGGTTTGGATTGAGCTAAAGTCAATTATGATATTTTAAAAATTTTGAGTTAAAATCGAATTCATATTATACGATAAAACAAACACGAAGTAAGTATTTACGGCAGAAATAACTTTACTCTTGTCTACGTTCGGTAGAACTACTATAATGCAGGGATGCTGTTTTAGAAGTGTTTGGTTGAATATGATTGTAAATATAATATAGTTAGAAGTGCATGCAGTTAAAAATACAATAATTATAGTTATGTATACCTTATTTGATTGGATACAGTAAAAACGCTGTAATTATAAATAATTTATTTAATTATATGTAGTTGAAAATAATTATTATTTTGTAAATGAGATGATTAGATTATCAATAATGTAGAAGAAAGAGTAGTTTTTTATTTAAAATGTGATTAGGTAAATAAACTTATCTCCTATTTAAAATTACTATCTCCAGCTATTACAGTTCAACCACCTTTATTACTTCTAGTTATAATAATTTGATTTAAATCAAAAACGATATTTGGATTTGTACAAAATTAGAGTGTAGTTGCAAGTGCCTCCAACCAAATAGCATATATATAGAATTACTAAAAGCAATTCTTTTTTTCTCTTATTGGAGTTTTTGCATGAATAAATATTATTTCTCTCAATTTAAAATTTAAAAAATTTAAAAGTAAGCTATTAATTTAATATTTTAAAATTTTAAAATTACAATTTTTATTATTTGAAATCAAAATCAAAATTAAAATTCCAAATAGCAATTTTCAAATTTCAAATATCAAATTTTAAAATTCCTATAAAATTCAAAATTTCAAATTTTAAAATTTAAAATTTGAAATTTCAAAAATAAAATCTAAATTTTAATTTTAAAATTAAAAATTTTAAAAATAAATTTTAAAATTTTAAAAATAAAATTTTAAAATTTTAAATTTTAAAATTTAGAAATTTGAAATTTAAATTTATAATTGTAAATTAAATTTTATTATTTTAAATTTAAAATTTTAAAGTTTAAAATTTGAAAATAAATATTACAAAATTTTAAATTTTAAAAAAATAAAGTTTAATTTTTTATTTTAAAATTTCAAATTTTTAAATTTTAAATTTAAATTTAAATTTGAATTTTAAAATTTAAAATTTCAAATTTCAAATTTGAAATTTGAGATTTGAAATTTGAAATTATAAAATTTGAAATTTTGATATCCAAAATTTAAATTTTAAAATTTTATTTTGAAATTTTGTGTGAACTTTAATTTTGAGTTATTTTGAATTTTTAAGTTTGAATTTCGAGTTTCGAGATGTGTAGTTAGAGAAACTATTAATTTCACGAATCGAGATATGATTTCGATGAGTTGAGACCAAAATTTTTTGCCATCTAAGAAAGTGACTCATGGCATATACTATTGGCTAAGGATATCAGCCGATAAGAGAATGAGTCAACAAAGAGGTACCTGCGGCTTAACCAGGATCGACCTTAGTCATGTGAGGGTGCGGCACGTGGCGCACGCCATCGGCTAAATGCATGAGCCGATAGGAGGAGTGGCCAACAAGAGGTTATCATCTCATACAGGACCGACCTCGGCCGAAAGCAAATATCAGATCGCCTCAGTCGAACGATGAAAAATGCGAAGTTAGTGTCAACCCTCGACTGCTCAAGCCGCGGAAGGAAAGAAGACTCTGAAAGGAAAGAGTACGAGATTTGGGCGTGAATCTTGTAATTGACTTCGGAACGGCAAGCGACGCCCAGCATTGAAAAGCGCCGAAGATCACGTTTCGGCGCGTCGGTTAGGGGATGAACCTGGACGAAAAACGACTACTATCCTATTGAGGAGAATCGACTCAAAAGGAAGTAGTTGAGGAATTTACGATGACTCCCCTTAGATCACGCCGATTACTAAAATCGGTGGTTATATACAGATTCGTAAATGTATAAATAACCGAACCATCGAATAAAATGAGTCCTACAATCTCGTAAGCCAGTGACCACCCCTACTTTTTCATATCTTTCATATCTGCATTTACTACTTTCCTAGATAACCTTTCTGTTGAGACCAGAATTTTTGTCACTCGAGGAAGTGACACGTGGCGAATACCATCGGTTAAAGACATTAGCCGAGGGAGAAACGAGTCGATACAGAGGCACTCGTGTCTCGATTAAGACCAGTCTCAATAGCGTAAGAAGGCAGCTCACAACACATACCATCGGATGAAGGCATCAACCAATAGAAGAAGCAGGCAACGAGGAGAGTCGCGCCTCATCTAGGATCGACTTCGGCTGAAAGCGACCACCGGACCGTTTGTAGTGTCACGACTTTTTAAGTGTATTTAAACTCTGTTTATATATGGTTAGCCCTAATATTGTTTTTATCGAATCGTCGGGGCTTGTGAATCTGTACTGGCGAGTATTTTTCTGGTTTAGAGCACGGAAAATGGTGAACGGCAAAGCGATCGAATCTGAAATCCGATTTACGGATCTCCCGGAAAGGGTTTTGAAGGTCTCGATATTCGTAGTGTGCATCGGAATCCATGCTAAGTGATCGGCGCGCTTTTCGAGGAGATTGGAATCTCTCGCTCTATTTTAAACGACTAAGAGGTTTTATTTTTTAGTACGTACAAGAGAAAATAGTATTTTATATTATACGTTTTATTTTATTTATCTCTTTCAAGAAACGAAAATCCTAGCCGGAGAAAAAAAAAGAGAGAGAAAGAGAGAATTTCCCTTCTTCTTCGTTGATCAAGCGTGTCGGAGGCGGGGAGAGGAATCGGATTCTCATCGCCTGCGAGGAATGAGTTATTCTTCTTCTTCCTCTTCTTCTCCACGAGATCAAGGTTAGCGGTTTGATGTTTTAGTTTCCGTGTTTTGTTTTCCGTTTCGTGCGTCGGGGATTTTCACCGTTTTGCTTTGCTTGTGTCGTTCGTAGCGCCGCCGTTTTGCCCTTGTGCGCCACCGTCGCGATGCCCAAGAGCACCGCTGCAGCGATGCCCCAGAGCACCGCTGCCGCGATGCCCTAGAGCACCGCCGCCGCGGTGTACGGGCACGCCGCCGCCATGAGGCCGCCGCCCGCACTACGCACCCGCGCGGGGGTAGAGCCCGCGCGGGGCTGCTGCCCGGGTAGGACCGCACCGCATGTGGCGCGCCGCACGGGGCTGGTGCCCGCGAGGGGCCGCACCCCATGCGGCGCGCCGCGCGGGGCTGCACCGCATGCAGCGCGCCCGCACGGGGCTGGTGCCCGCGCAGGGCTACACCGCATGCGGCGCCCGCGCGGGGCAGGCGCCCGCGCGGGCGGGTGCCCGCGCGGGGCCGCACCGTCCGCCGCCTTCGCTGCATCTTTTCACAGGCAACTCTAGTCTTACCTGTTTCTTGTTTCCGCCTTTACCTTTGCGTGTTCGGGACCTCAGTTTTTCACAGGCAAGTCTAGTCTTACCTGTTGCTTCTTTTGGGGACTTTTTTGGTCCGGGAGTCGTTCGAAGGCGCGGGTCGGTTTCAGGTGTGCTGGTCGACGCGATTCGAGGTGGGCACCCCTTTCTGTCGCCATTGGAGTTTGGGTCTGTCTTTATTATGCAAGAGTAAAGTAATTACACCTTTGAAATCTTGTCTAACCCCCCACTTTCGCATAAGTATCATTATTGCTATTATTTGTTGCGACTGAGCGTCGCGGTGCTCTATGTTACACTTTGACTATCGTTACTATGCTCATGGCTGCTTGCACGCACACCAGCGGTTTGGCCAACGCATCTGTGTACTTTTCCGGAGAGGTGGTACGTTGACCCATGAATCCCCACAAGATGACGTACTGGGGGCCCCTTGCGGTTGCTTACGGTACTGCACAAGTGCCGCGAGGGGTTAAAAGCACCAAGGTGAGAGTGGTGTGTATTTCTGAGGCAGGTGCTCAATTCTGCTTTTACAAGTGTAGTAATCGTGAATTTAAAAACCTAAATATTTAGCTTAAATGATTCTCTAAATTATTTATGGGTAATTAGTAGTGCAATTGTGGCCCTAAAATATTGATTTTTGATCGGAATCTAATTTTGAAAATCCGAGATCACCATTGTGACCGTCTCGTCGAAACATGAAAGATTGATATTCACATATTTTCGATCCAACGGTCGGATCTTCCGCAAAATAGCGAAGAAAAAACGGGCCCCACAACTTAAGTTATGAATAGTAACTCCTGATTTAAATACCCTCTCGACCGACGTCGGCCATTTCGACGTCTGGACTCCTAGCATAGCAGTATGAGTAGTCAATTCTAGCTATTTTTGATGTTCTCAACGGAATGGCACTGACGGTTTTCGCGTTTGGCAATCCAGGTACATCGAAATGCGTGCGTCGTTTTACAACATAAAGGACATTATGGCCCGAGAATTTATTTGTGCACCGAATTGATCAAGCAAGGGCACTTTCTGATAGGTCTCGACGAGCCGGACGTCGTGGCGAAGTCCGTTTCGCAATTCGACTAACCGATTGTCTCAAAATGCGTGAAAAGTGCTGAAAGAACCATTATTTTTACAAGAAACCAAACTTTTCTTGGGCCAAAGCTTCTGGGGTTTTTAAGTTGGGTTCCTGCCAGCAAATGAAGCCCACAGATGGGTGCTGGAGGCTGGAGGCAGGCCGTGGTGGAAGTGGGTGAAGAAAATTTAAATTTCATTAAATCTCCACCAAGTCTTTTGGGCTTTGTGGTGGGGGGGGGGGGGGGGGGTTACACGAGGTGGCTCTTGGGATTCCTAACTCCCAAGAGCTATTCCTTTTAGCTTGGGTGCTGTGGAGTCACCAAGAGTCATTCCCCTCACAATCCCAATCCGAGAGTTAGAGAGAGAGAAAGAGAGAGAAGGGCTGCACCCAGGGATCTCCAGCCTGCTCCCTGAGGCTACTGGGGAGTTCTCCTGCTTCCTGGAGAGTGAGTCGTGGTTGCTGGGCGGCTGCGCAGGGGGGGGAAAGAAATCGGCTTCTACCTATCTTCTCCAACTCCGGCGAGGTAAGAGCTCTTTTTCCTCTGTGTCATAGCCTCCTAGACCTCTGGAAGTCGGCTCTACTAAGCCTAGTAATGTTCCCTGCCGAGCCCCGAGCCCCTATGCATGGCCGGTTGCCGGCAGAGGAAACTTCTCCGCTGGAACCCTAAAGAGCTCCGCCGCGTTGGATCTTCGCAACCGCGGGCTCAAATGAAAGAACTAAAATGATGGGAAAAGACTGTTGGAGGAGAGGATCATCTCCACCAAATTTGATGGAGTTTGGTTAAGTGAGCGCACCGCAGATTGAAACCCTAGTTTTCAGGTTTTTGCATTTCGGCCGAACTTGTTGCTCCGGCGCCGGTGAGCCTCCCCACCTCCGGCCAAGTGCCCAGGAAGCTTCCTAGAAGCAAGGAGGTTCCAACCATGCCTTTGCATGGCATCCATGCAGCCCAAATGTAGGGGTGCCATGGATGACCTGAGTTGGGATCATATTGCGGTGGCCGGCCTTCCGGCCGTCGCCGGCGGGTGGGGAGTAGTCGGGAAGCTCGCTGGGACCAAGAGCAACCTATCCATGCACCTGCATGGGCTCCATGCAGCCTCGGTGAAAATCCACCATTAGAGGTGGTGAAGCTCAAAACTGAGCTTTGCTCCGCCGCGCCGCCGCCGTGTCCTGTCGCCGGGCATGGGTTCAAGTAAGTTCGTGGGGTGATGTAGCACCTGTTGGTGCAAGTGGTTGAGGCCCAGAATTCTCGGATGAGTGGTCACCATTTTCGAAGCTTTAGCTTCATCTTCAACCTTGGTTTCCGGCCAACCATGGATGCAAGATGGACCCAGACTTGCTGGGGATGCTCCTGCATCCTTGAGGATCATTTTCATCCAAGTTAGAAGCTCCCAGGTTGCCTCTCTGCTGAGAACAAGCTCGGGCAAAGGCTATGTTGCTTGTTAATGAAGCATGCCCACCAACTGTTTGATGAAATGCCCCAATGAACCTTGGAGCAGAATTTGGCATCCAGAAAAATATGAAAGTTGCTCCACACACTCCCCTGAGCTTGATGCTCACTTCAGATCCAATTTTGGCTGAGTGGATTTCTGTGTGGAGCATTCTTGTCCATTAGAGAGCTAGGGACTTGGATCTTTTGATCCTGCTGCCTCTGGGCTGCACCAAGGCAAGCCCTTGAGTCCCTGTGATGCCCTGAGCAAGATGCTCAAGCTGTTTTGCAAATGGCACAGGTAGATTTAAAGATTTTGTATTTAAAAGCCTTATGTTTAGTAGGTTGGCCTAGGGACTGTTTTGGGCATATAGCGAAGTTGCGACAGTGAGCTCCTGGCTATTTTGGGGTCACTGGACGTGATTCTTGCATTAGATTTTAGTTTGGTCGAGCCAAAGAAAAAAAAAATGCATTAGGCTTATGTTAGTATAGTAAGTCTTGGCCCGAAGTTTTCCTCGGGTTTCGTGCTACTGCAAATGGGTGAGCACGGTGTTCTGCAAGTCGAGGGTCACCTACTGGAGGTGACGGTTCGTAAAAATAATATCCCGATTAAGAGAACGAGCGAAAGCGGCTCTCAAATTGTGACGCCCCACTTCCCAGAGGGTCACCCATCCTAGAACTACTCTAGCTCTAGCACGCTTAACTCTCATAACCTCTTGGATCTTGCTACCATCCAAAATGCTATAGCCGGATTAGAGATTTAGTCTTATTATATCATTTATATATAGGACTAATCCAAATTCCGGGGGTGTCACATTCTTCCCCCTTTAAGCCCTGACGTCCACGTCAGACTCAAGCACACTCACAAGCACCAGGCGATGTGAGACTCGTCTCGCTAGCCTTAGCCGACCTTGTGAGGAGCTGCACTCCACTCACAATGGTCATTAGCCGGGGAGCCTCGCTCTACCCGCTATATAACCCTGGCTCAGCCGAGACTCATCTCACATTTCCGGCTGGTGAAAGGCTCTGATACCAACTGTGACGCCCCACTTCCCAGAGGGTCACCCATCCTAGAACTACTCTAGCTCAAGCACGCTTAACTCTCATAACCTCTTGGATCTTGCTACCATCCAAAATGCTATAGCCGGGTTAGAGATTTAGTCTTATTATATCATTTATATATAGGACTAATCCAAATTCCGGGGGTGTCACACAAATGGCTATAAAACTGCAATTTAAGAAACCCTAAGGGTCTAATTGCAATTGTAGCAGCGTGTGCTGCCTAGGGCAGTGTGTATATGATTCCTAAGCTTTTCGTTAGGATCACACGCACATAAGCTAACTAACCGAAATAATCAAAACGTAAGTAAAAGAAAGGTCACCAGCCCCTAATCGGGGCTAAAAACCTCGAGTCGCGGCCTCACCATTGTCCCGGATCCCACCCCTGACCGAACCTGTCACAGTGTGGGAAGTCAGTGACCAAAGAGTAAGAGGTAGATGTAAAACATGTAAGATGCTATAAGTACTGAAAAGAAAGCGAACCGATAAACCAGAGCATCCAAAACTCCCCCTAATGAATCCATAGTACCCCTGCACGTCAGAACGGAACACCTGCCAAAAGGTCTAAAGACCCCCAGCGAACAGAAATACCTTGCTCTCACCTTGGTGCTTTTAACCTCTCTACGGTACTTGTGCAGCACCTTAAGTAACCGTAAGGGGTCCCCACCACGTCACCTTGTGGGGTACATGGGTCAACCGTACCATCTCTCTAGAAAAGTACACCGATGCGGTGGCCAAATCGCTGGTGTGCGCGTAAGCAGCCATGAGCATAAAGACCGAAGTCGGTGTGTGATATAGAGCACTGCGACACCAGTCGCAACAGATAGTAATAAAGGGATACTCATGCGAAAATGGGTTAGTTGAAAACCATCAACATATCTACTTTACTCTTACATAGAACATGACGAGACCTCACTTTAAAAAGGACGCACGAAAAGGGTACCCACCTTGAATCGCGTTGAACAGAACACCTGAAACCGTCCTGCGCCCTTGCACGACTCCCGGACCCCTAAAAGTCCCCAACAAAAAATATCAGTAACAACTAACTTAAAAACCCAGACCACCCGAGTAGAGAAACGAAATAAGAGACGCACGGGTGGACACAAAGACCGGGCGGCAGAGCTTGACAACGCTGCGCGGGCGATTTCCCCGCGCGGCGCGCGTTGTAGAGCGACCCTGCACGGGCACCAGCACCGCGCGGCAAGTTCCCCGCGCGGACGCGCGCTGCGAAACAGGCCCGCGCGGACGCGCGCTGCCTGTCGGCAGCGCCCCGCGTGGCACCAGCCCGCGTGGGCGCGCGCTGCCTGCGAGTAGTGCCCGCGCGGCACCAGCCCGGGCGGTGCGCGCGCTGCCTGCGGGCAGCGCCTCGCGCGGCACCCGCCCGCGCGATGCGGGCGCTGCCTGCGGGCAGCGCCCCGTGCGGCACCAGCCCGCGCGGTGCGCGCGCTGCCTGCGGGCAGCGCCCACGCGGCACCAACCCGCGCGAGCGCGCGCACTGCCTGCGGGCAGCGCGCTGCCTGCAGGCAGTGCCCGGGCGGCACCAGCCCGCGCGGGCGCACGCACTGCCTGCAGCCAGCGCCCCACGCGGCGGCGGCCCGTGCACGGCGCGCCGCACCGTAGGTGGTGCAGCCCCGCGCGGCAAGAGGTGCGGCAGCGGCGGCGGCGACGCGACGAACGGCGAAACCCTAAAAGCCTAAGAAAACCCAACCAAGAACGACGAAAACGCAATAACTAACGCCGCTTACCTTGATCTGTTGGGGAAGATGATCCGTTCCCGTTCCTCACGGTGGTGAGGATCCGGACCCGCTCCCCGCTGACGGTAACGTCTCGTTCCCGACTTCCAGCACGATGATCGAAGAAGATTCGGGTTCCGCTTTCCTTTTTCTCTCTTTTCTCTCCGATTAGGGTTTTGTTTTTCTTGGAGGGTAATTAATATAATATCATTAATTTCCCTTTTCTCATACGTACAATAAATCCGTAAATGCGATAAACGGGATTCTCTAACTAACTTCTAGATAAGAGTGCCACTTAAGCCAAGTTCTAAACCAATCGGCGCGGATTTTGATGCACCAAAGCCTTAACGGCTTCGACTTAACCCATCATACCCGTTAACACAAAAGACTCAATCCGGGAGATCCGTAAGTCGGATTTCGGATCTGATCGCTCCGTCGTTCACCATTTCTCGGGCTCTATCATCGAAAAATGTCCGCAAACCACGACGGTCTACCCAGGAAAACATGATAATTTTTTTCCCTTAATAAACTAATTTATTAAAAAGGAAATAAAAAGAGGACAGGAAAAGTCAAGATACTACAAAATCCCTAAAGATAGGTTTAGAACCATAAGAGATCATTTCTATCTCTTTTAAAACCCATATAAATTCCAAAGAGGAAAACTCTAGATTTTTCACATACCTTCCTTTTGAGTTCTTGGCCAAAAGAGAGAGAGAAAAGGGGTGGAGCTCACTTGGAAAGCTCCCTTGAGGTCTTCCACGAAATCCCCAAGCTTCTTGGGAGATCAAATCCCATACCCTAGCCTCCTCTTCATCTTCTTCTTCTTCTTCTTCTTCTTCTTCTTCTTCTTCTTCTTTTCCTTCTCTGGTTTCTCACGCAGGGAAAGGGAGAAGAGAGTGAGAATAAGGAGAGAGAGAGAGGGAGAGAGTGGTTTTATGCAATGGGGTAGCTGGTGGGGTGAATTTACCAAACTACCCCCACTTATAAAAGAATTCATCTCACTGTCCCAACATTCTGGGCATTGGGTACTGGTACTCGAGTTTGAGTACCGGTACACGGCCTTCAGTTCCGGTTCCAACCCTCGTGTTCCGGTACTAAACCCACGAAACCTCCAACCCGAGAGCTGGAAATCCCTGTTTTGCATGGGGTACCGATACCCTACATTTGGTACCGGTACCCAGGGACTTAGAATCTTTTCTGATTGTTTTTCTGCACTCAGACACACTGCGTACCGGTACGCTGCATTCAGTACTGGTACCCAATGTAATTTTCAGCACCAAAAGCATTGCGTACCGGTACCCAAAATGGCGTACCCGTACCCAGCACAAATTTCTATACTTAGGCAGATATTTGCATATTGAGCCTTCGGAATTAGTTTTTAAGGCAATTTTGCATCGTATGAGCTCGGTTTTGCCTGAAATTTTGCACGCATCCTGGGAAACAACTTTAAAACATGTTCTCACCACACTTTGCCGAATGTGGTCCAAGTTCAAACCGAAACACCAAGTTTCAGTTTGCTACCTCCTCACCTCACTTTTGATTCAAAGACTTTTGCTTCGAACCAAGACACTCCAAACTCATTCTTAATAACATTTTGGACATGCTCGGAGTAATTTAATCACGCCTTGCTATTTTGCGAAGCCAGTGCACTACATTTCTCCCTCCTTTTAGGAGTTTTGTCCGAAACTAAAACCAAACCTCAACTCGAATTTGGTCGAATATAGGGAGTGTCGCCCCAATACCAGGCCTACTACATGCCACCACTGGGCACCATCTTGCCCGTTCGACAATTTTGCACGAAGCTCTCGTTCGTGCATCCTTAACCCAACTCCGTGGAAGTCCTTGATCTTATATCCCAATAACCTCACCAGCTAGGTGAAGATACAATCGAGTACTTTCTACTTCAACCATCCGTAATGACCCAATCTTGACTGGAATTCCTTGACAATTCCGCAGTCCTTTTTCCATAACAAGGCTGCATCCGCAACCAATTACTTTAATCACATTCTTCTGCCGTTCCATCGGCTCAACGTGGAGGGCAAAATCCAATCCACACTCTCAACTATTTCGCACGCCACTGGCGCTCTAATCTACGAGTTCTCAACTATCCCGTATATCTCAAATTACCAACGGTCCACAGACCACAGTACCATATAGGCATATAACCCAACCTCTAACTTGACACCGCCTAACGGCTCTCATCAGTACACAGACCCAATCATCATACGGCTAGATCCTCACTTAGGATTACCGCACCATACTCCAACTGGAGCAACGATATCTCAACCATCACCAGCTCTAAGGCCAGGTCGCGTCCACACACTCGACGCCCTAAAAGCCTCAAGGCTCACACGTGGGTTTCCACGTTCCCCGGACATCGCTCGGACTACCGCCCCGACCAAAACTCTATCATGCCCCGCCCTCAGGCCTCGGGCCGCTGCCTCTCGCAGTCGAGGCCTCAAGGCGGGGCATGATAGAGATTTAGTCAGGGCGGTAGTCCGAGCGATAACCCGAGAACGTGGAATGCCACGTGTGAGCCTAGAGGCTGTTAGTACACTGAGAGTGCGGACGTGACCAGGCCATAGGGCTGGTGATGATTGAGGTACTGTTACTCCTAGTGGGAGTGTTGGTGCAGTAGTCCTAAACAGGATCTGGCCATATGACGATTGGGTCATTAGCAGCGATTGGAAGAGTAAGTGCTCGGTTATGCCCTTCCCCTACTTGGTGAAGTTAGCAAGACACAAGGTCTATGATTCCCACGAGTTGGGTTAGGAATTCATGAACGAGACGTTCGTGTAGTTTGTCGAGCGGGCAAGATGGTGCCCATTGACGACATGTAGTAGGCCCAGCATTGGGGGCAAGGCTCCCCTCATTCGATTGATTTCGAGTCGAGATGCGATTTAAGTTTCACGGATGAAACTTTCTTTAAGGGGGTTAGAATGTAATGTACTAGATTTTCGGTATGTAAACAAATATAAATAAAAATGGTATGGAATACTATTTTTATTGAAATTAGAAAAGTAAAGAATAGTTTGGAAGTGAATTGGGCCGAAATCAGAATAAAAATGATGAGTTTGAAATTTTATATGAGAAAGTGGGCTCAGATTTTAGCAGAAAATTTACAATGTCAGAAAATTCTGAAAAAAATTGGAGAGGTTCGTATTTATGCTTTAAGGCCACAGTAAAAGTTTTGGATCGATCGGATACCCGAGCAGAGAGAACGGGGTCCGCCAGCGATTCTAAATATAGCGGGACTTTTGGTGACCCGTAAATGGTTCAAACTGAAAACTGGGGACAACCCACGATAAATTAAGTTAAGTTGAGACTCCCTGTCAAATTTGAGCACAAACGGGACGAAAACGGACGAAAACGGGAGAAAACGGGCAAAAAACGGGCGAAAACGGGCGAAACGGGCGAAATCCGGAAGTGGGCCGTACTTTTGGGCGCCCGAAAGTGCTTTCCGGGCGCCTAGTTTATACTGTAGCAGGCCGGGTTTTTCTACACTATAGCGAACCGGGCAACACTGTAGCGAACCGATTCACTGTAGCGAACCGGTTCACTATACCAGCCCGGTTCAGCAAAAGCGATGCCCGGCTTCTACTATAGCTGCGCCCGAATCCCGAGGTGGGCACGGATCCCGAGACAGGTGGCACGGATCTCAAGGCGATGGCACAGATCCCAAGGCAGGGAGCACGGATCTCGAGGTAGGTTGCACGGATCCCGAAATGATGGTACGGATCCCGAGGTAACGGGCACGAAACCCGAGGCATGGGCACGGATCCCCGAGGTAGGGGGCACGGGTATTGAGGCATGGGCATGGATCCTGAGGCAGCGGGCATGGATATAGAGGCATGGGCACGAATCCCGAGGCAGCAGGCATGGATCCTGAGGCATGGCGCGAGGCACAACGGGCGTGGCATGCCGCGCGACGCGAGGCGTAGCGGGCAGGTAGGGGGCGCCACGTGGCAGTACCCCATTAGTCGCAACAACCGAGGCGCTCAGGCACGCTCGGGGAAGCGCGCGGGCACGGTGCGGGGATAGCGGGGCCGCCACATGGCGGGCGCCCATTGGTCGATCAGCGCGACGCGACGCGTCGCTGCTGCCGCGTTGACGCAGGGGGGCGCGGGTGGCGCCACGTGGCGGCCACCTATTGGCGGCCGCGGATGGCGTGGGCGCTCGGGCGCCCATTGTAGCAACCCGAGTGAATTTCGGGTGCCCGAAAGTGGGATTCGGGCGCACGAAAGTTGGCATTTTTTTTTGCTATAAAAGCCCGAAATCCCCCCATTTCTCCTCTTTTCTCTTTTTTGCTCCAACCGTGGGTCCAAGGGAGGGAGAGGGGGATTTCGTGGGTGAGAAAACGGGGTGCCGCGAGCGCACCAGTGGCCCTGTGGTGCGCGCGCGAGGTGTCCCAAGGAGTCGGACGAACGCACATGCGCGCGTTGGACGGCGCGTCGATGTTAAGGTAGGTTCCGTTTGTTATTTTGCGGTGTTTTCAGCACAGTTTTGAAATTTCCCCATTGGGTTTTGGATTTGACCCAGTGCTTTGTGCCTGTTAGGGATTGGGGAGTTTCTGTGCCGTTTTGCTGTGCGAAGTACCGCCGGGCATTTCGGGGTGTGCACCGTTTTGCATGCAAACTCGGAAGACGTGCACCGTTTTGCATGAAAACTCGAAAGATGTGCATCATTTTGCGTGCAGACTCGGAAGATGTGCACCGTTTCGCGTGCAAACTTGAAGAGATAAGAAAAATTGTGGGGAAACCAATTGCAAGTGTTTACAAGTAATTGGAGGCAACACAAGGTGGGGGATTCTACCGAAAAATGGTGATCTCTCCCCTTTTCCTCTGCTTTTGATTTTAGAAGCACTGTAGTAGCATGCTAGTGTAGAGGAGAGATGCAATTTTTGGATTTATCTAAATAGATGATAAATTTGCATGTGTAAATGACTTAGAGGAAAAGTGCAAATTGATGATTTATCTAGATTAGGTGATAAATTTGCATGTGTAGATGAACACAGATGAAAAGTATACTTTTTGGATTTATCTAAAATGGAGATAAATTTGCATGTGTAGATGAACATAGATTAAAAGTGCAATTTTTGGATTTATCTAAAATTAGGGATAAATTTGCATGTGTGGATGAACACAGATGAAAAGTGCAATTTTTGGATTTATCTAAAATAGGGGATAAATTTGCATGTGTGGATGAACGCAGATGAAAAGTACAATTTTTGGATTTATCTAAAATACGGGATAAATTTGCATATTTAAATGAACTTAGAGGAAAAAAAAGGTAATTTTTGATTTGTCAAAAATAGATGATATATTTGTGTAGATGAACGCGGATGAAAAGTGCGATTTTTGGATTTATCTAAAATAGGGGATAAATTTGAATGTGTAAATGAACACAGATGAAAAGTACAATTTTTGGATTTATCTAAAATAGGGGATAAATTTGCATGTGTAGATTAACATAGATGAAAAGTGTAATTTTTGAATTTATTTAAAATAGGGGATAAATTTGCATGTTTGAATTACATAGAGGAAAGGGATTTTTCTGATTTGTCAAATACAAATTATATTTGCGTGCGTAAATGACAAATATTATTTTATGAAAATGCATGATGGTAATATTTGCATGCGTAAAAGCTTGAGATTTATTTATGATGGCGATCATGTTAGGGTATAACTCTAGATATTTATGTAACTAGACTTTTTATACGTTCAGGATCCGAACCTGCCACATCTCGTCCGGACCCGGAACAAAATATGATTCATGCGAAATTCCAGTCCGGATCATCCCCTATTCAGTTCGGACCTCGAACTTTGTTTTTGCAATATCGCATGAATCAATCCGGATCAGGTTATTCCAGTCCAGACCCCGAACTGTTTTTTAGGAAATTCTCTTGAAAAGGACGACAGTCAGGATCAGCCAAATCTAGTCTGGACCGTCGTGCGGGAAAAAGTCTGTTAAGTCAGTTTTTGATTCTTATCCTCTTCCAAACGGTTTCTAACCTATAAATAAACCCTAACATTCATCTTTTAGGGTAAGCCTGAGGATTCCTAAGGTTTCAAAATTCCTTTATTTCAAAAGGGATCAAAGGTAAATTCACATATAGAGAAGAAAAGAAAACACGATTAATTTCATGTTTCTTCATCTATATTGATCAATTTGATTCTAGGGTTTTCAAACTCTCTATTTCTTGTAGAATTAAATTAATGAATACTTAGATGGTGTTTTCTTGTCTATCTATGATCTAAGTATTCGGATTATCATCACCACCAATAAACAAAACAACGATTTCCGAAAGGAGCATCGGCGCGTGGATTCATGTGGCCTTGTGGATTCAAGGTGCTATCGCTTTCGTGGATTCGGAGCGAGGTGCGTTCGTGTGATCGATTCGTACCAAAATTGGTGAAGACCATGGATTCGGTTGGACGTCGTGGACTTGGCGTTGGACGCAAATCGTGGATTCGAGGCGCGTTGCGGAGCGAGCGGAGAAGATCTACTCGGAGCTTATGGAAAAGGTTGAGTCGTAGTGTTACGTTATATCACTTTGTACGTGTTTAATCTTAGTGGATTTCACCGTGTTATCGGTCCCGTGGTTTTTTACTCCTGTGACGGAGTTTTCCATGTAAAATCTTTCGTACTTTATTTATTTTCCGCATTGGGTTATTTTTACGCAAAGATTTTTGAATTTATTATTTACACCTATTCACCCCCCCTCTAGGTGGTTTTTTCCCTATTTAGATCCGTTATCCCATAACCCACAGGACCAAGTGGTGTAGAACGTTCTTTCTCGGTGGTTGAACCCACTGGGAACTTCGTTGTAGTTCTCACATCCGCAGGTGACCATTTTTTTAAGTTTAGGTGCAGTCAGCGAGACAAACAACATAGGCAAGGGCCCAGTATACCTAGAGGGTTTAGCAGATGTTATCCCTTTTATATTTTGAGTGAACAATGTATTGTGAGGAAAAATGTAAAAGTTTGTAATATTATTAATTAATTGCAAGTTGAGAGATGAAAAATATAATAAAGTTGATTTTATTAGTTCACTCTTATCATGCTTTCATTTACAGTTTAAATTTATTGTTTATTGAATAAAAGTTTTAAATTAGTAGTGATTTTTACTCTAATATTGTATCTCATCATACACATTGTTTTGATTGGAGATGGATGTTACCGTTTCTTTCGGGTAGTGAGAGGTCATGCCCGATTGGCGGGTCTGTTGGCGTGCCCGAACTGACCAAATTGGCGGTCTCGGGGCGTGACATAGTTTAGTACTCTGATTGTTACTCTTCCACTTACACTAAACTGTGTTGAAATGGATCAACCGTTCCTTTCGGGTATAGAAAGGTCATGCACGATTGGCGGGTCTGTTGGCGTGTCTGAACTGTCCAAATTGGCGGTCTCGGGGTGTGATAATGTGAGCTACCGCTCTTCCATTCGTGCGGCTACATGGCGGATCTGGATGCCTATATCAGCGCCCGAAAACCTGAAAAACACCTCTAGAAACACCCTCAGGCTTCGTTTTTGCTCTAAAACGGTCCCAACTCGATCCAGCACTTCTCCAATGCGCTGGCCGACCAATCATACTGCAACTTTACCATTTGTGAAAGTCTAGTATCTCATAATTATGGTATAGTTTAACTATACTACGTTTTAAGAGATATCCAAACGAGGTCTTAATTATTGTAATAAAATACTCCAAATTAGAGAATTTTGCGTGAGATGTTCAAAATCTTATTTCGGTTTTCTAGTGTTGTCAGCTTCACATTTTCCATTTAGTAAACAATCATTTCGAAATTACCTGCTAAAAATAGCATAAACTAAATTGGAATCGGAAATGCACTATGCAGCCTTACGTTTTCAAGCTTCTATTTTAACTATTCATTCAGGACGTGCATTCAGCGCAAGGTAGTGCGCTTCTCAGGTTAGAATTTCTCAAGCCTCTTAGTTTTGCTGCATGGGAAAAATTAGAAATAATATTCTAACTTCAGACCGTAGAACTATAAATAAAATTAAATAGTGATACATACACGCACAATTTTAATTTGTACTATTTAATATATGTGGTGGCATATTGGCATCAAGCATTTTAATTGGCAATTAGAAGACAAATAAATTATAAAATTTGTGTATGGACAAATTATTTTTCATAAAATTTTGGTAAATTCATATGAAACTTATGTGAACTATGAATAATTTTGAATTAACTATTCGACCCTTTAAAAATTTGAATTTTACTTTCTAATCTCTCAATTTATTTGATTTATGTGACGCCCTCCCTACTTCCCAGGGGGTCACTCATCCTAGAACTACTCTAGCTCTAGCACGCTTAACTCTCATAACCTCATAAATCTTGCTACCATCCAAAATGCTATAGCCGGATTAGGAGATTTAGTCTTATTATATCATTTATATATAGGACTAATCCAAATTCCGGGGGTGTCACATTCTTCCCCCGTTTAAGCCCTGACGTCCACGTCAGGCTCAAGCACATTCACAAGCACCAGGCGATGTGAGACTCGTCTCGCTAGCCTTAGCCGACCTTGTGAGGAGCTACACTTCACTCACAACGGTCATTAGACGGGGAGCCTCGCTCTACCCGCTATATAACCCTAGCTCAGCCGTGACTCATCTCACATTTTCGACTGGTGAATGGCTCTGATACCAACTGTGACGCCCTCCCTACTTCCCACGGGGTCACCCATCCTAGAACTACTCTAGCTCTGGCACTCTTAACTCTCATAACCTCATGGATCATGCTACCATCCAAAATGCTATAGCCGGGTTAGGAGATTTAGTCCTATTATATCATTTATATATATGACTAATCCAAATTCCGGGGGTGTCACAATTTAAGTGAGTAAATGAAACTTTAATTTTAAATTTTAAATTAATTTTTTACTTTAATAAATTTATAGTTGTGAGAATTGTACAAAATATATACTAACTAAACATGTAGAGAAAAACGTGTTAAGAATTTTTGTATTGACGTATTTCATGAAGTTAGGTTGAGTCTTGAAGATTGAAGATGAAGACTTGAAGAACAAAGACATCAATCTCAAGAAAAATAAATTTATAATGTTCAGGTACGTTTAATTAAATATTTTTGATAATTTGAATTCATTCTTATAGATTAGAAGCATTTGGAATATTTTCTATGGCTTAAAAATAAAAAACTTGACATTTTGAGTGTTCAGGATCCGGACCACACAGATCCAGCTCGGACACCCAACATGATTTGGTTCATGCGAATTTCCAGTCCGGATCAACCTGGTTTCAGTCCGGATCCCGAACATTGATATTTTTGTTTCGTATGAATCAGTCCAGATCAGACGCATTTCAGTCCGGACCCCGAACCATTGTTTCTAAAATTTTAACGACAGTCTGGACCGTCGTGAATCCAATCCGGACCGTGATGCGGGAAAATTCTGTTTTAGGCAATTTTTTATTCTTATCTCTTTCCAAAGGTTTCTAACCTATAAATAGACCCTAAAGATCTTATTTTAGGATAAACCGAAAAAGATCCACATATAGAGAAGAAAGGAAAAACACATTCTAATTTATGTTTTTTCTTCTACATTTATCGATTTGATTTTTGGATTTTTCAACTCATTATTCTTTTACAAAAATCAAATTGATGAATACTTAGACGACATTTTTCTTGTCTATTTATGATTTTCTAAGTATTCAAAATCATCACCACCAATAAACAATAACGATTTCCGAAAGAAACATCGGTGCGTGGATTCGTGTGAAGGCCCTGTAGAATCAAGGTTACGACTTCGTGGATCGGAGTTGGGCTCGTTCGTGTGATCGATACGTGCTACATTGGTGATGACCGTGGATTCGGTTAGACTTCATGGATTCGAAGTTGGACACAATTCGTGTGATCGAAGCCCATTGAGGACTGTGGAGAAGATCTACTTGGAACGTATGAAAAAGGTTGAGTCGTAGGTTTGTGTTATATCATCTTGTACGTGTTTTAATCTTATTTGATTTTTTCGTGTGATCAGTCTTGTGATTTTTTACTTCTAGATTGGAGTTTTTCACGTAAAATCCTGCGTACTCTTTTTATTTTCCGCATTGGGTTATTTTTACGCAAAGATTTTTGAGTTTTATTTTTTACACCTATTCACCCCCCCCCCCCCCCTTTAAGTGGTTTTTCTCCTATTTAAGATCCTTGGATCCCATAACCCACAAGTGGTATCAGAGCGGGAATAGGGTTGTAAACAATGGTTGAGGGTGGAAACATCAATCGACCTCCATTTTTCGATAGAACCAATTGTACTTATTGGAAAGTACGTATGAGAGCATTTTTAATTTCCAACGATGAGCGGGTATGGCAATCAATCGAAACCGGATGGAAACATGCTATTGAAATTGTCGTTGATGTATAAATATCTTAACCTAGGTCGAAGTGGTCAAGGGGATCAATGCTTTATTTAATGCCTTGTCACAAATTGAGTTCTCTCGCGTCTCGACTTGTGAGACAGCGAAAGAAATCTGGGATACTCTATAAGTTACACATGAGGGTACAAGTTTGGTGAAGGTTCAAAAACTGCATATGCTTACGAGCACATTTGATTCAATTCATATGGCAGAGAATGAAACCTTCACAGATTATTATACATGATTGCAAGATATTGTAAATACATATGCTAACTTGGGAGAGAAGATCTCATAATCAAAAGTTGTAAGAAAAATCTTGAGAACTCTTTCCGAGAGATTTCGCCCTAAGGTTGCAGCCATTGAAATAGTAAAACATCCGGACGAGATCAAAGTAGAAGAATTAGTTGGTGCACTTCAAACTTATGAAATGACTTTTCCTACTAACTCTTCTTCTGGAAAGCCTTGCTCTTCTTCTAAGTTTTCAGGTATGGCATTAAAATCAACAAAAGAAGAAGACACGGATTCATCCTCAGATTCAGACGATAATCCATCAATGGAGGATTTTGAGAAACAACTAGCCTTCTTGACAAGAAAATTTCGCCGAAACTTTAGAAGGGGTAATTCGAATAAATCTTCATCCTTCTTTAAATCTAAGAAAGACAAAGGATTTTCAGGTTCAAAATCAAGAAAGTAAGAGGGTTTCTCAATGGACAAGAAGAACACCGAGGGATAAATCCAGTGCTTCAAATGCAGAGGCTTTGGTCATGTATCAACGGAAAGTCCCGATAAGAATCTTGTAACCGGTAGTAGGAGGGAAGAGGGAGAGAACTAGGGCACATGGTAGTCGTGCGGTAGGTGGGGAGGTAAGAGACAGGAAGTGGGGAGAATCTAAGGGTTACCGAAGTAGTTAAGGAGTGAGGGGGTTCGGTGGTCGGCCTCAGAGGTCCAGCAGGGGAGGCCCAGTGGGCCACAGGTTGCTCTTTATGAGCCCGCCAGTGTGGCCCATCGAGGCAGCCCAATAAGGATAGGAGGCCCAGCTAGTCCCTTATAGTTAGTACTTTATTTTACTTTGGGCACTATTGTAATTACAGCTTAGCCCCAGCTTAGGGAACAAATAGTGAGGCAAGTAAGGTGTAACTCATGCATGAGAATACAATTAACTTCTTCCCCAATTCTTCTCTCTTCTCTTCTCCTCTCCTCTCCTCCCTTCTCTTCTCTTCTCCTCTCCTCCCCAACCTCCTCAATTCCCCCTCTCAAATTCTGCACTTACCCCGATTGGGGCGCGCCATCATCTCCGCCGCCGCGGCTCAGCATTCCTCGCATCATCGCCTACCGACGAGCGGATCAGGATTGTAACAGAAGTGGTATCAGAGCAGCACGATCCCAGGGATCGGTGCTTCCATCATTTACCATCAAGCAACCGATAGCCACAAGCAGCAAGATCCGACTCACAAAGGATCTGAAATCGAAAGCCACAGCAAACGAGGCAACCAAGCAACAATCAGTCGAGAGCAACAAGCAACACAACAACCGTAAACCGAAGGCAACTAGAGCCTTAAAGCCACAAAGCCACTGGAGATTGAAACCCACAAGCAATTACCCTTACCGGAGCGGCAACCGACATTGAGTCTTACCGAGGGAACCGATTTAAATTTCGCAGCAAGAAGGCAACAACCATGGCCGAAGGGACACGGCTCAAGGTGCTCGATGAGCACGTTCACTCGCTGGAACAGAGGCTTCAAGAGCTCACTGCAGATAGCCACAGAAAGATGGGTGAATTAAACGACAAGATAGAAGAGATGCAAATTGAAGAAAGGAACCATTATGAAGCCTTGCGCAGAGATTCGGCGCAAACGACCAAGAAGTTGGAGCAGCTCATGGAGCTCTTGTCCAACCAGCAGCAGCAATCCTCATCTAAGGGCCAGATGGATTCCATCACTCAAGAAGAAAGAGGTATATTACCTACGCCCCCCTCTCATTTCACCAAAGAAGATAATTATACCCACCAGCTACCGAATAGAGCCAACAATTTCTTTTCCTTTCCTCGGTTGGATTTTCCGCATTTCACCAGCGAGAATCCTCGAAGTTGGGTGAGGAAATGCGAGAAGTATTTTGAGATCTATAGCATAAAAGAGCAGCAAAAATTGGAGTTAGCAACCATGCACACTGATCAAAAGGTGGATACCTGGTTCCACGGATACTTAGCCGAGAAAGGGGTAGTGCGCTGGGAACAATTCGCGCACGATGTGTGTAAGCGCTTCGAGGCTAATGGGCTGAGAGACGTGGTTGAGGAGTTCAACAAGTTGATGCAGCAGGGGACTGTAGAAGAATATCAAGAGCAGTTTGAAGAGCTGCGTTCAAGGCTCCTTAGCACGGATTCCCAATTCGCCCCGGGGTACTTCTTATCGAGCTTCCTGAGTGGGTTGAAGGAAGAGGTACGAGCCGTGGTCAAGATGATGCAACCGGACTCTCTTGCACAAGCCTTCGAATTGGCCATGCTACAGGAGCAAAGCGTAGCAGCTATGGCAAGAAAGAACAGACTCTGGTTCAGAACTCAAGGGGGATCCTCAGCTACCAATCAGCATAGGGGAGCAAACTCGGCAACACCAACCAAAGAGGTCGACGCCACCAGGAGATACCCCACTAAGATGATGACTGACAAGGAGTACCCCAACAAACAGCTTATTGAGCAACGCAGGGCAGCGGGGTTATGTTTCCGGTGTGGCGACAAATACACCTTTGGACATAGGTGTAAGCCACCTGGAACACTTATCCAGAGTGTGGCCCAAGAGGTGGTGGAAGTTTATGATGAGGAGAGCCTGCGAGAGAGTAAGGAATGGGAAGAACCAGAAGCTGAAGAAGAAGAAGAAGAAACTGGCCTATCAGTGAACGCGCTTAATGCCGAAAACCCCCAGGAGACCCTCAAAATACAAGGGGAGGTCAAGGACAAGAAAATGGTAATATTGGTCGACACCGGAAGCACCCACAGCTTCATCGACATTAACACCGCAAAAGAGGTCAAGGCCCACATTACCTCGACTACACCTCTACTAGTGACTGTTGCTAACGGACAACGGGTATTGAGTAAACTGAAATGCCCCGAGTTCACCTGGAGGATGCAAGGCGAACTTTATACTACCGACCTCAGAGTGATTAGGTTGGAAGGATCGAGTATGATCCTTGGAATAGACTGGTTAAAAATGTATGGGCAGATCACCTTCGACTATCAAAATCACACAGTTACCATCACCAAGGAGGGGAGAAAAACAGAGCTGAGGGGAATGGCTGAAGGGGGCAAGATCAAGAGCATCTCAGCCAAACAGTGGCATCAGGAGTACCTGGAGGGAAGCTGCTGCGCAATGGCACAATTGAGGAGCGTGGAGGAAGGTCAGCTTGAAGAAACCCCCAGAGAAGTACAAGAGGTGCTGCACAGATTCCAAGATATATTCGAGGAGCCCCGAGGACTGCCACCTACCAGGGCACAGGATCACAGGATCCCCCTGCAAGCGGGCGCGCAACCTGTCAACGTTCGGCCCTACAGGTACACTTATGAACAAAAAAATGAAATGGAAAAACTGATTAGAGAAATGCTCCGTACCTCGGTGATTCGGCCAAGCCACAGCCCCTACGCTTCTCCGGTGCTGTTGGTCAAGAAGAAGGATGGTAGCTGGAGGTTCTGCGTCGACTACCGGCAACTGAACAAGTTGACGATAAAGGACAAGTACCCGATTCCGATTATAGAAGAGTTGCTAGAAGAACTGGGAGGATCCCAATATTTCTCAAAAATTGATTTACGATCGGGCTACCACCAGATTCGGATGTATCCAGAAGACATTGCCAAGACGGCCTTCCGAACGCATTTGGGCCACTATGAGTTTCGGGTCATGCCGTTCGGGCTCACGAACGCACCGGCAACCTTTCAAGCCACCATGAATGAGGTATTCGCGCACCTCCTTAGAAAATACGTCCTCATTTTTTTCGATGATATTTTAGTGTACAGCCACACCCTCGAGGAGCACACCCGGCACCTAGAGACAGTACTCCAAGTGTTAAGAGAGAATCAATTCTACGCCAAGCGCACCAAGTGCTTCTTCGGCCAACAGAGAATTGAGTATCTGGGTCACATCATCACCCCTCAAGGAATAGCCACCGACCCAAGCAAGATAGAAGCCATGCTGCGATGGCCTACACCCACTTCGACAAAAAGCCTGAGGGGGTTCCTAGGGCTTACGGGCTACTATAGAAGATTTATAAAAGGATACGGAGCGATTAGCAAGCCCTTGACGGAGCTGTTGAAGAAGAACGGCTTCGCTTGGAGCCCGGCTGCAAACGAAGCCTTCGAGCACCTCAAGCAAGTGATGACGAAGGCTCCCGTGCTTGCCATGCCGGACTTCGACAAACCCTTTGTGATCGAAGTCGACGCGTGTGGAAGGGGAATAGGGGCTGTGTTGACACAGGGAGGAAGACCCGTGGCTTACTTAAGTAAAGCGATAGGAAAGAAGAACATGGGGCTGTCAACATACGAGAAAGAGTTCCTCGCGATTTTGTTGGCCGTGGCCAAATGGAGACACTATTTAAGCCCGAGGCCGTTTGCGATCAAGACGGACCACGAAAGTCTGAAGCACCTGCTGGAGCAGAGAATTACGACGGCCATCCAGCAAAAAGGCATGCTCAAATTGCTAGGATTGGACTACACCATACAGTATAAAAAGGGGAGAGACAACAAGGCGGCGGACGCACTATCTCGAAGGGGGTTTGAAGAAGGGAGCAACCAAGCCGTCTCTGCAGCCATTCCAGAATGGGCCACTGAAATTCAAGACAGCTATCAAGGCGACGAGGAGAGCCAAGCCTTAATAGTCCAGCTCACAGTTAAACCTGGGAGCTCAAAAACTTACTCTTACGAGCAAGGGACACTAAGGTACAAAGGGCGACTCTTCATTGGAGCAAGGGGCAACCTAAGACAGAGGATACTACTCCAGATGCATGACTCCGCACTGGGGGGACACTCGGGCCAGCAAAACACATACAAAAGACTTAAGCAGACATTTTTTTGGCCGGGTCTTAAGGGGCAAGTGGAACACATGGTGAAAAACTGTACCACATGCATCCGCAACAAGGCCGACAACCAACCTTATGCCAGATTGCTGCAACCCTTGCCTGTGCCGCAGCATATCTGGCAGGAAGTCAGCATGGACTTCATAGAGGGGCTGCCGAGATCCGAAGGGAAGAACTCAATTATGGTCGTAGTCGACCGATTCTCCAAGTACGGGCACTTCATCCCACTGGCTCACCCCTTCTCTGTCACACAAGTGGCCCGCAGCTTCTTCGACGTCATTTACAGGCTCCACGGATTACCGGAGAAGATTATATCCGACCGCGACCCAATCTTCACAAGCGGCGTATGGAGGGAGCTGTTCGGAATGTTGGGAACCAAACTCAGTATGAGATCGGCGTACCACCCCCAATCCGACGGTCAGACAGAGCGATTGAATCGGTGCGTGGAAACCTACCTACGCTGCCTTTGCTTCCAACGACCACAGACGTGGCACAAGTGGATAGCGCACGCAGAATGGTGGTACAACACCTCATTCCACTCGTCTCTGGGAACAACCCCCTACCAGGCGCTGTACGGACAGGCACCCCCTAACCATCTCGCAGCCAATTTAAAGGTGGGAGCTCTGGGGGAAGTGCAAGAGTGGGGAAAAGAAAGAGAGAGGGTGACTCGGGATCTGCGCGAGAACCTATTGAAGGCGCAAAACCGCATGAAGCAGATCGCCGACAGACACAGGGTAGACAGGGAGTTCGAAGTGGGGAACCCAGTGTACCTGAAGCTACAGCCGTATAGACAAGGCTCCGTCGCGGAAAGGCGGAATCTTAAGCTAACCTCCCGATACTACGGGCCTTTCGAAGTTCTAGAAAGGATTGGGCCGGTGGCGTACCGGTTGAAACTTCCGGAGGGCTCGAAGGTGCATCCCGTGTTCCACGTATCGTTGTTGAAGAGGAGCCCCCCAGAAGGACAACCGACCTCGCCCACCGCCCCTTCGGTCGGAGAAGATGGACACCCCCTTGCCGAACCAAAGAAGATCCTTGACCGCCGAGCGGTGCGGAAGGGAAACAAGGCGATAACCCAAGTACTGGTAAGCTGGAGCAACCTCCCCGAGGAACGGGCCACGTGGGAGGATTATTGGCCTCTCAAGACTCAGTTTCCGCATTTTGATCCTTGAGGGCAAGGATCGCTTCGAAGGGGGAAGGGGTGTAACCGGTAGTAGGAGGGAAGAGGGAGAGAACTAGGGCACATGGTAGTCGTGCGGTAGGTGGGGAGGTAAGAGACAGGAAGTGGGGAGAATCTAAGGGTTACCGAAGTAGTTAAGGAGTGAGGGGGTTCGGTGGTCGGCCTCAGAGGTCCAGCAGGGGAGGCCCGGTGGGCCACAGGTTGCTCTTTATGAGCCCGCCAGTGTGGCCCATCGAGGCAGCCCAATAAGGATAGGAGGCCCAGCTAGTCCCTTATAGTTAGTACTTTATTTTACTTTGGGCACTATTGTAATTACAGCTTAGCCCCAGCTTAGGGAACAAATAGTGAGGCAAGTAAGGTGTAACTCATGCATGAGAATACAATTAACTTCTTCCCCAATTCTTCTCTCTTCTCTTCTCCTCTCCTCTCCTCCCTTCTCTTCTCTTCTCCTCTCCTCCCCAACCTCCTCAATTCCCCCTCTCAAATTCTGCACTTACCCCGATTGGGGCGCGCCATCATCTCCGCCGCCGCGGCTCAGCATTCCTCGCATCATCGCCTACCGACGAGCGGATCAGGATTGTAACAAATCTGTCCAAGAAGAAGGCTATGCAAGCCGTCACATGGGATGACTCTTCCTTCTCTGACAAGTCGTCTTCTAGTGATGAGGATACAAACGCTACAGCATTTCTTGTGTCCACAACTTCACCCTTCATGTGCTTGTCATCGACTTCCTCTGGTTCGTTGTCTGTCTCCTTCTTGAATGAAAGAATAATATCGGATGATGAACCAAGCGATTCCGAAGGTAAAGATTTTGCTCGCGCCTATCAACAATTGTTACGGGACTCAAAGAAATTGGCAAAACATAACAAGAAGTTGAGGAGAAGGTTGTGGGATCTCAAAGATCAATCCAATAAAGCAACTTTTCTCTCAAAGTCTCTTGAAGAGGAAAGGGACAATTTGATCAAGATTAATAATTCCCTTCAAGAGAAGAATGAGCACTTTGAACAAGAACATGTGAAATTAGTTGAGAAAGCTAATTACTTCTTGAAGCTCTATTCCGAGGCACGTCAAGGAAACTTGGAGATGACGAAGACCATTTTCCAACTTAAAGAAGATTTGAAAAGGTTCTCATCGAGACGAACCAAATTGGATAAGTTACTTGGTCTTGGTCAAACGAATAGATTGGGCCTTGGATATGATCGAACTTGTGAGGATCCAAGTTCGAGTGAACGGAAGTTCTTGCCCTAGTTGGTTTTTCCTCCTCCGACGACGAAAATCGTTTCACCCAATATTGACAAACCTTTTACATCGCAATGGAATTCAATGTCAAATAAGGTATGCCATAATTGTGGAGCAAAAGGGCACATAAGAATTTCCTGCAAACATGGAGCAAATCAAGCGAATCATGCTTGGACTACCATCAAGAACACAAACCGAAAATCAAAAGAAAATCAACCAAGTGTCAAGATCAATGGTAGTACACCCCCCAAGACAACATCGATGTGGAAATCAGAGAAAGGTGATCAATCGAAGAAGATGAATTCACCAAGTAGTACAACATCACGATCATTGCCGACGTATTCCAATACTCGTAAGGTTTGGGTGCACAAAAGTGAACTCTTCTCTTGTCTTCTTATTCACACATCACTACATGCATATGATAATTCATTTTGGTATTTGGATAGTGGTTGCTCACGGCACATGACTGGTGATAAAAACTATTTTAAGTCTTTTGAGAAAACCTTCGGAAGACTTATTGTTTCCGGAGACGGTAGATCTTCAAAAATAGTTGGCAAAGGAACGATCACTATTCCAAATGGCCCGGTTTTGAACAATGTTTTATACGTTGAAGGCCTCAAGACTAATCTCATAAGTATTAGTCAATTGTGTGATGATGGTTTTTCAACTAACTTTTCTGCGATAGGTTGTGTTGTAACTCATTTAAATCATACATTCTTTTTTTAAAGGGGTTAGATCACAGAATAATTGATATGTAGTTCCTAATAAACCCATTGAACAATGTAACCTTGTTTTACTTGACACAGAAATACTTTGACATGAAAGGCTAGGTCACATCAACTTTAATGAACTATCTAGGATTACACATAAGGATGTTGTTAGAGGTGTTCCTAAACTTAGCTTCAAAGAGAATATTGTGTGTGGTGGATGTCAAAAGAAAAAACAAACTAGATCCGCTCACAAGAATTTGAACCATGTAGGAACAAAACGGCCAGTAGAATTATTGCATATGGATTTAATGGAGCCAACTCGTCAACCTAGCTTGGATGGAAAATGGTACATATTTTTCATGATTGATGATTTCTCTAGATTTTTATGGGTAGCATTTTTGAAAGAGAAAGCGAATACTTTCAATTCTTTTCATGATATTTGTCATCGTATTATGATTTAGAAAAATGAAAAAAATGTTCGTGTTCGCAGTGATAGAAGTGGAGAATTTATAAATTTAAAATTCATCGATTTTTGCTCTTCAAAAGGCATAAAACATAAATTCTCCACACCTTATACACCACAACAAAACGGTGTAGTCGAGCACAAAAATAGAGTTGTACAGGAGATGACGCATGTTATGCTTCATAGCCGAAAACTTCCTTTATACTTTTGGGAAGCAGTTAACGCCGCGGTCTATGTGATCAATCGAATCTATTTGCGTCCGGATACTTTAAATACTCCATATGAACTATAGTTTAGTAGGAATCGAATATCAAGTATTTTCGTATCTTCAGGAGTCGTTGTTACATTTTACGTGACCGTGAAAATCTTAAAAAATTCGACTCTCGTAGTGACGAAGGAATCTTTCTTGGTTATTCTACCAATAGTAGAGCATATCGAGTATACAATTTTGATTCTAAGACGATGATAGGAACTATAAATGTTAAAGTAGATGAAACTTCTCATTTTTCTTCTGATAAATCTACTCTTGATATGACTCTTGATGATGAATTATTTGTTGATGATGTTGCATCTTTGCATGATAAATCTACTAATAATCTTGATGCATCTCATGGTACTTCAAGTCCATCCAATTTACATAATTCATCACATGTCTCCTCGAGTACTCCTATACCTCAAACTCTTCGTATCTCCAAAGATCACCCAGAATCGAACATCATTGGAGATCCTCAAGAAGGAGTTCTCACTCGGAGACAATTGGAATGTGGAGTTGCATGTTATGTCTCCATGGTTGAACCCAAGAACATTGATGAAATTCTTCAAGATGAATATTGGATTGATGCTATGTAAGAAGAGCTAAATCAGTTTGAACGGAACAAGGTTTGGGAATTGACTAAGGCCCCTAAGCAACAAAGTATCATTGGTACTAAATGGATTTTCAAGAACATGAAAAATAAAGATGGTACCATTGTGAGGAACAAAGCGCGATTAGTTGCTCAGGGTTACTCATAGGTTGAGGACATAGATTTTGATGAGACTTTCGCCCCAGTTGCTCGCCTCGAGTCCATTCGTATACTCTTTGCGATTGCTTGTCATTTCAAAATTAAACTTTTTCAAATGGACGTAAAGAGCGTATTTTTAAATGATTATGTAAATAAAGAGGTTTTTGTGGCTCAACCGAAATGTTTCATTGATCATAAACTTCCGAATCATATTTTTCGCTTGAAAAAGGCTCTTTACAGATTCAAACAAGTACCGCCAGTATAGTATGAAAGATTAATGAAATATCTTTTAGAAAATGGCTATACTCGAGGGGGAGCCGATCGGACACTCTTTGTGAAGCATTTTTAGAATAACTTCATAGTATCACAAATATATGTGGACGACATTGTGTTTGGTGTTACAACAAACAATGATGCTTCCAAATTTGCAGAAACAATGAAAAATGAATTTGAGATGTCCATGATGGGCGAGTTTACATATTTTCTTGAATTGCAAGTAAAACAATGTGAAGACGGAATTCATTTATGTCAATCCAAGTATGCGAAAGAATTGGTCAAGAAATTCGGTTTGGAAAATTCTAAAGACTTTCCGACTCCTATGGGAACTAACAAAAAGGGATTAGGAATGGAATCTCATGGAGAGAGTGTAGACGAGAAATTGTATAGAAGTATGATTGGAAGTCTCCTCTACCTAACTGCTAGTCGTCCGGATATTTCTTTCAGTGTCGGTATCTGTGCGCATAATCAATCAGCACCGAAAGAAATTCATCTGAAAGCTATGAAAAGGATCATCCAGTACGTGAAAGGAACGGTTAATTTCATAATTTGGTATCCTATGGGCACATCTCTTGATATTATAGGATATTCGGATGCCGATTGGGCTAGATCAGTGGATGATCGGAAAAGTACTAGTGGAGCATACTTTTATCTTGGCCATTATCTTGTTGCATGGCATAGTAAAATGCAAAACTGCATTGCTCTATCCACTGCCGAGGCAGAATATATCTCTGCGGGAAGTTGCTCTAATCAATTACTGTGGATGAAAAGTGTGATAAGTGACTTTCGGATTCCTATATCCTCGGTGACTATTTTGTGTGACAACACCAGTGCCATCAATATTTCTAAAAACCCTGTGTTACCCTCGAGAATAAAACACATTAAATTAAGATATCACTTTTTGAGAGAACTAGTTGAATTGAGCATTCTTCAAATTTCCTATGTTTCTACTGATTATCAACTAGCCAATATTTTAACAAAACCTTTGGAAAAAAAATATTTTATTTATTTGAGAAAAGCAATTGGTTCGCTTAAATGATTTTTGAACCATTGTTAAGTTAGGTTTTGTTTTGTATTTTTGTTCTTTTTGTTTGTAAATATGCATTTTAGAATATTAACGGAGCATTAGCGATATTGACTTTAATTGCATCCTTTCATATCTTGAGAATTTTATTATGATTTGAATATCATTATAACTCATTTGATGCAATGATCATTTTTATTAATTATTTCCTCTTTAATTGATCAAAGTCATTTACCTCACTCTATGATCTCTTGGTATTATTTTTATCTTCTTTGTTGATTGAAATAAGTATGAATACGAGATCAATTTTTGATTGAATACTTAATATCTTACATAATTAATATCCAATTGAGGGGGAGTTTATTTTAGTTTTTCATGCTCATAAGAAGTGGAAAGAGTTATATCTATTAGTGGAGTGTGAAAACTACCGCCACATGGAGAAAAAAGGTACCACCTCGGTCATCCGAGTAGTGTGTGCAGCTACCACATATTTTTAAAAAACATGGTTCTAATGGTTATCTTTGTTAATCAATGCTCAATGGAATATTTGATTCATTCAATAATTCCAAGTTTGGTATAAGATGGAATTTTTGAAAGATACTCAAAGAGTCACTCCCTAAAGCTTATTGATTAAATTAAATTATTTAACTTATTAGGGATTTCAAACATCTTTCGATTTTGATGCTTCATTTTCTTTGCTCAATTGATGATTTGATAAATTCATTACTCATTAGATCATGATTTATGTTTCGAATTTGCTCAACTTTAGAGGTTACAATTTTTATAAATTGTTGTTTCACAATTTGGGATATTTTGATAGATTTTTTATAATCTAATTCTTTTCATGTGAAATGATACTTTTTATTTAAAGTTGATATGCAAGAATACTTACATACTTTTTTTGAATTTTCTGAATTTTTTTTAAAATTTTCTGGAGAAATAGTTGCAGGCAGTCCGGACTAGCGTCAGTCAGTTCGGATCCCGAATGTTGGGATTTTCTATACAAATCCAGTGAGAACTGACTCCCCGATGATCCGGACTGGGCGCTAGGGTTTTATATGAACGAAAGGGTTTTGATTTCTTTTACTCTTTACAAATCTGTTTTAGCTTCCACACTTTCTCTCTCTAGAATCCAAGAGCACTTTGATCACTTTTAGACTTGATTTGCATCCATCCAAGTAAGTTTTTTTGAACTAATGCCCCATCTAGCCTCATTACAAAAAAATATTCTCAATCTAGCCTTCTTTTTAAAAAATTTCCCAACCTAGCCTCATTTCTATAGATTAGAGAAAAAATAATAATTAAGAGTATTTACACTTTAATTAAGAAAAAATTATTATTTTTTTCTCTCTCTTTCACCCACTTTTTCTTTTATATTATATTTATTTTTTAGTATATAGTTCAATTAGATATTTAATAATATAAATTACTTAGTTAAATTAATAATAATATTATTATTAAATAATAATTTAAATTAAAAAATATAATTTTTATTAGTTATTATTAATTATTATCTATAATTATTTGATCACGTTGATTTGTTTGATCAATTAAATACTTATAATAATAATAATAATAATAATAATAATAATAATAAATAATTTAAATTAATAATATTATTTTTACTAATTATTATTAATTATTATCTATAATTATTTGATTTTATATAGTAAAATTAAACACTAATAATAATAATAATTTTATAATTTTATTATTAAATATTAAATATTATTATTATAAAAAGTTAATTATTATTTTTATATAATTGGTAGGTAAGAGAGAGAGAGAGAGAGCACGGATGGAGGGAGAGAGAGAGAGAGAGTTGGGGGAGGGAGAGAGAGAGAGAGAAAGTTGTGTGCAGTGGAGAGAGAAAAAAAAGAGAAAGTGGGTGAAGGAGAGAGAAAAAAATAATATTTTTTTCTTAATTAAAGTGTAAATACTCTTAATTATTATTTTTTCTCTAATCTATAGAAATGAGGCTAGGTTGGGAAATTTTTTTAAAAAAAGGCTAGATTGGGAATATTTTTTTGTAATGAGACTACTTGGGGCATTAGTTCAGTTTTTTTGATCTAATCTCGGTTTTTTCACTGTTCTTGTATTTTTCATCAAAACGAGATAGAAATACATGCCTAGTATTTAATTTTTCATATTTTTCTCTGAAATTTCTTGCATAAATTGACATATGAATGCCTAGAAAACCTTTCTATGGTTATTCTTTACAATTCAAACGAATTTTTGCGGTTCGATTTCTAAAATTTCGGATTTTAGTATATTTTTGAGATTTTCTGAAAATCATGGATTTGATATATTTTGGATGATCTTTTTGCAAATCTTTTTTGATTTCTAGCTTCTACATGACATATAGATTGTTTGGGTATAATTTTTAAAATTTTTGGGATTAATCAATTTTTCATGTGGATTGAAGCTCTCTCTCACAGGACGTTTTTCAAAACCTGTGAAGATGGTTTTCGGGTGGTTCATTTCGTTCATCACTGCACTTGTAAACACAAGTTAGAAGCATTTGGAATATTTTCTATGGCTTAAAAATAAAAAACTGGACATTTTGAGTGTTCAAGATCCGGACCAAACAGATCCAGTCCGGACCCCGAGCATGGTTTGGTTCATGCGAATTTCTAGTCCGAATCAATCTGGTTTCAGTCCGGACCCCGAAGATTGATTTTCTTGTTTCGCATGAATCAGTCCGGATCAGACCCATTTCAGTCCGGACCCCGAACCATTGTTTCTCGATTTTTAATGACAGTCCGGACCGCCGTGAATCTAGTCCGAACCGTGATGCGGGAAAATTCTGTTTAAGGCAGTTTTCGATTCTTATATCTTTCCAAAGGTTTCTAACCTATAAATAGACCCTAGAGATCTTATTTTAGAATAAGCCAAAAAAGATCCACATATAGAGAAGAAAGGAAAAATACGTTCTAATTTATGTTTCCTCTTCTATGTGTATCGATTTGATTCTTGGGTTTTTCAACTTATTATTATTTTGCAAGAATCAAATTGATGAATACTTAAACGGCATTTTTCTTGTCTATCTATGATTTTCTAAGTATTCAAAATCTTCACCACTAATAAACAACAATGATTTTCGAAAGGAACATCAGCGCGTGGATTCGCGTGAAGGTCTTGTGGATTTAAGGTTACGACTTCGTGGATTCGAAGTTAGGCTCGTTCGTATGATTGATACGTGCTACATTGGTGACGACCGTAGATTCGGTTAGACTTCGTGGATTCGAAGTGGGATTTCGTGGATTCGAAGTTAGATGTAATTCGTGTGATCGAAGCGCGTTGAAAACTGCAGAGAATATCTACTTAAAAGAAATATTATATTAAGAGATAGTTTAATTTATTATTATTATTATTATTATTATTATTATTTCTTAAATTATATTATTTTTTTCAACAATATATTTTTTTATTAAAAAATTAAAAATTTTATAACACTAATAATTAATTGAGTACTATTAATAATATAATAGAATAGTTCCATACTTTGATAGCACTTTTACCGATGAAGTGTATGTAATTTCTGCAGATGACTAACAAACAACATGAAGGAAAAAAAGCGCGTCAAAAGGAATCCCAGGGCACGCGCCCGGCCAAATTGCACAAGACAACTCTGTCCTCCCTTATTTGAAGCATTTTCGTCACCATCCATCAATATTCAATTCCACCTCCACGCAATCCACGCCGTACCGATTTCAGATCAACGAGCTGAGTCAATACCATATGTTGGTCGCCACACCAAACCCAAGCAGTCGCTAACCTAACCTCTAAATTTCAGATGGTCCCTGCGAGATATTTAAAATGTCTTGTCGATTTTGTGTTTGTTGATGTTAGATGATGATAGAAACACTACCAATCACTAAAGATCTACGCTAAAGATTAATTACTATAAAGGTCGTTTGGATTACACTATGAGATTACTTGGTTATATCAAGGGCCTGTTTAGCTTGGTCTTCTCATACAGTAAACTCAAAATCAAAATCCAAATCGAAACCGAAACGGTCGCTCTTAATATTTAGTATATGAAAATCATATTTCGATTCCAGCGCAATATGAGAATACAAAAATGTTAGATGGAAAATTAAATCATGTTCCTAAAATATCCGATTTGGATTTGAAATCAAGTTTTAATTTTAAATTTTGACTGTGAATTAAAGTATTTGTTTAGATTTTGAATTTATTTTTTAATTTTAAATTTTAAGGTAATTTTGAGTTAAATTTTAAATTCAACTATCCATCCAACATCACATGCCATCAGAGAAGCTAATTATTTCAGTTCATATTTTACTACCATCTATTTTCGAAACTGAAAAGGGCATAATTCAAAGTATAAACCAAAGATTTTATGGCTGCTAAGGAAATCAATTCATACTTTCGGTATTGACCTGGCTTTATTTTGTCCAGGCAAACCGCAACACTATAGAATGACAGTGCCCATAACAAAAACAACAAACACACAAATGGCCTACTAGGTGAGATATGGCACTCAAGTTTTAATCTGACTTGTTCCGTGACAGCTTCATTCCAGCACCCAGTGGTATTCTTCCCTCCCAATGAAGTACAATGCCCCTCTTCTTCATCAGCAAATACCTCAAAAGGGCTTCAAAACATGGTGCAAGGAGCAACAACAGGGAGAAGCAAGAAGCCAGGAAGAGAAACAACAACAACAACAAAAACAACAATATGATCTTAGTAAGCACGAGGAGTTTACCGCGCGAGTGCCTGCTGGCCTGCTGCCCGGCCCCCCTCCTGGGTCTGATTGACCCAGGCAGGCGCCGCAGCACTGCCTCTGCTGTCACTGCTGCTGCCGCTACTATCACTTCCACAAGAATTTCGCGCTCCAACTTCGCGAAATCCACCACCTCTTCTATCCTTGCCAGCACCCTGTTCACCAACCATGAATCCCTCCCGCACTTTGCTGACGCTTTATTGAACTTTCTCGCGGCCTTCCCGCAGTTCGAAGAGGCCCAACAAGCTGAGCATATCAGAAAAAATGAGTACCATCACCTCGCCCATCACGTCTGCCTCGACTACACTGGTATCAGCCTCTTCTCGCATGCGCAGATGATGAATTTCTGCTCCCTACCATCATCGTCTTCTGGGCTCTCGCGCCCTCCCCCTCCTCTCTTCAGCATATCCTTCAAGTATGCGAGCTGGAAGTCTCTACTCCAACACGTGAGCCAAGAAAACGATCTTGAATCACAAATCAGGAGGAGAATTATGGGCTTGCTCAACATAACAGAAGCGGACTACTTCATGGTGTGCACCTCTAACAGGACCACAGCGTTCAAATTGTTAGCTGAATCCTATCCCTTCCACAACAACAGGAAGCTCCTAACCGTATACGATTACGAGAGCGAGGCGGTGACCGCCATGGCAGAGAGTGCGCAGAAGAAAGGAGCCAAAGTCACTTCCGCCACGTTTACATGGCCGAGCTTGAGGATTCACTCAGCACAATTGAGAACAAATCTGATGAAGAAACGAAAGAAGAAGAAGAAACATAGAGGGCTCTTTGTGTTTCCGCTTCAATCGAGGATGACCGGAACGAGATACCCATATTTGTGGATGAGCTTGGCACAGGAGAATGGATGGCACATCGCACTCGACGCGTGCGCACTTGGACCGAAGGACATGGATACCTTCGGGCTCTCTCTTATCCGTCCGGACTTTATAATTTGCAATTTCTACAAGGTGTTTGGCGAGAACCCCTCAGGGTTTGCAGCCCTATTCATCAAAAAATCGAGTTGCCAAGTATTAGAAGCGTCGGAAATCGCAAGGAGCATCGGAATTGTTAGAATCGTGCCTGCGAGAAATATTTCGCAGCTCCAAGATGATTACTCGAGTGCAGAATTAGAGCCCCAATTGAACAAGTTTGAGGAAGATGATGTAGAGAACACTAGTTCTTTCTCTGGACCAATATCAAGTAAAGAAAATTGGCCAAGCGAAAACCCTTTAAGTTCAAAAGAGGAAAATAAAAGAGAGTTATCATCGGAAATTGTAGAGGAAGATGGCGTGAATTCAGCAAAAATAGAGAGAGGAAAAGAGATTATTGCAGGAGAAGATGATGACATTGTGGAGGAGATTGAATGCAGAGGGCTTGATCATGCAGATTCTCTAGGCCTGATACTCATCAGCAACAGATTAAGATGCATCACAAACTGGTTGCTTGTTGCACTTTCAAAATTGCGGCATCCTCACGCAGAAAATGGCCATTCTTTAGTTAAAATCTATGGCCCGCGAGTAAAATTCGATAGGGGGCCAGCATTAGCATTCAATTTATTTGATTGGAAAGGCGAGAAGGTTGAGCCTTCGCTCGTGCAAAAGCTTGCAGACAGAAGCAACATTTCTCTAAGCTGTGGCTTCTTAGAGAATTTTTGGTTCTCAGACAAATATGAAGCAGATAAGGAGACTGTGTTAGAGAAAAGAGTTACTGATAAAACAGTTGCAGGTGATTACAAAAAGAAAGAGAGCATTTCTATGGGGATTAACGTTGTAAATGCATCGCTAGGGTTCCTCACTAATTTTGAGGATGCCTACAGACTTTGGGCTTTCATTGCTAAGTTCTTGGATGCGGATTTCGTCGAGAAGGAGAAGTGGAGATACATGGCTCTCAATCAGAAGATGATCGAAGTTTAAGAGCAATAGAAGCTAAAATTTATGCAAATTAAGTAGAATAGTTTTCAATTTGGTTTTATTATTTTTGCATTTTACTTCAGTGCATTCATTCAGATTACATGTGTTTAAATGTGGATTCCTTTATTCGTCGTCAGCAAAAGTGTTCTGCTTATCTAAATGGTAATTAAATTGATACAATTGTATGTTTGAGAATTATTCTGTTCATATGTGATTTTCTAGGGTACGAATTAGGAGGACTAGTCAAGGCACAGACTAGGCAAAACCATCCACACAATCCTTGGTGGTTGTAGTTTCACTTTCTCATCCAGCAGCTTTGTGTAGATACAGGTATCATATTATCTCTTGTTCATGATATTGCTTTTCATTACTACGATAATTAGTTGATACATTGTATGAGAATATATATATTACTGCAGTGTACATGAGCACTGTTCATTCTCCTTGGATTGGTGGAACGGACTGCCTTAAAATATCAAAGAAAGGGAACTTTTCGTGCCACAAGCTTTTATGAAAAGACCAGAAGGGCGATTCTGAAGTAAGTGCGGCGCTGGAGAGCGAAAGCATTTATGTGAACCTTTTGCTTTTGATGGTATGTCAAGTTCTTAAGGAAATTTTAATTAAAACATTTTGCCTGCTTTGAAGTTTAAACAGCTATGCTTGAGCAACATATTTTTGGAAGCCCTATCCATGCCAAATAGGCTCCCGTGGAATAGGTTCTCGCGGGACCAAGCATGTCAAGATTAATGATTGTTTGTCACTGTGGTAATTCATCTTCAGCAGAAATTATCCTTATATTCCCAGATAGCAGGCAAAACCTCTAGCTGACAAATGTAAATCTTCCTTACATTTTGTTTCCTCAGTAATGAACTGTGCCAATGGTTTATGAAATAAATACCAACACGAGGATGTTATTAAAACTTGAATTCGACCTAGTTTTAGAGGTAAAATTCATGTTAGAGTCATATAACATCCGAATCAAAATTTCATCAACACTCACACAGTAGTAAGAGACCGATCTGGGTGAATGGTATAAAATGTATAATGGACCTCTCTCAAAATCGACTCTCTAATCTCATAATTCACTGCCATACACAATCGGTCCCTGTACCGCAGTACTCCCAACGCATCGACAGAAAAGTCCCCTTCTTGACCGTTTTGAATCTAATCGCAAATCCTCATCAAGTGGGGATTCTCACTCTATCTCTTTCTAATCTTGTCCAACAGAGTGGGTTACAATATAAAGGACATCAGTCTTGAAGAAACCCCAAAGGACACAACCTCCAGCTCCAAACGCCTCATCTCCTCAAGTAACCGCGCCTGCTTAGTGATCATCAAGCTCAAACTCTGTACTGCTCTTCTGCTCAAGGCGTCTTGTCATGCCCCGGGAGTAATTTCAAAGCGGAAACAACTGAATTTTGGAACTATTTTATTTTTTTTTAAGATCTCCCGCTCTAGCACGTGCACAGACCCGCCACACATACAAGATCTCTCTGCATAACCGGACAGAGTCTTCCCTGTATATGCACGACATCCCCATGTACAATATAAATATACACATCAACCACATTCACTATTTGATTTATAAATAACAAAGTATAAGCTTTGAAGATATCATTTCCTTATTTTTACCAAATAGCGCATACCTGGCGCATCAATATGTTTAACAGGATGAATTCACAGGGTTTAAAAACAGTGTCCACATGACACTCACTTTTTCTAAAACCGTTTTCACAAATCCTTTTTAATATTTGAAAACCAGCGTTGTGATGAGAGGGAGCACTGTGGTCGTTGTACAATTAGGTTGGAGGGCTTTGACGACACCTTTTCGGTGTGTCGGAGTTCTCGGTTCGCCAAATTGACGAGAAATTTGGATCAAGCACGAAAAATCGTGAAAAATACACTATTTTTGCGTATTTTTGGGCTATTTAGAGGATGCTGCTGTTTACTCGTCGTCCGTCGCGTGTCGTTGCCAACGCCGTGCCGAGTCTTTGGTAGTGTTTTTGTGTTTTGGACTCCGTTTAATTACATAATATGTTTCCATTCTGACCGCGGTTCTTTTGGGGACTTTTTAGGTCCGAGTGCCGATTGTGAGCGTGATTCGGTCTCAGGTGTTCCGGTCAGCACATTCGAGGTGGGTACCCTTTCGGTATTTTCGGTGTATAGTCGTTTCCGTGTTTTTGTGAGATTAAAGTAGATGTTTGGTAAATTGTCTAACCCCATTGCATGAGAATCCCGTTTTACTTCTAACTGAGGCGGCTGAGGTCGCGGTGCTATCTTTTATGCTCATATTTGCTTACACGCACACCGGCGGTCTGGCCACCGCACAGGTTGTATTTTTTCGAAAGGATGGTAAGATTACCCGTGTACCCCACGACTAGGGATGATATAGACCCCTCACGGTGAGTCGACTGCTCCTTGGGCAGTAGAGGGGTTGGATGCACCAAGAAAATGAGCGCGGTATCTGGGGTTGGTGCCCAACATATTTTAAATCTGGGGTAGGTGCCCAGCGTGATTGTGATAGGAATTTAGCGATTCATGAGGGGGAAGTGAATGCTCCGGTGTATCGGTTTGTCTTTTCAGTTTATAGCATTTACTTGTTTATCATCTACTTTATCAGTCACTGACTACCCATACTATGACAGGTCCGAGCAGGGGTGGGAACCGGGGCGACGGTGAGGCAGCGTTTAGAGGACCTTAGCCACTGAGGCTATTATACTTTACAGTTTATGGTTATCTCTCTTTGTTTTGGTTAGTATGTCTGAGATTGCTTGTGATTGGTTTATTGTGGATGTTGGATTGAGATCCTAGCTTAGGAATGATTTCTTATATCTGTGATTGTGGAGATTTATGAATGCGGCTTGTTTTCAAATATAAACATGGTTTCAAAGCGTTTTCAAACCAAGTGTCGTGTGGGCACTGATTTCTAAACCCGTGGATTTATCCTTTCAAGCAATATTGCCGCGTAAAAGAGATTGCGAAAACGTTTTGTAAAATCGGGTGTCGTGTGGACACCGTCTTTCAAACCTATAGATTTATCCTTTCAAAAAGTGTGGTGATTATGATTGTATGGTTAGGTGTGATCTCTCCTTATTATTGCTCAATGATTGCATGGTTAAAGTACTAGTCGTGCACGGAACGCCGTACATATACAAAGGAGACTCCGCCCGTTTGGGGAGTGAATTTGTATATGTGGCGGGTCTGGCGCGCACCGGAGGCAAGGTTCATTTAAAGAAAAAAAAAATATATGTATACGTTTTCCGCTCTTTTAGAACCTCCGGGGCGTGACAGGTATTCAAAGTACCCGCGCGCAAATAGATGCGATTGATTACATAGATCGCAGTGTTAATTGCTTCAGCCTAAAAATATAAAGGGAGTTTCCGGCTATGAAGCATAACACGTCCCATCTCTTGAACAACTCTATTTTTGCGCTCGACTACACCGTTTTGCTACGGTGTATAAGGTGCAGAGAATTCATGTTTTATGCCATTTGAAGAGCAAAAATCAATGAATTTTGAATTAATGAATTCTCCACCTCTATCTCTGCGAATACGGATAATCTTTTCATTTTTCTCAATCATAATTCGATGACATATATCATGAAAAGAATTAAAAGTATCCGCTTTCTCTTTTAAAAATTCTACCCAAGAATATCTAGAGAAATCATCAACCAAAAGAAAAATATACCATTTTCCACCCAAACTAGGTTGACGAGTTGGCCCCATTAAATCTATATGCAATAATTCTAATGGGCGTTTAGTTCCTACATGGTTCAAATTCTTGTGAGTGGATCTCGTTTGTTTTCCCTTTTGGCAACCACCACACACAAGGTTTTCTTTGAAGTTCAATTTAGGAACACCTCTAACTATATCTTTGTTAGAAATTCTAGATAGTTCCTTAAAGTTAATGTGACCTAGCCTTTCATGCCAAAGTGTTTCATTATCAAGTGACACTAGGTTACAATTTTGACTTGTTTTACCAGGAACTACATAGCAATTGTTCTGTGACCTAACCCCTTTCAAAATGAATGAATGATTTACATCAGTTACAAGACATTCTACAGAAGAAAAATTAACTGAAAAACCATCATCACAAAGTTGGCTAATGCTTATGAGGTTAGTCTTAAGGCCTTCAACAAACAAAACATTGTTTAAAGCCGGGCCATCTGGAATAGCAACGGTTCCTTTGCCAACAATTTTTGAAGATCGTCCATCTCCAAAAACTACATGTCCTCCGAAGGTTTTCTCGAGGGTTTGAAAAACGTTTTTATCTCCGGTCATGTGGCGTGAGCAACCACTATCCAGATACCAAGACGAATTGTCATACGCATAAAGTGATGTATGAATGACAAGACAAGGGAAGACTTCACCTTTGCGCACCCAAACCTTGCAAGTTTTGGAATACGTCGGCAATGATTGTGACATTGATTTCCTTGGTGAATGCGTCTTGTTCGCTTGATCACTTTTCTTTGGAATCCATGATGACGTCGTCTTGTTAGGTGTACTACCAAGGTTCTTTACCTTTGAAAGATTATTCTTTGATTTCCGGGGGATGAACTTGTTGGTAGTTGTTGCAAGAGGCGCTTGATTTGATCGCTTCACTCCATTCTTGCAATTGCGTCTTATGTGCCCTGCAAAACCACAACGAAAACATACCTTTGTACATGTTGAACCTGAAGTAGGTGAAGTCGGTTTGTTTACGTTGGATGCGGTGATTTTCGTCGGAGGAGGAGAAACCGACTGGGGCACAAAGATCGTTTCACTCGAACTTGGATCATTGCGGGTTCGAGTGTATCCAAGACCCAACCGATTCGTTTGACCGAGACCAAGCAACTTGTCCAACTTGCTCCTTCCAGAAGAAAATCGCTTCAAATCGTCCTTAAGTTGGAATATGGTCTTCGTCATCTCCAATTTTTCTTGTCGAGTCTCGGAGTAGAGCTTTAAGAAGTAGTTAGCTTTATCCACCAGTTTGATGTGCTCCTTCTCGAAATGCTCGTTCTTCTCTTGAAGGGAAACATTGATTTTAACCAAGTTATCCTTTTCCGCTTCAAGAGCGTTTGAGAGAGAAATTGTTTCTTTAGATTGTTCTTCAAGATCCCGCAATCTTCTTCTCAAACTCTTATTTTGCTTTGCCAATTTCTTTGAATCCTTTAATAATTTATGGTAGGCAAAAGCAAAGTCTTCACCTTCACAGTCGCTCGGTTTATCGTCCGTTGCATTCTTTTCATCCAAGGTGTTGGACAATGAACCAGAGGAAGTCGCTGAAAAGCACATGTAAGGTGAAGTTGTGGACGCGTGGAATGCTGTGTCGTTATCGTCCTCATCACTGGAAGATGACTCATTCAAAGTGGAAGTATCATCCCAAGTGATGGCTTGCATAGCCTTCTTCTTTGACGGATTCTTGTTGGGACATTCCGTTGAAATGTGTTCATAACCTCGGCACTTGAAACATTGAATTTATCCCTCAGAGTTCTTCTTGTCGTTTGAAGAACCCTCTTGCTTTCTTGACTTAAAGCTTGAAGATCCCTTGCCTTTCTTGGACTTAACGAAGGATGAGGATTTGCTTGAATTTCCCCTTCGAAAGTTTCGGCGAAATTTTCTCGTCAAGAGTGCAAGTTGTTTCTCGAAATCCTTCATGGATAGATTATCATCAGCGTTTGAGGAGGATGAATCCGCGTCTTCTTCTTTTGTTGATTTCAATGCAAAACCTGAAGACTTAGAAGAAGATGAAGGCTTTCCAGAAGAATAGTTAGTAGGAAAAGTCATTTCATACGTTTGAAGTGCACCAACTAATTCTTCTACCTTGATTTCGTCCGGGTGTTTTACTGTTTCAATGGCTACGACCTTAGGGCGAAATCTTTCAGGAAGAGTTCTCAAAATTTTTCTTACAACTTTTGATTCTGGAATTTTCTCTCCCAAGTTAGCACATGTATTAACGATATCTTGCAATCGTGTATAATAATCTGTGAACGATTCATTTTCTGCCATAAAAATTATGAGGATCCGAATTTCCGCAAGAGGGTTACTGTTGGATCAGCAGAGCTTCTGCAGTGTGTTTGACAGTTTCTTGGGGCCTGTATTGTGTATTGGAGGTGTTTGTGCACAAATTGGACACAAGTGTTGGACCTCGAGCTTAAATGGATCACGTGGTGATCGGTTGACTCCGTCGGATCTTCAGAAGTGGTTTCGTACGAAACAGATATTAAAATTCGACTCAGCGAGAAATTTGGGGTAAAAACACTTGTCTAGATGCATTCGGCAATTTTAGAGGCGGAATTTGGCAAAACGGACATCAAATTTGGATTCAGCGCGCGAAAACGATGAAATTGGGCTATTTACTTAATTTTTGCCCCACTGGTTACTGTTCACGCCGGAACAGTAACTCCGGCGGCCGGCGGACAGCGGCGGCGGAGCGGCCGCGGGCAGCGCGCGGGCAGGCGTGTTACGGCTTTTTGGTGTTGGCATATTTCGTGAGTCAAGTCAGTGAGTTGAGTCGGAGTCTTAAAGGGATCAAATTGTCAATCAGCAATCAAAGACTTAGAGAAGATTCAACAAGAGCTCAAGTTGACACTCAGTGTCTTGAGTCTTGAAGATTGAAGATGAAGAATTGTGGATCAGTTACATCAATCTCAAGAAGAAAGTATTCAAAAGGATCAGGTATGTTTAACTAAATAATTTTGGTGATCCGGATACTTTCTTATAGTGTAGAAACACTTGGATGAATTTTTAATTGCATAAAAATCAAAAACTGGACATGGGACATGTTCAGGATCCGGATCAGATGATCCAATCCGGATCCCGAAGGGTATTAGTTCATGTGCAAATCCAATCCGGATCCAAGCCTATTCTGATCCGGATCCCGAACATTGGATGTTGCTGAAATTCATGAACGATCCGGATCGGGCCTTGCGATCCGGATCCCGAACCCTTGGATTTCTGGAATCGTCAATCTCGTTACGACGATCCGGATCGCAGTAATCCCGATCCGGATCGCCGTCCTGAAAATTTCCAGATAAGGTAAGTTTTTGATTCTTATCTCTTTCCAAAGGTTTCTAAACTATAAATAGACATTTAGGGTTTCTCAAAAACGTGGGAGCACGGCCGATCAATTTATAAAACACTTGAGAGCAACCCTAGAGGCTAGGTTTTTATCGTTCTTCTTTATAGCCTCTTTTAGGTCAATTCGATGGTTCTTTCAAGAACATATCTTTTGTCGAATTGATCTAATCTTTGCTTAGAGATTTTTTCCCATGGATCTTCATTGATAATCTAAGCAAAGGATCACCATCGAAGCCAATATTCTTACCGGCTGAGTTTGCGTCGTGGATTCGACGTGGCACCGTGGATTCGGTGTGTTGAAGGCGTTTCGTGGATTCGAAACGTGTGCTCGTGGATTCGAGTGGCGTTCGTGGATTCGAACGTGTGCAGTGGACGTGCAAACGTTGGAGCGCAAGGTCCGAAGAAATTGAAGGAGGGGTTAAATCCGTGGAGACGGTAATCACCTTGTTATTCTTCTTTTCTTAGTGGATTGTTATTGTGTGGACATCCAACCGGTCAGCGCAAGGTCCGAAGAAGCTGAAGGAGGGGTTGAGTCCGTGGAGTCGGTAATCACCTTGTTATTCTTCTATTCTTAGTGGATTGTTATTGCGTGTTGGTCCCGTGGTTTTTCTCCTGGATTGGAGTTTCCACGTAAATCTCGGTGTGTTGATTTTTATTTTCCGCATTGGTTTTTATTTTTGCACTGAGATTGGTTTTTATAATATTACACCTATTCACCCCCCTCTAGGTGTTTGATAGTACCTATTTAGATCCTTGTGGATCCTAAATAACTCTACAATTGGTATCAGAGCGGGTTTTAGGTTTATCTATCATGTTGGGTGAAAGTGGTAATATTTTTAGACCTCCTCTTTTTGATGGGACCAATTATGCATATTGGAAAGTGCGGATGAGAGCTTTTCTCATCTCAATTGATGAGCGGGTTTGGCAAACCGTGGAATACGGTTGGGTGCATCCTGTTGAGGAAGTAGGAAATTCTACTACCCCAAAACCTCGCTCTAGATGGTCCAAAGAGGAAATCGAAAGATCTTCTTACAATGGGAAAGGTATGAACGCTTTATTTAATTCTCTTTCCTCGACTGAGTTTACACGAATTTCCGCGTGTGAAACCGCGAAGGAAATTTGGGATATTCTCAAAATTACACATGAGGGTACTAATCTTGTAAAAATTCAAAAGCTCCAGATGCTTACAAGTCAATTTGACTCTATTCATATGGAAGAGCATGAATTGTTTACAGATTATTACACTAGACTTCAAGATGTAATTAATACATGTGCTAATTTAGGAGAAAAGATCCCGGAGTCGAAAATTGTAAGAAAGATACTTCGGACTCTTCCGGAACGGTTTAGGGCAAAGGTTACCGCTATTGAAACCGTTAGTCATCCGGATGAGATGAGTGTAGAGGAATTAGTAGGTGCTTTACAAACTTATGAGATGACTTTCCCTACTAATCAAATTTCTTCCAAGTCTTCTTCTAAGCTTACAGGTATTGCATTCAAATCAACAAAGGAAGAAGATAGCGAATCAAGTTCCGACGATGAAATCTCTTTTGCCGATTTTGAAGAACAATTGGCGCGGATCACAAAGAAATTTCGTCGGAAATTTTGGAAGAATCGAACCGATGAATCTTCATCCACGAAACCATCTAAAGGATCATCGGGTTCTAAATCCTCTAAACTCAAAAGCATTGCAAAACCTTCTAAAGAAAAAGAAAAAGATGATTTCGAAGGGGAAATCCGATGTTATCGATGCAAAGGCTACGGCCATATTTCAACGGATTGTCCTTCTCCGAAATTATATAAAAAGAAGGCTTTGCAAGCGAAAACTTGGGACGATTCTAGTTTCGATGAATCGACCTCAAGTGAAGAGGAAAAAGAAAAATTTGTTGCTTTTCATGCCTCTCAAACTCCCTCTTCTAATTTGTGTTTATCATCTTTAGTCACTGACTCTATTCCTTTGATTTTGCATGAAACATCAACATCCGGAGGAGAGTCATCAAGTGTAGAGTACCGGAGCTTCGGGCAGTGTGCCGACTCCACATGGCAGCCTGGTATTGTGGAAATACCCCCAGCAGATTCTAATTGCATTTACAGAGAGGTTCGGGTGGTCCCGGAGCGACGCGGAAGTCCTTTCGAAGGAAAGTGAGTTGGAGTTGGCTTGAGGGCTCACGGGTTGAGATTTGGCCTCATGGATGGATTCTTGTGATTTGAGCACTTGGGACATGTGTACTTTGTGTTTACAGAGGTGTTCGTATGGTTTTGAGGTGTTGCGGAGGTTCCGAGGCGAGAAAGTGAGTTGTCGGGGCAATTCGGAGGAGTTTCGAGCTAATTCTGGAGGCTTTTGGAAGCTGGTTCCGGAACCAGGTGTGTGGTTCCGGAACCAGGGGGGGTGTACCGGTACCAGGTAGTTGGTACCGGTACACAGCTCAAAATGCCCAGTTTGCCCGTAGAGTGCACAGTAACAGGTATGGCTCCCTCTTACTGTTCCAACTGCTCCAACCTTGATTTATACACTCCGTCACTTCCACCCTCACCTCCATTCCATCCTTGTCTCCTCCCCCATCTCGTTGCTGCCAGAGAAGAAGAAGAAGAGGAGGAATTGAAGAAGGAGAAGCAGCCTGAGCTTCGTGCTGTTGGTGAAGGTTGACCCGGTCAACGCGCGCATGCAGGAGCAAAATTGAGGTAAATTGATCGTTGGAAATTGTGGATTTGGACTCTTTGAATCTCCTCTTGAGTTTTATTGATGGATTTGATGGGTAATTTGAGTTAATTTCCATTCTTGCTTCCTTTGGTGCTCTCGGATTGCTTGCTGCAGAGAAGAGTTACTGTGCAAATCCGCAACTCGCGCATGCTTGATTCGTGGAGTGTAGTTGTCGGATTGAGCTGAAATTTTTATGGTGACCTAGCGGGGTGCCGTGGAGATTGTTGGGAGCTTCGTGGATTTTTCTGAGACGCGCGACGGCGCGCGTGCGCGCGAGGGGCTTCAGAGCAGTTTTTCGTCAGATTCTCGCCGTTTCTTCTCCGATTTCGGCGCGGCCTTCGGAAAGCATTTGAGGTGGGTTGGATTTTCTTCCAAAAATCATGGAATGCCCTCTAATGCTTCAGAATGCACTTTGATCATGTCAAAACTGTAAATTTTAGCTGTAAAATGATCTGATAGTTGCCTAGAAAATGATAGAAATATTATCTGAACCCCATAGTATTTTTAGTGGACTCTTGGAATTGTATGACACTAGACGATATATTTGGTTGGTCACTTTTAAGCTCCCGAACCGTTTTAAAAATCCGAATGCTTGTTTTATTGGAAAACTGACTTTTAAAAATGGTTTTAAATTGTCTGAGGGTTCTAGTGATGTTGCATGGGTTCGGGGAGCATGTTCTCTCGTGCCAGGGGGCCGAGGAGAGATCAGTTGATTATTAGAGCCCTTCTGTGGCTTTTTTGAGATTTACTAGTGTCGTTGGGGGTTCTGTGAGAGCACTTCAGATTGAGTCGTGGAGTTTACTCCGACCTTGACATGAGAGTGAGTTGTCTGTTCACTGTTTCCGATCTATTTGATCGAGGATTATAGCCTGCTGAGCCTGGCAGTTGTGCCAGTTATGAGATATTTGAGATACTTGAGTTCGGTGGGGTCGCTCCCCTCGAGCTACGCCCCGGGTGCGATGATGATACCGAGCCTGACGAGGCTGCGATGTGATTACTGAGATGGTCCTAGAGGGACACCCTACGTAAGACCAAGTCCTGTTTGGGCGTAGTGGCAGTAGATGAGCGCAGGTTGACTTGGACTGGTCCAAAGAGGACAGTCATTGAGATTTGGGTGATATGTGAGTGAGTTACATTGCATGTTCATAGATGAGTACTTTCTTTGAGCATATGTAGAGGCATTTTGAGATAGATTTCCTGCTTTCCTATCTATCTATCTATCTATCTATTCGTTTACTTGTTGTGCCTCCGGTGGACTTAGTGGGCATACCGTGTGCTTTGAGGACGGTACCCACTGGGAACTACCTTTGCAGTAGTTCTCACACCCGCTGCGGTGCAGGTTTCCCTGAGGTTGCTGCTCCGACTCCTTCCCGTGCGGAGTCTTCTGATCGAGGTAAGGGCGTGGCCAGCTAGACGCTTACCCGAGTCAGTTAGTAGAGAGGTAGCTGTTCCCTTTTTGAGTTTCCACTTTTGTAGAGTGAGATTTTGAGAGATGTTATTATGTATCTTGAGGACAGCCTGTATCTTGGATTTTATTTACTTTAGTGCAGTTGTTCAGTTTCCTTTCTATAGCTTGTTCTTACTTTTGCTCTGATATCTGTTAGCTATAGATTTACTTGCAGGATAGACGCTTCGTCTGTACGGCAGTTTCCGTACAGATGGCGGATCTGTTAGCGAGCCCGGGTCGCAGTTTCGACCCCGGGGCGTGACAGATTAGAGTGGTATCAGAGCCTAGGTTATAGGTCATTGAGGACTTAGAGACCCTAGGCTTTTGGTTGGACAGTAGGTTGACTATCGAGAGAGACGTGAACTTTTACGAGAGTTATGATTGAGTGGTAACTTCCCCAAGGTTGGGGTGAGTAATTTTGCATGCTTATTCTCTAAAGGGGACCTGTCGGCTGCAGACGGCACTACACTTTAGAATGGGTAGCATGTATAAACTCTCGTTTTATTGGGTTGAGCGATTCTTGGTCCTGATGTTTGGTTTTGATTTCAGGATTTGCGATGCCTCCGAGACGTCGAGCTGCGACGAGGGCACATCCAGCCCCAGATGAGGAGCCCGAGCAGCGGGAGGCTGAGCAGGAGGAGCAGAGTGAGGTTCATGAGTTGCGGGCCCAGATAGCCCAGTTGACAGAGGCGACCAGGCGCCAAGGGGAAAATATGGCACTCTTGATGCGTATGATGGAGCAGAGACCATCCCCTGTAGCGCCACCAGCAGTACCTCCGGCTGCGGCGTCGTCGACATCGACTCAGATTGCCCCATTGACAGTTGAGGAGCAGAGGGAACTCACCGACAAGTTAGCTTATGTCAGTCAGTTCCACCCACCGCGGTTTTCAGGCCTGAGCTTAGAACCGTGGGATGTTGAGAATTGGATTGCAGCGATGGAGAAGCTGTTTGAGAACCTTTTCATCAAGGAGGAGCACCAGGTGCACATAGCGACTCATTATTTGGAGAAGGACGCCGAGACTTGGTGGCGTCGTGTCCGCCCAGTTCGACCCCCGGGAGTTCAGTTGATGATTTGGCCGGAGTTTCGGGCTTTGCTACGCGGGGCTTACTTTCCCGATAGTGCAAAGCAGAAGCTAGAGGGGGATCTTCGACGGTTACAGCAGGGTGATCGTCCTCTTCAGGAGTATGTTCGAGAGTTTCAGAAGTTGCTTCACAGTGTGCCGCATGTTGCCCCCGACGAGGCTCAGAGGGTGGACTTATTTGAGAGGGGACTGCATCAGGACATCTATCATCTTGTTCACTCCCACCATTCCCCGACGTTGGATATAGCTATTGAGAGAGCTCGATGGGTTTCTCGGGGCAAGGTGATCATGTCTGAGAGGGGCGGAGCGCCAGGGGCCAGCTCCGGGGAGAAGCGCCAAGCACCGCAAGATTCGGGGCAATCGGGCAGACCGAGGCCCCCGAGACCACCACAGTCGCAGTTCCAGCCGCGAGGCCGCGGATCGCAGAGGAGGCAGAGGCCTGGGGGTCATCGGCCCCCTAGACAGCAGCAGCAGCAGCAGCAGCAGCGTACTGATCGTTGTGTGATTTGTGGCGGGCCGCATGCGCCCTATCAGTGTGAGCAGCGACAGGGCCGGTGTTATCGCTGCGGGCAGCCGGGACACTTAGCATGGGCTTGCCCGAGGGCAGGGTCACCATCACCTTCGACTGCATCGACTCCTCCCTTGCCTCTGCAGGCAGTGGGAGCTACACCGAGCTCTAGCCAGGGGGATCGTGCTACTTCCTCGCGACAGCCTGATAGACGACCACCTCCGAGCGGGCGAGTGTACGCCGCTCAGGTCGAGGATTCCACAGCAGCTGATCAGGTAGTAGCAGGTATTGTTCTTATCTCCTCTACCCGTGCTCGAGCGCTTTTTGATACTGGAGCATCACATTCATTTATCAGTAGTACATTTGCATCTTCGCATGGGTTTGAGATAGGGTCTTTGACTCGTGCATTAGAGGTTCAGGTTCCTGATCATGTATTGCACGTAGATGAGTGCTGTTGGTCCTGCCCAGTACAGTTAGGACCGTGGATTTTACCCATTGACCTGTTAGTCTTGCGTCGACTCCAGGATTTTGATATAGTTTTGGGTATGGATTGGTTATCCCGGTACTATGCTACTATTGATTGTAGATTGAGGACAGTGACCCTTCGGGAGCCGGGTCAGGAGGAGTATGTCTATAGGGGATGTCAGAGTGCACTGTTTGCAGTGACAGTATCTTCCGCCAGAGCCCGACAGATGTTGAGCAGAGGTTGTGTCGCTTTTCTCGCGACTGTAGTAGAGGCGCCTACGGCGATGCCCGGACTCGAAGACATCCCTGTTGTCTGCGAGTACCCGGATGTTTTTCCCTCGGAGTTATCTTCTATGCCGCCGGATCGAGAGATAGAGTTTGCGATTGACGTAGTCCCTGGAACTACACCAATCTCTAAAGCGCCCTACAGGATGGCCCCGGCAGAGTTGAGAGAGCTGAAGGCTCAATTGCAGGATCTTTTGGATCGAGGGTTCATCAGACCTAGTGTCTCTCCGTGGGGAGCGCCGATTCTTTTTGTGAAAAAGAAGGACGGATCACTTAGATTGTGTGTGGATTATCGAGAGTTGAATAAAGTGACCGTTCGGAACAAGTATCCTCTTCCCAGGATTGATGATTTGTTTGATCAGCTTCAGGGAGCTACGGTCTTCTCAAAGATCGACCTTCAGTCCGGTTACCACCAGCTCAAGGTGAGGGCCGAGGATGTGTCCAAGACAGCTTTCAGGACTCGGTATGGGCATTATGAGTTCACAGTGCTACCATTTGGTTTGACTAATGCCCCAGCCGCATTTATGGATCTAATGAACCGAGTGTTTCAGCCCTACTTGGATCGTTTTGTGGTGGTATTTATTGATGACATTCTGGTTTACTCCCGAAGTGATACGGAGCACGAGGAGCACTTGAGGATAGTGCTGCAGCTTCTGAGAGAGAAGAAGTTGTATGCCAAGTTAAAGAAGTGCGCTTTTTGGCTTCGGGAGGTTTCTTTTCTAGGCCACGTAGTTTCAGCCGCAGGAGTGGCAGTGGACCCGGCGAAGATTGATTCAGTTCGGGATTGGCCTAGACCCACGACGGTGACAGAGGTGCGCAGCTTCTTGGGCCTTGCTGGGTACTACCGTCGTTTTGTAGAAGGCTTTGCGAAGCTTTCTACTCCCCTCACTCGGTTGACTAGGAAGGGGATCAGGTTTGTGTGGACAGAGCAGTGTCAGCAGAGCTTCGAGGAGTTGAAGCAGAGGTTGATTACAGCACCAGTCCTTTCACTACCAGTCATGGGAGAGGGATTCGTGATTTACAGTGATGCCTCCCACAGCGGCCTAGGATGTGTATTGATGCAGCATGGTAGGGTAATTGCTTATGCTTCGCGTCAGCTAAAGGACTATGAGAAGAATTACCCTACGCATGATTTGGAGCTAGCCGCCGTTGTCTTTGCTTTGAAGCTTTGGCGGCACTACCTTTATGGAGAGCATTGTGAGATCTTCACCGACCACCAGAGTTTGAAGTATTTGTTCACCCAGAAGGAACTCAATTTGAGGCAACGCCGGTGGCTTGAGCTGCTAAAGGATTATGATCTGAGTATTCAGTATCACCCCGGCAAAGCCAATGTGGTCGCAGACGCCCTGAGCAGGCGAGTGGGGCAGTCCTTGAGCTTGTTGATTACCCAGCAGAGGCCCCTGAGAGAGCAGTTGAGGCGCTTGGATATAGAGGTGGTGTCCCCTGGGGTTTCTGCAAGACTTATGTCTATGGTCTTGCAGCCCACTCTGTTGGACAGGATTAGAGAGAAACAGAGTGAGGACCCCGAGCTCGTGAGGATTAGAGATCAGCTTCAGCATGGTCAGAGTGGGGACTTTTCGGTCGACTCAGCGGGAGTACTCAGGTACAGGGACCGCTTTTGTGTGCCCGGGGATCTTGAGATTAGAGAGCTGATTTTGAGGGAAGCTCACTATACACCTTACGCCCTCCACCCTGGAGGAACTAAGATGTATAGGGACTTGAGGGCACAGTTTTGGTGGCGCGGCATGAAGAGAGATATTGGAAGGTTTGTGGCTCGTTGTCTAACTTGTCAGCAAGTTAAAGCTGAGCATCAGGTTCCAGCTGGCAAGTTGCAGAGCCTTCCAATACCTGAATGGAAATGGGACCACGTCACTATGGATTTTATTGTGGGTTTACCGAGGACTCAGAGTGGTTCTGATGCCATATGGGTGATTGTGGATCGTTTGACCAAATCAGCCCACTTTCTGCCGATGCAGTTGAGTTGGTCCTTGGAGAGGTTAGCACAGTTATATATGGATGAGATTGTGAGACTACATGGGGTGCCGGTATCGATTGTGTCTGACAGGGACCCGAGGTTTACTTCACAGTTTTGGAGGAGTTTGCACAAAGCCTTGGGGACCCAGCTTCAGTTTAGCACCGCCTTCCACCCACAGACTGATGGACAGTCGGAGAGGACCATTCAGACTCTGGAGGACATGTTGAGAGCATGTGTCCTGAGCTTCAGTGGCAGTTGGGATCGACACTTGAGATTAGCCGAGTTCGCGTATAACAATAGCTTCCAGGCGAGTATTCAGATGGCGCCCTACGAAGCATTGTATGGTCGGAAGTGTCGATCGCCTCTATTTTGGAGTGACGTGGGTGAAAGGAAGACCTTGGGGCCAGATTTGCTTGTTGAGGCTGAGGAAAAGGTCAGGATCATTCGGCGACATTTAGAGACCGCTCAGAGCCGTCAGAGGAGTTATGCAGACAGGAGGCGGCGAGACTTGGAGTTTCAGGTGGGAGACCATGTTTTTCTGAAAGTCTCGCCATCTCGAGGTGTTCGCCGATTTGGAGTACGCGGGAAGCTTAGCCCGCGGTTTATCGGGCCATTCGAGGTGCTAGAGCGCATTGGTCCAGTTGCATATCGAGTTGCGCTACCGCCGAGGTTGGCAGGCACCCACGATGTGTTTCATGTATCCACCTTGAGGAAATATGTGTTTGATCCCACACATATTTTGGACTTCACCTCCTTGGAGTTAGACGAGGATTTGAGCTACCTGGAGCGACCGGTGCGAATTCTTGCTCGAGAGACGAGAGAATTGCGCAACCGGATCATACCTTTTGTAAAGGTTTTATGGAGTCATCATGAGGAGCGAGAGGCCACATGGGAGCCTGAGGATGAGCTGAGAGCTTCATATCCCCACTTATTTGAGTCGCCCACTTGAGATTTGGATTTTTGCGGTTTCGAGGACGAAACCGTTAAAAGGAGGGGAGAGTGTAGAGTACCGGAGCTTCGGGCAGTGTGCCGACTCCACATGGCAGCCTGGTATTGTGGAAATACCCCCAGCAGATTCTAATTGCATTTACAGAGAGGTTCGGGTGGTCCCGGAGCGACGCGGAAGTCCTTTCGAAGGAAAGTGAGTTGGAGTTGGCTTGAGGGCTCACGGGTTGAGATTTGGCCTCATGGATGGATTCTTGTGATTTGAGCACTTGGGACATGTGTACTTTGTGTTTACAGAGGCATTCGTATGGTTTTGAGGTGTTGCGGAGGTTCCGAGGCGAGAAAGTGACTTGTCGGGGCAATTCGGAGGAGTTTCGAGCTAATTCTGGAGGCTTTTGGAAGCTGGTTCCGGAACCAGGTGTGTGGTTCCGGAACCAGGGGGGGTGTACCGGTACCAGGTAGTTGGTACCGGTACACAGCCTCAGGAAATGCCCAGTTTGCCCGTAGAGTGCACAGTAACAGGTATGGCTCCCTCTTACTATTCCAACTGCTCCAACCTTGATTTATACACTCCGTCACTTCCACCCTCACCTCCATTCCATCCTTGTCTCCTCCCCCATCTCGTTGCTGCCAGAGAAGAAGAAGAAGAGGAGGAATTGAAGAAGGAGAAGCAGCCTGAGCTTCGTGCTGTTGGTGAAGGTTGACCCGGTCAACGCGCGCATGCAGGAGCAAAATTGAGGTAAAGTGATTGTTGGAAATTGTGGATTTGGACTCTTTGAATCTCCTCTTGAGTTTTATTGATGGATTTGATGGGTAATTTGAGTTAATTTCCATTCTTGCTTCCTTTGTGCTCTCGGATTGCTTGCTGCAGAGAAGAGTTACTGCGCAAATCCGCAACTCGCGCATGCTTGATTCGTGGAGTGTAGTTGTCGGATTGAGCTGAAATTTTTATGGTGACCTAGCGGGGTGCCGTGGAGATTGTTGGGAGCTTCGTGGATTTTTCTGAGACGCGCGACGGCGCGCGTGCGCGCGAGGGGCTTCAGAGCAGTTTTCGTCAGATTCTCGCCGTTTCTTCTCCGATTTCGGCGCGGCCTTCGGAAAGCATTTGAGGTGGGTTGGATTTTCTTCCAAAAATCATGGAATGCCCTCTAATGCTTCAGAATGCACTTTGATCATGTCAAAACTGTAAATTTTAGCTGTAAAATGATCTGATAGTTGCCTAGAAAATTATAGAAATATTATCTGAACCCCATAGTATTTTTAGTGGACTCTTGGCATTGTATGACACTAGTCGATATATTTGGTTGGTCACTTTTAAGCTCCCGAACCGTTTTAAAAATCCGAATGCTTGTTTTATTGGAAAATTGACTTTTAAAAATGGTTTTAAAATGTCTGAGGGTTCTAGTGATGTTGCATGGGTTCGGGGAGCATGTTCTCTCGTGCCAGGGGGCCGAGGAGAGATTTGTTGATTTTTAGAGCCCTTCTGTGGCTTTTTGAGATTTACTAGTGTCGTTGGGGGTTCTATGAGAGCACTTCAGATTGAGTCGTGGAGTTTACTCCGACCTTGACATGAGAGTGAGTTGTCTGTTCACTGTTTCCGATCTATTTGATCGAGGATTATAGCCTGCTGAGCCTGGCAGTTGTGCCAGTTATGAGATATTTGAGATACTTGAGTTCGGTGGGGTCGCTCCCCTCGAGCTACGCCCCGGGTGCGATGATGATACCGAGCCTGACGAGGCTGCGATGTGTTACTGATAGTCCTTGAGGGACACCCTACGTAAGTCCGTCCTTTGGGATGTAGTGGCAGTAGATGAGCGCAGGTTGACTTGGACTGATCCAAAGAGGACAGTCATTGAGATTTGGGTGAGATATGTGAGTGAGTTACATTGCATGTTCATAGATGAGTATTTTTCTTTGAGCATATGTAGAGGCATTTAGAGATAGATTTCCTGCTTTCCTATCTATCTATCTATCTATCTATTCGTTTATTGCTGTGCCTCCGGTGGACTTAGTGGGCATACCGTGTGCTTTGAGGACGGTACCCACTGGGAACTACCTTTGCAGTAGTTCTCACACCCGCTGCGGTGCAGGTTTCCCTGAGGTTGCTGCTCCGACTCCTTCCCGTGCGGAGTCTTCTGATCGAGGTAAGGGCGTGGCCAGCTAGACGCTTACCCGAGTCAGTTAGTAGAGAGGTAGCTGTTCCCTTTTTGAGTTTCCACTTTTGTAGAGTGAGATTTTGAGAGATGTTATTATGTATCTTGAGGACAGCCTGTATCTTGGATTTTATTTACTTTAGTGCAGTTGTTCAGTTTCCTTTCTATAGCTTGTTCTTACTTTTGCTCTGATATCTGTTAGCTATAGTTTTACTTGCAGGATAGACGCTTCGTCTGTACGGCAGTTTCCGTACAGATGGCGGATCTGTTAGCGAGCCCGGGTCGCAGTTTCGACCCCGGGGCGTGACATCAAGTGAGGGGGAGTCGGACGAAGAAGAACTCGTTGAGGCATACCAACAACTTCTTGCGGAATCAAAGAAGATGGCCAAACTTAACAAGAAGTTGAGGAAGCAACGACATGAAGTTCAAGACGAGAATCAAGCTTTAAAGTTCAAACTTCATGATCTCGAGGAGGAACATGGACGAGTATTAGACAACAATAGAATCCTCCAAGACAAGCTAAACCAATCGGAGACAAACGCTAAATCATATATGGACAAGGTTGGTTTTCTTGAAAAGCAGTTTGAAGAAATTCATGTCACCAACCAAGCTTTGACCAAGCAAGTTCATCAACTCAAATCCGACATACAAAGGCTTTCAATTGATTCCAAGAAACTTGACTGTATGTCCGGATTAGGTCAATCAAGCAAGGTTGGTTTGGGATTTAAAAAGGATCAAACTGTGCATGCTTCAAGTTCCACAAAGAAATTGAAAGGAAGAACTTGTCACCTATGTGGACTTGAAGGACACTTGGTGAAGTATTGCCCGAAAAAGAAAAAGAAAAATACTTCGGCAACTTCATCTACGGAGCGGACTCAACGGAATCAAAAGACACATCAAGTCAAAGGAGTTCACTCAACCCACCAAAGGTCCGAGCCACAACATCAATCATTCAAGTGGATCATTGCAAGGCAAAGACCTAAGGTGGACCAACAGTCAAAGCTACCAACCCCCGGGCACAATGAATCAAGACAACCCAAGATCCGACGATTTTGGATTCGGAAAGGTGATATCTTTCCTTGTCTTAAGTTCTAAATAGCTTATGACTGTGTGTAATGCTTTGATTGGTTTTCCCTTCATATTTTGCTTAATCTTTGCATTACATGTTTCTCAATGCTCTTTGTTTTTATACTTTGTTTTTGAACAAAAGTTTTTTTTTAACGAACAAGTGCATTGAATAAAAAAGGGCTTCACGTTCATTCACTCCAAATTAATTTTACTTGGATTATCAACTTGACTCCTTAATCATAATCTTGAAGACACTTCATTAGAGGAGTTGTTTAATTGAGCATTGGTTAAATTGACTTTAATTGCATCCTTTCACGCATTTAGAAATTTATTATGCTTTTGATATCATAATATTTCAATGTTGCAATGATCATTTATGTTAATTAATTCATCTTTTAAGTGATCAAAGTCAATTTCTCTCTCAGTGATCTCTTGGTATAGTCATTATCATATTTGATTGCTTAGTCGAGTATGAATGCGAGATCAATTTTTGGTTGAATACCTTATATATTAAATAATTGATAGCCAATTGAGGGGGAGTCAAAGAAAAGTAAAATGCTCAAAAGATGTGGAAAGAGTTACATCCCAATGAGGAGTGTGAAAACTACCACCACATGGAGGAAAAAGAAAGGAAGAAAAAGATACCCCATGTATGCAAAGCAAATTTTTGTTTTAAAATTGTTGATGAAATGCATATTGAAATACTTGACTCAGTCATATTTCATGGTTGGTATAAGGTGGGATTTTTGATAAAAGATGCTCAAAGAGCCACTCCTTCAACAGATTGTCTAGATATATTATCTAACTTATCTGGGATTTCAAACATCTATTGATCTTGGTACTTCATTTTCTTTACCAAAATTGATGATTTGATAAAGGCATTACGCATAAGATCAGGTTAGATGTAATTGAAGTTGTTCAACTTTAAGAGTTTTAATTTTCATAAATTTTCGTTTCATTTTTGAGTATTTTTGGTAGATTTGGTATAATCTATTTCTTGTTGCATGAAACGATGACTTGTGTTTAAAGTTGATGCGCTAAAGTGCTTACATACTCTTTCTGGTTTTTATTTTTCTAAATTATTCTAATGAAAGAAATTTGGATTGAATGGCATATGTGTGAATTCATTATTTAAAGCACTTAAATTGATTTCTTGATGGAATACAAATCGGTATTTGAAAAGATTCCAAAATCTGGATTTGTTTCAAGAAATTATTTGATTTTTGCTTTCTGGTACCGGTACGCAATCTGCATTTTTGTTATATACCGGAACTGAGCTTTTATCTCTCTTTCTCTATGAACTAATTTCCTTTTGTCTAGTATGTTCACTGTTTGACAATTTGTGACAAAAAGGGGGAGAAGAGAAATGACGAAAATGAGATCATCGATCATCGAGATAGGACAAACAAAAAAGGGGGAGAACAGAAAACAATGATCGTATCACAAAGGGGGAGAACATGGAGAACATGAAGAACATGTTAGAGATGCTCAAGATAGGGGGAGACAAAGAAAAAAATTGAAAGAGCCGAAAAAACAAAAGAACCAAAAGGACGAATCAAATGTAGGATTTTAATTTCTAACGACTAACGTTTGATTTTGTTTGGAGTTTTGTTTTGCAGGAATTACATCACTTTAAGTGTGATGATCCGGACTCCCGCAGGAACTGTGCAACATTAAACAGTGACTGCGGGGAGCTTGTACAGTGCAATGGAGCTTGTAGAATTGAAATTGGATATTTAAAATAGACTTGGCGCGAAAATCGGAGCAAACGGGAATTTTCGGGAGCTTTCGGCAAAATTTCGGATGAGAATTTGGCGAAACGGACGGCAAAATCGGACTCAGCGCGCGAAAACGGTCAAAACGGTATATTCGCTTTATTTTTTGGCTTCCGGGTACTGTTCACGCCGGAACAGTAACCGCCGGCCGGAATTACTGTTCCGGCCGGCGGCGGCCGCCGGCGAGCGGCGGCGGGCGGCGGCGCACGGCGGCGGGCAGCGGCGCAGCGGCGGGGCAGCAGCGGAGCGCGGAGGAAAGCGGCGCGGGCAGGCGCGGGCAGGCGCGGGCAGGGCTCGGGTGCGCGGTCCATGGGCCAGGCGTGCACCAGGAGCACCGAGGTTCCAGCTGCCACGTGGCAGCTTCTCATTGGTGGGCCGGCTTCTAGAAGCCCGTGGACGGTGACACGTGGCATGCTCCTATAGGCCGACAACCTTCCGGAAAACCCGGAGCACGGGGCAGACACACGCCCCACGTGGACACGTGGCGCCTTTCCATTGGCCCTGCACCGGCTGTTTCCTGTTTGGGCGACACGTGGCGCTTCCTGGTTGGCTCGTTTCGGTGTTTCGTGTTTGGATCTGGATTCCGTGAGGGAATATCCCTTTTGGCCCACTATATAAGAGCCCCTCACCCCCCTCTCATTCCACCTCGATTTGCGAGCCAAGAGAGAGAATCAGAGAAAACTCTGAATACGAAAGTTGTTCCTCTCTCTCTCCTCTTTCTCTCTCTAGAATCTCAGAATTTCTGGAGTTACAGATAGTGAGATATCTGCGACGCGGCGCACTGCGACGATTTTCTTTTTAGGCCCATTTCCCGTCGCAGTTCCGTCGAAAATTCACTGCGGGCTAACCAGGTGGAATTTTTGGACGATTTTTGCGACAGCGCGACCGTAAGAGGTAGGGCTTCGATTTCCGTGTTGATCATTTTGCTCCGTTTCGTACTTTTGGCACAGTTTTTAGGTCCTCTTTGACCCCCCTTTTTGCTGTGGTAATTTTTGGACAGCACCGACTTCTCCGATTTTTATCTTGACGTAGGAGCGTCAGATCGAGGCGTTTTAAGAGTCGATTTTGATCTACTCTTCGCGAGGAACGCAACCGTGATTTTTCTGGGATTTTAGGAGCTCATTTTAGAGGTGAAAAATTCCTCTTTTCCCGTGCTGTCTGAAAAACAGCAAATATTGTACTTTTTGGGAGTGTATTTTACCGGGAGCGTTGATTTGCAGGATTTGAGGACTGTGGACAGCCAGGAGACTACCTGGGGTGTTGGTTGAGCTGCTCGAGGTGGGCGGTTGTTGCTTACCTCATTTTTGACAAGCTCACTGGGATTACTAGAAATCCCCTAAAATATGACAATTAATGGAACAATTGGGACAAAGTAACAGGACAATTAATGAGAACCATTGGGACTACTAACAGGACTACTAACAGGACTACTAACAGGACAACTAACAGGACAATTAATGAGAACCATTGGGACAAATTAATATGACAAATGACAAGGACCGCTGGGACAAACTCCCCTAAAATTTAATATAACCCCACAAATGATATGATGACTTATATTGGGACACTGTGATTGAGACAAAGGCTATGATCTCGCATGCAAATGACTTTTATTCAGTAAATCAATTGTTTTAAACCTTTGACACTATTTTACAACTTTTAAAAATAAAGACAGTTGCATGCATGCCCGGACATCAGGTAAGGCCACTATTCATTGCTACACTATCATATTGGGATTTGAACATGTTTCATTGTTGTCCTTTGCATTCAGATGTTGTTGCTCAAGTGTGAGCAGGGGTTTGGGATAGTGTAGCCAAGGTTGTGCTAGATTGTGGACTTGTGGGGTATTGCGGTGACCGCGGACAGTAGGCGGTTGACCAGATGTTTATCCTTGCATCAGATTGGGGTTGAGTTTGGTTTATTTATTGCATCAGTTGGGGATTGGGTTCCTATAGTGGATGGAGTTTCCCACTTTGATCATGGTTATGATCCAGTCCTGCTATATTGAGACATGTGCTACAGAGATACTTGTGATACTGATGACAGAGATATTTTACTCGTGTGGGTCGCTCCCCTCGAGTGCCACTCCGGAGGTGTGCTTTCTCGGACCCAGCCGTGTGTGCCGGTCTGATACTTATGTTGGGATGCGAGCCATGTGAGCCGATCCCGCGGTTTCGAGCCGTGTGTGCAGATTCCGCTTTATGTTGGGATGCGAGCCGTGCGGGCCGATCCCGCGGTTTCGAGCCATGTGTGCAGATTCCGCTGAGCAGGCAATACCAGTTGTTACTGGTGACTAGATTGGGTTTATTTGGTCAGATACTATTTCTGATGCATGCATACAGTTTTGACAGCATAATAGTGATAGTTTTCCTGTTTCAGCATCTTTTATATCTACCACTTCCCTTTTTGCCTCTAGTAGTCCTAGTGGGTGCGTCAGAGTTGAGGTTTTACCCACTAGGGGAGGCTGCTGGTTTATCTGGTAGTTCTCACCCCCATTATTGTTTTCTGTTTCTTTCTTCTCCTTTATTTTGCAGAGTCATCTGCGGGAGCTGCTAGGCCATCGGCAGCTGATCGAGGTAAGGGGATCGCTGAATAGATAGATCTCCTGGGAGACTGAGAGCTGTAGATAGATGTTGTACCCCCCACTCAGACTGTGATATTCTCCTTTTATTTTGGGTCTGGCTTCCGCCAGCTGGTTGTACTATTTTGGTGAGCTGGGAGATTATTGTACTTATTACAGCTGTATTTGTAGTTCCAGTCTGAGATACTATGTGGTTCTTCTATTTCAGCTCTGTATTATGCTCTTTTATTGTACATTTATATCTGAGCAGGTTACCAGCGCTTCGTGTACGCGGGAAATCCCGTGTGCACGGCGGATCTGTAGACGGGCCCGGGTCCTGATTTGCACCCGGGGCGTGACAGATTAAGTTGGTATCAGAGCTTAGGGATAGTTCAGTTGGGACTTAGGAAACCCTAGGCTTTTGGCAGACCCTAGGATAATAGGGCATGAGAGACGTGGCATTTTGCGAAAGTCGTCGATTTATTTTGTTTGACTCTTCCAGTGAGAGAAGAGGGGTCGACATAGCCTATTTCTGGTGGACAGTTATGTTGGCTGCAGACAACATAAAGTCACAGGAATAGGGGAATGTCTTTGACTTTCGCTAGATTGGGTCGTGTGGGGTTCCGATACTGAGTGTGGTTTCTTGTGGTAGGATGCCTCCGCGACGTAGGATGTTGACGCGTTCTCAGCTGGATTCCCCTGAGCCCGAGCCAGAGGAGTTCGAGCAGGTCCAGCAGAGTGAGGTGCAAGAGTTGCAGGCTCAGATGGCCCAGATGTCCGAGGCTGTTCGGCGTCAGGAGGAGGCTATGGGTCGGCTGACGCAGATGTTAGAGCAGAGGGCTCAGCCTGTTGTAGCCCCTTCAGAGAATTCTCCCGTACCTTCTTCCCCTGCTGTGAATCCTCCAGTTGTACCGGTGACCCCGGCATCCCCTATTGCTCGGGGTACTGGTGGACAACCGTCTGGGTTGACGGGATCTCTTACACCGGCAGAGCAGCGGGGATTGGTGGACTTGTTGATAAGGTTCCGCAAATTTGACCCGCCCCATTTTTCGGGGCAAAATACTGAGCCGTGGGAGGCAGAGTCGTGGATCACGGCAATGGAGCGACGTTTTGAGACGTTGTTTATCGAGGAGCGATATCAGGTGATATTGGCGACGAACTTTTTGGAACACAACGCCGAAGCTTGGTGGCGGCGTGTTCGACCGGCGGGTCCGCCTGGGGCTCAGCTCTTGGCCTGGGCGGAGTTCCGCAATCTCCTTCTCGGGGCTTTCTTCCCAGAAAGCGTCCGGCAGAGGTTGGAGGAGCAGTTGAGAAACCTTCGCCAAGGAGATCGGCCCGTACACGAGTACATTGCCAATTTCAATCAATTGTTGGCATGTGTACCGAACGTGGCCAGGGACGAGGCGCACCGGATCTACATGTTCGAGCGAGGATTGCGCCGGGCCTTTTTCAATTGGTTCGCTCGCGTAGGTTGCAGACCTTGGAGGCCTCGATGGAGCAGGCACTCTACGTTGAGTGCGGGGAGGTAGTGATGGGGGAGGTAGCTCCAGCTCCCGTAGTGATCCCGGGGGCGAAGCGACCGGCACCGGAGGTTGGGGGACAATCTAGTTCGTGGAGGCCGCCACGACCGCCGCAGCCGCAGTTCCCCGGCCAAGGACGGACCGAACGACGAGGGCCTGGTGGATCCCAGAAGCGGCAACAGCAGCAAAGATCACAGTCGTCGCAGCGTGGGTCGCAGCGGCAGCATCAGCGACAGCGGCAGTCTCAACAGCAACCCGACAACCACGAGCCCCCGGTAATTGTATTTTCTGCGGAGGTCAGCATTTTTCCAACACCTGCGACCAGCGGTGGGGTCGCTGCTATAGATGTGGACAGCCAGGGCACATTCAAGCTTCGTGCCCCTTTTCGGCCCCCACCACCCCCTCTTCAGCATCTGCTCCATCTTCATCACAGCAACGGTCGACGGCTCAGCGGCCATATGCTCCAGCGAGCAGACCATCTTCTTCCTACCCACGGATTATCGCCCTCCAGCTCAGAGTGGGCGAGTGTATGCTGCGCAGGTAGAGGACTCTTCGGCAGCAGATCACGTGGTGGCAGGTATCACCCTACTTTCTGGCATTAGGACTCGTACATTATTTGATACTGGAGCATCGCATTCTTTTATTAGTAAATCATTTGCATCATTACATGGGTTAGAGGTAGGACCTTTACCACGTGCACGAGAGGTTCAGATTCCCGATCACACTTTGCACGTGGAGGAGTGCTGTTGGTCCTGCCCGATGCAAATCGAGTCCTGGATTATGCCAGTAGACCTGTTGGTCTTGAGACAGCTGAAGGACTTCGATGTGATCCTCGGAATGGACTGGCTGGCTCGGTACTTTGCGACTATTGATTGTGCCGCAAGAACCGTCACTTTTAGAGAGCCAGGCCAGGAGATGTTGGTATACCGGGGATGTCAGAGTGCTTTCTTTGCCTCTATGATTTCGACTTCCCGAGCGAGGCAAATGATCCGTCGAGGATGTGTAGCCTTTTTGGCTAGTGTCGTTGAGGGGCCTACGGCGGCGCCGGAACTCAAGGATATCCCAATTGCCCGCGAGTTTCCGGATGTTTTTCCACCTGAGCTGACTAGCATGCCGCCAGATAGGGAGATTGAGTTTGTGATTGACGTAGTTCCAGGAACTGCGCCAATCTCAAAGGCTCCTTACCGGATGGCACCGGCTGAGTTACGAGAGCTTAAGGCGCAACTCCAAGATTTAATGGATAAGGGCTTTATTAGGCCGAGTGTATCGCCTTGGGGAGCGCCGGTGCTATTCGTGAAGAAGAAAGATGGGTCACTTCGACTTTGTGTGGATTATAGGGAATTAAACAAAGTGACCATCAAGAACAAGTACCCTTTGCCGCGCATTGATGATCTTTTTGATCAGCTGCAAGGGTCTTGTGTCTTCTCTAAGATAGATCTGCAATCCGGTTACCACCAGTTGAAGGTGAAGGCCGAGGATATTCCGAAAACGGCATTTAGATCACGGTACGGGCATTATGAGTTTACAGTTATGCCTTTTGGGCTAACTAATGCCCCTGCCGCATTCATGGATTTAATGAACCGGATCTTCAAACCATACTTAGACCGATTCGTGGTAGTGTTCATTGATGATATCCTGGTCTACTCCCGAAGTAATGCGAGCATGAGGAGCACTTAAGGATCGTGCTGCAACTTCTGCGAGAGAAGAAGTTGTATGCCAAACTGGCAAAATGCGAGTTTTGGCTTCGGGAGGTAGTTTTCTTGGGCCATGTGATTTCCGCCGCAGGTGTGGCGGTAGACCCACGAAAATTGAGGCAGTCCGTGATTGGCCCCGACCGACGACGGTTTCTGAGGTACGTAGCTTTATGGGTTTAGCTGGGTATTACCGTCGGTTTGTGGAAGGCTTTGCGAAGCTTTCCACACCCCTCACTCGCTTGACGCGTAAAGGAGTGAAGTTTATCTGGAGTGAGGATTGTCAGAGGAGTTTTGAGGAGCTAAAGAATAGATTGATGACCGCTCCTATCCTTTCCCTCCCTGTTATGGGGAAAGGATATGTGATCTACAGCGACGCATCACACAGTGGGCTTGGTTGTGTGTTGATGCAAGAAGGGAGGGTAATTGCTTATGCATCAAGGCAACTCAAAGATTACGAGAAGAATTACCCTACCCATGACTTGGAGCTTGCTGCTGTAGTGTTTGCACTAAAGCTTTGGCGTCATTACCTATATGGAGAGCACTGTGAAATCTACACCGACCACAAGAGCCTAAAATACCTGTTCACGCAAAAGGACTGAATTTGAGGCAGCGTAGGTGGTTAGAGCTATTAAAGATTATGATGTAGATATTCTCTACCACCCAGGCAAGCTAATGTGGTCGCTGACGCCTTGAGTAGGAGAGCGGTGCAAAGTTTGTCTATGATGATCACAGACCAGGCACCGCTATTAGAGGAGATGAGACGGCTCGAGATAGAGGTTGTGTCCCCTGGGGTCTCTGCTAGACTGACATCTTTAGTCGTGCAGCCCACTCTGCTGGACAGGATCAGGGAGAAACAGAGTGAGGACCCCCACTTGACCAGGATTAAGATCAAATTCCGAGTAATCAGTCTGGGGACTTTACAGTAGATGCCTCGGGAGTACTGAGGTACAGGAACCGAGCATGTGTGCCAGCGGATGCGGAGATCCGAGAGCAGATATTGCGAGAGGCCCATTATACACCTTATACCCTACATCCTGGTGGGACTAAGATGTATAAGGACCTCAAGGCACACTTCTGGTGGAATGGCATGAAAAGGGATATTGGGAGATTTGTGGCTCAGTGTTTAACTTGTCAGCAGGTGAAAGCTGAGCATCGAGTGCCAGCTGGCAAGTTACAGAGTCTCCCAATTCCCAGTGGAAATGGGACCACATTACGATGGATTTCGTGGTCGGACTTCCTAGGGCACAGGGAGGAGCAGACGCTATCTGGGTAGTCGTGGATCGACTTACCAAGTCGGCGCACTTTCTGCCCATGCAGACTACGTGGCCACTTGAGCGGCTAGCCCAGTTATATCTGGATGAGATAGTGAGATTACATGGAGTACCAGCCTCCATTGTATCAGACAGAGACCCGAGATTTGTTTCGCATTTCTGGAAAGTTTGCAACAGCCTTGGGGACTGAACTCAGGTTCAGTACAGCTTTCCATCCGCAGACTGATGGGCAGTCTGAGCGGACGATACAAATCCTGGAGGACATGCTGAGGGCTTGCGTCTTGGATTTCGGCGGAGGGTGGATTCGACACTTATCTTTAGCTGAGTTCGCGTACAACAATAGCTTTCAAGCGAGCATTCAGATGGCTCCGTTTGAAGCATTGTATGGACGCAAGTGTCGATCACCGCTTTATTGGAGTGACGTGGGCGAGAGGCGGACCTTGGGACCAGATGTCTTGATAGAGGCAGAAGAGAAGGTCCGAGTGATTCGACAGCATCTTCAGACCGCCCAGAGCCGACAAAGGAGTTATGCCGATGTTCGGCGACGAGACTTAGAGTTTCAGGTTGGTGATCATGTATTCCTGAAAGTCTCGCCGTCCAAAGGAATCAGGAGGATTCGGCATTCGTGGAAAACTTAGCCCCCGATATATTGGACCCTTTGAGGTATTGGAGCGTATCGGGCCAGTTGCCTACCGACTTGCACTTCCTCCGAGGCTTGCTGGTGTCCATAATGTATTTCATGTCTCTACTTTGAGGAAGTATGTCTTCGACCCATCGCACGTCATCGACTTCACACCGCTGGAGATCAGCGAGGATTTGAGGTATGAGGAGCGCCCACTGCGAATTCTGGATCGAGAAAAGAATTGCGCAATCGGCCATTCCCTATGTAAAGATCCAATGGAGCAATCATGACGAGCGCGAGGCTACATGGGAGCTTGAGTCGGAGATGAGGGATGCCCACCCCTACTTATTCGAGACATCGGACTGAGGATTGTTGTTGAGTCTCGTTTCGAGGACGAAACTCTTTTTAGTGGGGGAGGATGTGATGATCCGGACTCCCGCAGGAACTGTGCAACATTAAACAGTGACTGCGGGGAGCTTGTACAGTGCAATGGAGCTTGTAGAATCGAAATTATATTTAAAATAGACTTGGCGCGAAAATCGGAGCAAACGGGAATTTCGGGAGCTTCGGCAAAATTTCGGATGAGAATTTGGCGAAACGGACGGCAAAATCGGACTCAGCGCGCGAAAACGGTCAAAACGGTATATTCGCTTTATTTTTTGGGCTTCCGGGTACTGTTCACCGGAACAGTAACCGCCGGCCGGAATTACTGTTCCGGCCGGCGGCGGCCGCCGGCGAGCGGCGGCGGCGGCGGCGCACGGCGCGGGCAGCGGCGCAGCGGCGGGGCAGCAGCGGAGCGCGGAGGAAAGCGGCGCGCACAGGCGCGGGCAGGCGCGGGCAGGGCTCGGTGCGCGGTCCATGGGCCAGGCGTGCACCAGGAGCACCGAGGGTTCCAGCTGCCACGTGGCAGCTTCTCATTGGTGGGGTCAGCTTCTAGAAGCCCGTGGGATGGTGACACGTGGCATGCTCCTATAGGCCGACAACCTTCCGGAAAACCCGGAGCACGGGGCAGACACACGCCCCACGTGGACACGTGGCGCCTTTCCATTGGCCCTTGCACCGGCTGTTTCCTGTTCGGGCGACACGTGGCGCTTCCTGGTTGGCTCGTTTCGGTGTTTCGTGTTTGGATCTGGATTCCGTGAGGGAATATCCCTTTTGGCCCACTATATAAGAGCCCCTCACCCCCCTCTCTTTCCACCTCGATTTGCGGCCAAGGAGAGAGAATCAGAGAAAACCTCTGAATACGAAAGTTGTTCCTCTCTCTCTCCTCTTTCTCCTCTAGAATCTCAGAATTTCTGGAGTTACAGATAGTGAGATATCTGCGACGCGGCGCACTGCGACAATTTTCTTTTTAGGCCCATTTCCCGTCGCAGTTCCGTCGAAAATTCACTGCGGGCTAACCAGGTGGAATTTTTGGACGATTTCTGCGACAGCGCGACCGTAAGAGGTAGGGCTTCGATTTCCGTATTGATCATTTTGCTCGTTTCGTACTTTTGGCACAGTTTTTAGGTCCTCTTTGAACCCCCTTTTTTGCTGTGGTAATTTTGGACAGCACGAACTTCTCC